>WHYT01017412.1:196417-283123 GCA_009806455.1 Tetrax tetrax | reverse complement strand
AAAAAAAAAAAAAAAAAAAAAAAAAAAAAAAAAAAAAAAAAAAAAAAAAAAAAAAAAAAGCAGTATTTGAAATAGAAGATTAGGGAACTGTGGAATAAGGCTACTACTGCTACCCAAGTAAGGGCAATGAAAGGGAAGGAAAGCACAGAAAGGGCTACAGAAAAAATCAACAGGCCAGCAAGTCTGGTACAGAACGTACAAACAGAAGGAAAGCCAACAAAACACACCGCTCCACAAGTGAAGCCTGATAATGCCAGGAGTCAAAAGTGAGGCTACACCCACCAAGGCTCCGCACCCCTGGGATGTGCACTAGGGCTCACTGTAGCCTGAATAAAGCACTTCACCACAGACCTGTAACAACAAAATATTTCAACACCTTTCATGCCAGAACTAGAACATACCAAGACCAGAAGCTTTAACAGAAATCTGGCCCCAGAAATTCACAGACAAAATAAAAAAAAAAAACCGAACTGTGTGCATTTGCTAAGGGGAGAGTGGAAATGTCAAAAACCAATATCTAAATACCAACACTGGGACTGTGTATCCTTGTGAAGCTGCATCTGTGGGACATTACTGCAATACACTTGGTCCCACTCACTGTAACACACTGTCACACACACATATGTTCATGCCCTGAAGTGACTAACAAGCAAAAAACCTCTCTCAAGTCATAGTATCCTGTTTTCACATCCAGTTAGCGTGATGGTGTTGCAAGAACAAAGGAACATGTAGTAAAGATTTCTTTGAATGTATAAGCACTAACCCTTTAAGGGTAGAGGCTATCAGGGTGGAGAAAGAATTAGGAAGAGGACTGGGTAGAACGCTGTCATTCATTAAGAAAACGGTACTACTTCTGCTCTTAGTTTGCTTCTTCCCATCACACTGTGAAGCTGGTGGCTTCCATTCAGCCTATACGTAACTTAAAGCAGCAGAGTTCCCAGTCCACATACAAATGCATTCACTTATACCTGCATATGGTACAAAGGGCACCAGGATAAAAAGCGATAAGGAGATTAATGTTGATTTAATGTAGCTAGAATACAGTTGTGCATTCTTATTTCTTGGATATGAACCCAGGCAATGTCTTAGAGCAATCAAAACTATTTTAATATTTCCAAGGGCCAGTGTATGCATTCTGAATACTGACTGAATAAAGCTGATGGTGACAGAGACCCTGTCACTATTCAGCTCCTATTTTACAGGACATTTCATTTCAATTCTTTTTCTTTCTTTTATTTGCAGAAGTCCCTTATGTTACACTTATAAATGCAGGTTCACAGATTTTGCTTTTCTCGTCACCACATAAAGGAATCCTTCTGTGGAGCTGCTGAACTAAATGTAATGGGTGCAGTTCTGTAGCAAGGGCATTTTAGGTCTGGAACCACAGTTCCCTTAGGATTCCCTATTATGGCTACACAAACAGCCAGGTTCCCCCTGCAAGTGTGTTTTCCCCCCTTCTTCCCAATGAAATTAAATTCAGATTCTGTGAGCCTTTGCATTAAGCTAATTTTATCCAAGAAGTTTATATAAAGTTTTACTGACACTTCAGAACCCAAGGCAAATAGCAAAATTAGCAACAGAAAAGCCAGACCGCTACAGAAACTGCAGCTCATCCTCTGTCATACTGACAGAAGAAAAACCTTTACAGCAGCCATCTCAGGACCAGCCCGCCTTTCTCATTACCCACAGCTCTATTAGCATTGCAGCAGAGACAACATGCTAGCCCAAAACTACCAGGACACACGATGCAATCTGAAAAGCTCCCTAGTACTTATATTTGTTCCATTTTTATTTATTAATACAACAATTTTCTTCATCAGGGGGACAATCTGAAAATAGACAGGACTTACCATTCTCTTATTACACAGTTGCTTTTAAATGCGCTACCTCTTCCCTAAAGGCTCCAAGATTTGTTCACAGAAGGTCTCCCCCTGCTCTCTTTGCCACTCCTCTCATGTGGAAAATACATGCAATATTGGTAATTTAAGTCTAAGTTTATTTCTTTACACACTGGCAAAAGCTAAAAGACTTAGATCCTAAACATCATCTGCCAAAATACGCAGCACATTGTAAGCACATGCAATCATTTCACTGGTAAATTACTTATTGATGTACTTCTCACAAAAAAATGATGTTTGAACTTCTTTCGAAAAAACAATTGGCTTGCTTTCACTGCAATACACGCAAAGAACTTGTTGGTGTACCTTTCCAGCATTCACTACATCTTCTGACAGAGCTGCATACAAAGAAAAATCAAAGTAGCTAGGAAAAATACCTTAGATGAGAAAAAAACTAAAAGTTCATACACAGAAGCGATGTATTCATGTGATTCCTGAATTTAGTCCAAAACTTCATTACGTGGCTTTGGGAGGGTATTGTACTCTCACATCCACTACACCAAGCAAGCAGCAGAGATCACCTCTTTTAATGAATTACTCTCATGAAAGGGCTGGTAGTGAAGGAGAGACTATGGCAGACTACATTTGCTACAAGCCAGCTCCCAGTTTCACAGCATTTTGCAAATGAGTTTTTAACCAGAGCAAGCTACCCTGCACCATCTCCCGCCTGCTGGATAAACCCCTCATGACAAATGACCTCTGAATGTGGACCAGTGATGTACCTCTGGTTTCTGTAGCTTTTTACCAAGATCCACGAAAACACGATAAGACTGAAGGGTTACACACAACGAAAATCTGGGACAGCACCTAAGGATGGGAAAAAAAAAAAAATCTCACTTGTTCTAAACAATGCTGCTAAGAGGTAAGAGAAGCTCTTTAATCTTGGCATGAAAAGATTTCTCCAGTGGCAAAAGCATTTAAGCTATGGAACATCTTTCACTGCATATGGCCCACAGCTAGTCTGAAATCTGTCACTCTCACTCCTTCAAGCTCTCTTGGCAGGCTTGGTACCCTCAAATATCCTCTTATCTTGCCCTATAGCCACACTATGAGACCTCACTAATGCTATAAACACAGACCTCATTCTTTCCGGCATATTGAAGTTTTAAAAAATGCCACACAGTTGGTCTACTCAGACCAAGTACAAAGGGCAACAATACACTCAATCTACCATTCCTCCAGGTGCTAACACTAAGTAATATGGATACAAGCCAGTCCACATCCATACACCTGGTAGTCAGCTCTCTGAAAGAACCGAAAAACACAGTATAGCTATTGCTCCCTCAAAAGACATCGGAGACCCATCTGGAATTAAACACAGCAAACAAGCCTCTTAGTGCATGTGGCTCTCCCAGCCTCCAGTCACTCAGGAGCACTTTCTCAGGGTCATTTCAACTCCAAATAGGATATCGCAACAGACAGTGACTTTATGTTCCATTTAAGACTACGTCTTCCATAGTGCAGCTATACAATCAACTCAATTTAAAAATGCAGGTTTTAAGTCTGCAGAACAAACTACTCAGACTATCATTTCAGTTTAAATCAGGCTTAGAGTGATCACAGAACATTTGGAACCAATTTAAGTGGATTTACAATCACATCACGGTCAAACCACTGGAACTTCCTTGTGCAGGCAAGCCTGTATGGCAGGCAAATGAACATTTGTTTGTAGTGCTGATGACTACACAAGGAGAAAGAGGATGTCAGAAATAGCCTTCGCTCCACTGCTTGGGGATTTCAGCACTGAAGGTTGAAAGGTGAGGGAAAAAGCTTATTATTTTGCTTGCACTACTCAAATATTAGCAGAAACCTTAAACCACTCTACACTGGGATCTGTCTCAGTCGTTCAATTCTAACCACAGAGAATGTATCACCACATACAGCCATATCCAAACTCTTCTGGGGAAATACGTCCAGAATTTACCTGTCAGATCACCTACTCTTCATAACTTAGGTATTTTTCAGGCAAATTATTAAATATAATTATTGCTTTTAACACCAAGCTTTTTAAAAATCTTGCTTAATCCCCAGAAACACTACCCAATCCATTTCCACTGCCATAGTGTTAGCTCTTCAGATAACTTTAAGAGGGTGAATGGTTACTTGCATCAGTCATCTTGCCACTCAAAGGTTTCTTCCCCTGCCAGCACTGAAAATAACACACAGTGAAAAAGCCCCAGCCTAAGGATACACCTAATTTCTGAGCTACGCTAGGCTTGAAGTCCCTTGCAAGGGGCTGACTTGCAAAGGTTTGGTCTTTAGCACTTGCAGTCATTCCCAGGGAGCTATTCTCTACCTTGTTTGTCTTACTAGAATCAGGATCTAGCATGAACACACGTGCCTTTTGCTCAGACAGTACAATGTCCTGTTTGAAGACTACTGAAAATTTTCTTCTTGAAGCGAAGAGGATTTGACAAGTTAGGAAATATTTTCTGAAGTAAAAGCTACAACAACTGAATTTTAATCATGTGAATTACCATCAACATGCTCTCTTCGGGGTCAAAATATTTTCATGCTGTTGAAACAGAGCACAAGTTCAGCTCAAATCACACCCTGCCCCTGAAACTACAGTGCTACCATCTTATGTGTTTCCAGACTTCAAGCTCAGATACCAAGAAACAGACCACACATGAGAAAACAGGTTATTAAGCTCTATGGAGCTTCTACCTTCTGTCCATAGAGATGCAACCAGAGATTTAAGGAAGGAAGGGAGATGTCAGGGCTACTGTTGGGTATTTTTTCACAAAACAAAGTGCTTCTCTGAAAAAATCAATTTATATGAATACTTTTGAGCATTAGGAACTCTGAGTTTCCCATGATTAAAGAATAAAGCATTCATTTTTTATGTCAGATTCGTAGTATAGCATAGGTATGTAAACTATTGAATTGTAAAATCAAATCACATGTATGCTTACAGAAAAATTCACAGGTTAAATCACATTTAAAATAAGATACTCAAAGTACTAAAAAATGCTGTGTTAGCTTTCTCCCAAAGATTAAAAGAGGAAAAAGTATTGGTGGTTACAGGTTTTAGTTATGCTCAAAGTCGAGGTCTCTCAGATAAAGTATAACATGCAGCCCACTGAGAAGATTATTTCTAACTCAGCACAGTGCTTCTTCTCAACACAGTACTAGCTTCAGAGTCATAACCAACAAGTCCAACGTCTTACAAAGATGAATCGTATGTCTTGAAGGAAAGCCAGTGCTGAAAATAATTTATACCTTGGCTAGTTAAAAAAAGCCAATACGTAACTATGGCACAAAAGCATATTGCAAGCTATTTCTCATGGCTGAAACGGAGCAATCCTACTTGCCCATAGCCAGCTCTTTGCGCATTGCCATCAGCATGCCAAAAACCACAGATGTTACAAGCAAGTTATTAGATTCCACTGTTCCAAAAAGCCACAGAACAGTTGCGTAGAAGCAGAGCAAGTGGCTCATCTTTTTGATACTACATTTTTAGTAATTCCTCCCATACTTATACGAGACTAAGGCAAAACAGAACCCTTGTCAAACTATGAAAAGGTGATACAGTTGAGACTACAGTACGACATTGATAACCTGATAACTACACACACCTTAGTTGTTGGTATTTGAAGACAAAACCAAACCTCACTCATTAAGACCTTAATCTACAGAAATAGTTAATTAGATCATCTTCCTCACTATTGAGAATTTTTTTTATATTAAACTTCTAAAAAGTTACTAACATCATTACCTTCTTGTCAGCATCAAAATACAAAAGACAGGGAACCAGAAAAGCCTCTTCAGCTCTGAAAAGGTGTGGTTTTCCCACCCCAGCATCTGCATTGTATGGAATTTCACCTGAGATAAAGGAACCAGAAAGAGAAAATAGTTTTTCTCTACTATGAAAAGTCAGAAGCAGAACATGGACTTCAGATGGATACCCTTGTGAGAACTTTGGGGAATAGGTAAAAAAGACAACGAAAAAGTATGAGGGTGAATAAAAGGTTAACATACTTTGAAAGGAAAAGGGTCTTGTGGTTAGCAATGGTTGCTGAAGAGTGTACAGAATTTTTGGCTTTTTTGTTGTTGTGGGGTTTTCTGGTTTTTTGGGGTTTTTTTTTTTTGGGGTTTTTTTTTTTCTTCTTTGTTTTGTATTTTTGTTTAAATAAGACTGACTTATAAGCCATCTGCAAAGAGCGCTATAGTTTAATAATTTAGCCCATGGATGATGCTTTATTAATAGCATGCATCTGAAGTTACCACCAGAAAACTGGATAGAAGCCCAGATGTCTGGTTTCAGACCATTTTTAATTCCTACATTTTCAAAACATTGCATGGGGTTTTAGCTGCGTGACTCAAGTGAACTTCATGAGAGTCATGCAGCTATGCCTGCATAAGTAGCTTTGAAAATAGTGAAGTACTGTTTTGGGTTCTGTTTTTCTGAAGCTCTCCCTGGAGTGATTTAAAGCTTTTTTTTCCTCTCAGTCTTTTCTCTAAAGGTCTTCTATACTGCACATCACCACGTCCGACACAGATAAATAGCTGAAAGCTTTGGACATCTCATTTTTCAAAGACTCTAGTACTCAGAGTTTGTGTGGTACCATGAAACCAAACAGTAAACAGTCAGGCAATTAAATTCAGTGAGTCGCACACATCTGCTCAATTTAACTGCAATAAGTTACTTCAAATCAGAACACGACTGTGGGCACTGAGCAGAGTTACAACTTGGTATCAACATATGTCATTTATTATGATTGATTACTACTTACTGTAAACCATTTTAATACCCACACAGGATCAAGCCTAATATAGGTTATTCAGGTTCAAATCAAAACTTCAGTATATACAGCATATTATACACCACAAACTTCTACAAGAAAGCCAAGCTGTAAATCGTAGAGTGAGGGGAAAAAAGAGAACTGTATATGATATGTATCATTTACAAACTATTTAAAAAATTCATTTTGCTACATTTGTTGTAAGCTATAAGCACAATTTTACTGTATTCTTATCTTTTAAAATACAGATTTCCTTGTTTTCTTTAGTTAAGACTGCTAATCTTTCCCTTTCTAAGCTTATGATCTGCCTGTTTAAACAAGAGCCCTCCAAGTAAGCTGGCAGCTTGCAAATCTATCTTCAGGCCCAAACGGACAAAGTCTGAGGAAAAACTGGGACTTTGCTCTAACCTTTCAATTCTGCGGTGACATTGCAGCAGAACACTAAAGGGGAAGATGGTTACTTTTCCATTTTCAGTGCTCATATTTTATAGAAATAAATGATACAAGACACCATAAAAATCCTTAACAATTTTTTAAGAAGTTCTGAGAAAAAGCAGGCAGCACAGGCAGGATCACTTCAGGGAAGCCTATCTGTATCAGAAAACACACAAATAATGTGAAGAAAAAAGGATCACCTGCAGTAGGCCAGTAAGAATAGCTTCCGAGAAAACCAGCTGCAGCACAAGGATGTCTTCCTTTCCTATGGGAAAGATGGACATAGACCCACTGTACATTACCTCTACTGATGCATAAACTCCACTTGTGAATTGTCTTCATAATCATTACACAAGCCATGACCTCATGGGAAACACCTTCCTGACGTTTACAGATCCTCCTGATCAGGAGTAATGCGACAGAGACTATCACAAACAGGACAACATGCTTGCCTTTCTGTAGGGTGTAGCCAGGATGACTGTTTCTTCTCAAGTTTCCTGCATTTCTTAAGGCCCCTGGGCTCTACACAGACTGATTCTAACTCACAGTACACACACAGCGCATCCTGTGTCACCCTGGCAACAACCTGTCACCCTCCAGGCATTCCCCCGCTGTCAGTTTTGAACAGTACTGGTTAAATGTTTTAGTGCACTGAAACACATTATGGAGTAACATCTTATATTCAGGTGCATTAGGTTTTTATGTTCTTTGCTAAAGAAACTGAGTTCAGTTAAACATTTAAAAATAAGACAGAAAGACAGACAGGCAGCTCTGAGACATAATGTGTCACCAGCGCAAAGTACTTCAGAATAAGTAAGAATCTGCATCAATCCTCCCTCAAACAATAAACATGCTATTTTCCCCCCAGATTCAGTTTGCTTTCCTTCCTAAGGTGGCCATTGCACTTCTGGACAGAGTATGAGCTGTGCTGCAAGCAGAATCCTGCAAGTGTTTGTTGTAGCCCTAGTAATTTTTTATTTTATCCGGAATGCAAATTGGTCTGTCATATAAGGAGTATTCTTCTAAATCTGGAGTTCAAGTTTATGGCTCTGAGGCCAGACTGGAGCTGGAAAAGAAGATTCCACACAAAGGTGTGCCCACTTATATCTCATGTTCCAAGCTAATGCCCTGAGAAAGTAAGAGAGTGGTATCAAGAGTTAAGAAGCTTAATAGTTTGATAAATTCATGTCAAAACAACCTGAACACTCAGAACTGTAGATCATTGCCATATGTATTCCAGTAGGAAAAAAAGACTGACAGTTAACTTGCATTCCGGAAGCAACCCTCTATCCAAAAGGAATCCCTGTAACATCTTCCAAGAATCTACTATTACCCCTGGACACTGGGTCAGACACACAGCAGCTCATCTCCAGAACCTCAGAGCAAACAGATTTTGCTAACACACAGAGACAGGACTATGAGCGGAGAAGAGATGTGAGCACAAAACTACACATTTTGGATAGGGAAAAAGGGAACAGTGATACGGTTTAACTTTTACCCTTTCTTTTCAGCAGCACCAAGTAGAGAACATCTTACACTCTTACCACAAAGGCAACTGATTTGGGTCCATCAGATTAATTTTCCTAAGGCTACAGATACTCTTTCAGAAGTTTTTATTCATATCACAAAGTTCAATAAAGAATTCTTGTTTCAGATTTTGGGAAACAGCCACCACGAAGTCAGATACTGGAAATATTAATTGCAATATTCATGTTCTACACTATTCCTTTTTAATTTTCATTAGCAACTGATTTCTTTTAAGGATAAGGAATACTGGGAATTACCATGTTGACACATTGTAACTATATAGCCTCCTGCTGTACATACAATGGGGATTTCAAAATAGTTTGGGAAATGGGTTTAGGCAAGAGTAATGTAAACAAAGGAATAGCTTCTCTTAGAGAAATACATCAAGGATACAAAGGGACAAATGCATTCAAGTGAGCCAGCTCAAAATGCCTGTCAGGAAATAGTGATACTCACTGATCATTAATAGAAAGTTAAGCTATTAATTCTCAAATGGACCTGTGCTGGACTTCCAGCTGCTTAAAATACTAAAGAGAAACCTCGAAGTCTGTTTTCATTTTGGTACTACAATTTTTATCTTTTTGTTTTTCTCCCTGCTCCTCTTCCCCAACATAGTGGAAGAGCTATGAATGATAACTTTTATAAAAGTACCCTTTCTGCTTTACAGTGGACAATAAAGATTTTTATGAATGGTAAAGCAAGATACCTTCAGGTGGTGCATATCCAAACATGCACACTCAATTTAGAAGGAAACCTAGCATAGTTTGGCAAAAATAAACAATTATTGATTTTCAAGAACAAATTAAAACAAAAACTTGGAATGTAAAAAGGTGCTTTTGCTTTCCATCCTAAGTGGTTTTCTGCTTGTATAACTGACCAGTTCAAATATTTTTTGTCTCTTGCTAGAGAGAAACCCAATGAATTGAACAGGAAATCCTGTGAGAAGATACATTTCCTATCAAAGCACAATAGCAACTGAAATACTTTTCTGAAACAAATGTGATTTCATATAGTTTCTACAGCATACAAATTTTTTTTCTTCTACTACTATTTTTCAAAGCTGAAAGACTCAGTAGTAAGGCTAAGCTCTGGAATAAAAAAAGAGATTCTGTATTTTACTGTCTAAGCAGTGATTCAAGCGGAAAAGATGCAAGGAGAACTATCCCCAGTATGGTGTTGCAGCTTCCAGCAAAGGAGCCAGACACATAACAGTGCTGGCTTGGAATGAGCCTACATCTTCCAAAAGATGACACTGCCACCGCAGGACTCGGGCACTCAGCAGAAGAAATGGCCAAACCTCAAAATTTACACCAGCTCCAGAAGCAATGACAAAAGCTGACAGTGTTTTCTAAATTTTATTTTTACAATGACACCTCAAAAGACTATTCTCAGTGCCAAACTCCACAAGACAAGGCCAGGAGAACATCGCATTCGCAATGGAAGCAGGAGCTATTTAAATGCAATACAAAAGCCATTTTCAGGGTGTCATTCTTCGTATATCATTAAGCAGGCAGCCATCTGCCAAAATTGCTTTTTGGAACAGGATACATACTCACTGCAGGAGTTTATTGTGACTGATGTCAGTAGTGGTGGTGAGGAAATAACTGAAGCCAGGCAAGTGAAGGTCTGTTTCTCCCCATCTACTAGAAATATATAGCAATTACTTCTGTTCGAACAGAAGAGAGCAGACATTTCCTGCCCACCCGAGTGGCTTCCAGCTATACCTCCAAATGGAGAAATATGATAATTGAAGTTCCATTGATCTCCATTATTTTAAATGTGACAGTAGATGTGGCAGTACTGCTACGCTTTATATTCTAGAAGTCTATGCAGCAGCAATTTTCCTTGCAAATGAGAAATTCAACTAAGAGTCTGAGCACAACCCCAAGTTAAGTTGATTGTACCCAGTGTTTGTATCACTTACTGCTGCTTTGGGGCTGCAATAAAAAACCATAGATTTACTTCTTCCTAAGAAAGGAATAACAAATTTAGTGATAAATCTCAAGTGATTACCAGTGTGGTTAAAGGGAGCACTGGAAATTTCTGAAAAAGTTGAAAAACAACTGAAAAAACCCACCCCAAAAACCCAGTCACCAACACTCAAGTTACAATGCTGTCAGCTACATGAAGAGTCACAAGCAACTATCAGAGGAATTCTGTTGAGTTTCTGAAGAGCAGAGCTCTCAGGTGACCGTCATTTGTGATCCAACAACCTGCTCTATAGGGAATGAAGTCAGACAAAAAAAAAAACCAAAACAAAACAAAAACCCACAAAAACCACAAAACAAAACCAAAAACCAAACCGACTTCTAGATTCCCATAAAAACCAAGCGTCCCGGCAGATATATCTTCATGCTCATGAGTAGTTCTGACTGTAGCTATCCTGACAGTAAGCAGAAGAAAGCCATAGAAAGTATTGTTAACTCGAAACCATATAAGTAGCAATAATATAATTGAGTATCAGATCCACCATGCTAAATGTTGCATTATTTTGTGTTACCCTTTTTTGAACGCCAACAAGGTAATGACTTCACTGCTGAAGACACAACAGATCTCCTCAGGGAGAGAATTAAGTTAAAAGGGGAGAGCTTTGTGCCTATCCAAATGCCATCCTCCTCCCACCCTCCCCTCAAGTGGGTTTTACAAACCCCACAGAGACCTTTTCCAGACCACCAGCATACAGTCCCCTTTCTTCACCAAGCCCAACAACAGAGGGCTTGCCAGGCTTACTTGTAGCTTTTTACATACTCAAAAGTCCAAAACAGATTTCCAATCCTAATCCATATTTTAAAGTGTTCTAGCTTTCCTCTCATGCCTTCCCTAAAATGATTTCTCAGCAGTATCAGACAAGTTGAAGAGACTGGTAATTCCCACATCTTGCATCTCTCGAAACACTATCCTGTTTTCAGGTAACATATTCCTGCTTTTCCCCTAGATTTACCGCTCCCACCTTCTTATTTCAACTCAGTATAAATTAGGAACTGCTTGAAAAATAGTATTAACTGCTTCCAGAGAAGCAAAGTCTGCCAGGACTTTCACTGCCATCATTTTATCACTCCTCTGCTGCAGGAATACCTTGTATTCAGCACAAGCCAGCTCCTCCTTACTGCCCACATGGCCTAATGCACATTCTTAAAGATCCATCCCCTCACATACCACAAATCACACACCATAAAATCCAGTAATTGCTCATGCATTCTGTTAAAATTATTGTCTCCACTGTGTTCTCAGTTTTTGAGAGATTATAGCTTCTTTGTGCACATGAACAACACATGACAGACGTAAGGAAAGGGTTTTTTGTTCAGATGTGCCTTTGGGATCAACTACCACTTCTCAAATTCCTTCCCTCTTTCCCAGCTCTATGTTTGGGATGCCTTTGAGTAACAGATACCCAGACAGCCCAAAAGGGAAAGACTACTTACTTGATTGTAAGTCCCCAAGCAGTTATGCCATGAGATTACTAGAGATACCACGAACATCAATTCACATCCTTTACATGTGATTTTTTTTTTTTGTCCCTTCTGTAGATACACAAGCAAAAGCTCCCACCTTAGCCTACTAAAATAACACATACATTGACAAAAGTCTTGCACTGCTATCAGAAGAGCTGATCCTACCTCTCATCCAAGAACTCCTGTGTACATCAGGAACATGATCTGGCTGAACTCTAACCTTAAAGAGCTCATCCTGCAGCTGTAAAAACACTGGTGTCTTGGCAAGGAAGGGGGAAAAGAACATGGTCCTAGGGAGAAATTAAGATCAGATTGTCCTTTTTAATGGCAGTGTACATTTATGTCAGATTAAAGCACAGCCCAGTTGTGGATTCAAGTGATGGCAAAAGCACAGCCCATTGATGGGTACAGGAACAGACACGACAGGTGGAGGGACTTGGACTTTCTAAGGGAAGTGGCACCTTGAAGACAAGCACTGCACAGAGCTCCCAGCGCAGAAAGCTATTAGACCCACCACCACAGCACGGTGTGGTGCCACCAAAGCAGACCGCAGCAGGCAAACAAGGATTAGTGATGTCACTACTGAAGTCACATCTCAAAATTTCTGATGCATCATGCATTTACATATTAAATCACAACTCTATGTAAAAGAAAAACAGGAGAAAGTAAAGCAACTCAGTAGTTTATCCCTTTCTTGTTCATGAAGCAGGATATATTCATAGGCACAAACACATTTCTGAGGAGCACAAAACCACATGTCATTTTTAAGGCTAATGAATGCCAGCTGACACAAAGCACAGGCTGACTGTCATATTGCTTAGCTGCTCCAGACACCTGTCACTCCTCACCAACAAAAGGGACAAAAGGTCAAGACACTGCTAGTAAACCCAAAGGGGACATTCACTTTTCTACCAAAATTGAACTTGACAGGAACCATCATCACAAATAACGCCAAGAGGTTCAGGTGTTACTGGTTACTGACAGCTTACACTTCTGCTGCTACCGAGCCATCCACATATTTTAATTAGTCAACATGAACAAAATCAGTCTGCACTGCCATTTATTAAGATAGCATTATCTGGTTTTGGATGAGAGCATACAGTATTAGATTTCTTACACATATAAGAATTATATAGTTTATATGAAAATACACATACTTTATTGAATCCCTGCTGAACTTAGATACAACTAGGGCTAATACATTCCATCTCCTCACTTTCCAAACCTTAATTGCTTTCGCATGAGTGCAGAGAAATCCAGCAAGCAGAAAGAAAGTAAAATAACTGTCACATTTAAAAGCTGGCAGACCAAGTTTTGACCTCCTTCACTCTTCTGACAGCCGGAAGTCATCTGCAGTTATTCATGTCTTTGTCTTTATGGGGCAGAACCAGACTGGTAACACAGACAAACATGCATTAAGACTACTTAGCACTTGCTAAGGAGAGGTCCTCGTGCCTTTTGAGGTTACTGGGAAAATGAAGAACTGCCCACTCTAGGAGATCAGGTTTGAGACCATCGAAGGAGCCAACAAGATGTTGAACATCTTTGTTGGCAACATGGACACGTGGGATAGAGCGCACCCTCAGCAGGTTTGCTGACAACACCAAGCTGTGTGGTGCCGTCAACACACTGGAGGGGAGGGATGCCATCCAGAGGGATCCTGACAGGCTGGAGAGGTGGGCCCATGCCAACCTCATGAAGTTCAACCAGGCCAAGTGTAAGGTCCTGCACACAGATGGGGGCAATCCCAAGCACAAATACAGGCTGAGGCTGGGTGGAAAATGGATTGAGAGCAGCCCTGAGGAGAAAGACTTGGGAGTGCTGGTGGACGGCCAGCTCAACATGAGCTGGCAATGCGCCCTTCCAGCCCAGAAGGCCAACCGCATTCTGGACTGCATCAAGAGGAGTGTGGCCAGCAGGTCAAGGGAGGGGATTCTCCCCCTCTGCCCTGCCCTGGTGAGACCCCACCTGGAGTACTGTGTCCAGCTCTGGAGCCCCCAAGGTAAGGACAGGAACCTGTTGGAATGAGTCCAGAGGAGGGCCACGAAGATAAGAGGGCTAGAGCACCTTTCCTGTAAGGACAGGCTGAGAGAATTGGGGCTGTTCAGCCTGGAGACGAGAAGGCCTGAGCAGACCTTATAGTGGCCTTCCAGTACCTCAAGGGGGCTTTATAGGAAATATGGCGAGAAAGTCTTCAGCAAAACCTGTTGTGATAGGACGAGGGGTAATGGTTTTAAAATAGAGGGAAGTAAATTCAGACTAGATATAAGGAAAATGTTTTTTACAGTAAGGGCAGTGGAACACCGGCACAGGTTGCCCAGAGAGGCAGTGGAGTATGCCCCACCCCCGGAAACATTCAAGGCCATGTTGGATGGGGCTCTGAGCAACCTGATCTAGTCGGGGATGTCCCTGCTCCTTGCAGGGGGTTGGACTAGATGACCTCTGAAGGTCCCTTCCAACCCAAACCATTCTATGATAGTTCTGGAGTTTTAACATAAAACCCGTGACGACTATATTGATCCTTATACTTCACATGCAAGTATACACAAACATGTTAAAATTTTGTCAGTCTCAGACTTTAAGTATTGGTCCTGATCCTCCTCTCCCTTTATCTGACACAGTCTCAGTTACAGTGATCTGTCAATCCTGATTCAGAAATACTAAAAAATAGATTGGTCCAGGATGCCCATAACCTTCAGAGCAGCTGCATTCAAATTGCAACAGTTCAAGAAAAGAAACTGGTTCAAAGTAGTATGGACAAGGAGAACTAATGGGAAACATTACGAAATAGCAATAGAATATCTGGGGAGAAAAATGCTGCAACTGATTTTTTTTACATCTTTTCAGAAAAATAGATTGTATAACTCAGAAATACTACTATTGAACAGGCAGCACCATTTGCTATTTCTAGTGCATTTTAATACGTTCTAAACAATTTCATTATAATGAGGAAAGATATCTAAAAAGCAATGACATGCTCTCGAGAGCACACAAATAACCAAAAGCTCATAGTCAAGGCTGTCTGCATTGTGCTCAGCATCTCAATATAGAATGAAAAAAATAACCTGTTTAGGACAGGCTGCTCCAAGCTGTTACACTTACTGTGGGCTATCACACAGTCCAACGTATCCTAACGCCAGCTCAATTAAGTGACACAGGGTTTCTACACAGGAAGGGAGCCTCTCAGGGGCACTGAGTGATAACAACTCCTTTTCCCCCGTCCCCAGCCACAGAGCTCTGGCTCCTTACAGGGCAGATATCCCTTGGGACAAACACAGACCACACCACTGAAGTGGTTTCACAGCAGTAGGGGCTGTAAAAGCACATTTCAAAGCAATGTCTATGCTGCTCCAGATTTGCACTGGGCTCTGAACTGATCATGGAGGATATGGTGTCTTTTTTACCTCTGACTCTGCTGTGCTAAAAAGAAATTAGTTCAAGACCTTGAACCCAGGCAAACAAACTTCAAACTTATATCCTAGATTCTTTCCTTCACAAACGTAAGATACATTTTATTCTAAGTCCTGTACATGCACTTAAACTAGGTTACAGATCTCTTTTACAAATCCCAAAATAAAACAATCTCTAGTGGTTAATTAGTGAAACTGGATAGAGGTATTTTTATTATTAGTGCTCATCCAAGTGAAACAGCAAAATTATTTTCTAGCAGCATTTAAAAATGGAGTCTGTATTCAGTTAAATTTGTTCTCTGGTCTAGCTTCTTTGGGTCATTTTCCTAAAAAAAACAACAAACCTCAAAATAATCAGGACCAGCTCATGATGCAGACTAAAAAAAAAAATTATATTCAAAAATCCGGTGAAACCACATTTTTTAGCTCACGTTCAAGAGGGTTTTGTAGTTGTCTGTGAAGCAGTCTTAAGACAGCAAGAGTTATGAACTCATCCTTACTACAGGATGCACTAGAAAGTGTGGCAGTTAGAAGCTTGTATACTCCAGTGGTGCCTCCAAACACGCCCAGGAAATGCCCACATCAACAGCTGGACAGGAGAAGCTGACAGGAGCTCAGGTAAGGATATAATTTTTTTGCTTGACTTCCCAGGAAGGAACAAAGAAAGAACTAGTAAAATGCTTCAAGACCATAAAACTGAACATCAAAACAAAACGTTTAAATGTTATCATTAAGTTACTCGTGCTCACAAAATATCAAGCCATACAGCCTGACGTCACTTGCTGGGCAAGCAGCTGGCAGCCAGGCAGACTTCAGAGAAGTGAAACGCAGCCCAGACAGACCAGTACACCTTTTGTTCAAGAGCACACAACAAGCAGCTCTCCCAAAATTACTCCCTTCGGTGCAGTAGGACATACATCGCTAAACTCAGCATGAATGTGCTACGCACAAGTTACTCCCTAATAAGGTTTATTTACACTTTTTAAACATTGATATAATAATTGAAATAAAGAAAAACAAATCCTTGAATTTGAAAACTAGTTTTGTTTGATGGAAAAAACTCTAGGTTTGGGTTTTCCTAAGTTTCATAATACAGGTTTAGCTTCCCTCTTAAAAGCTTCTTCACATTAGGTTATCTCCCATCTAAACATCACCTTGTATTTTCACTGGTAACATAGTCGAGGTGAAAAAATTCTTCTGATGACAGAATTCTAGCTTTGAAGAACACATTGCTCAGGAGATGTCTAATGTTTCACATTTAATAGCCTCAAATTTAGAGAATGGCATTATTATTGCTTTGTTATAAGCCCTCAAATATGAATTTATGATTTTTCACAGAAAATGAAGCATAAATTTCACAAAAAAAAACACTGTGCCCTTTTATATATAAATATACATCAAAATGGATCTAAGCACTCTGAACCTATTATCTACCCAATAATATCTCACTAGATTTGTTCTTGAAGTAGTCTGTTGCAGCACACATTGAACCTGGTAGGTTTCAAAACCTAGAGATTTTGAAATCGTGCCAAGGAACTTAATTTGTAATTTACAATATTTGGAATGCTGAAAAATTACAAGCTGGGTTAGTCGTAGGGTGTAATCAAGGCAGTGTTCATAACAAATCAGAACAATGAAGTACTCATTCCACCAGTTTTGAAAGTGGTTGGAAAAAATTCCAAACCAGCCATTAAACAGTTGACTCAATTTGGTTTTCAGGGAAGATGGACTGCTCTCTAATGATTCACTGTGCAGTGCATAGCACTAAAAAAGAAAAGAAAATTTGCATGGATTTTATCTTTGTAACTGATTCATTAGAAACTCTTGGGATTAACATACTCAATTAGGAATCAAAAAATCAAGTAGTCAATCATGGATTAAAGTTGGTGAGACCAGCTTATATGCAATTCTGAATTTCTTCAGACAACAGGGGCACTGAAAATGGAATAAATTGTCAGTGGTAGCAACATAAGCTAGGCATCGTAAATCAGCCAAGACAGAATTAGTATATATTTTTGAGAACAAAAAGCAAAGCACTACCTGGACAATTCTGGATTAGGTTGGCCAACTGTATTTTATCAAGTTTGGCAGGCTATTTGCAGGATCTGTTTTCTCTAACTATTGCTACTAAAGAACGCTTTCTTGAATTGGAACCTACAATCAGCTTTTTTGGTGGGCAGGAAGGGGATAACATGCTGTTCTACCCTAGCTCTTATACTTCTGCATGTTAAACCTGTGTATAAGGCTGATAAGAAATAGTGCAAGTGAAAAATAAGCACACATGTGAGACCTGTTTTTCCAAAAATTATTAAGAATCAGTGCTGAATCTCAGGCTTTCCTCCTCACACTGTGTTCACTACTGCGCCTTCCAGGTCTGCAAGTTCTGGAACAACTTCCATAAATATTCTGCACTTTTGGAACCGATTAACATTACCCAAGTTGGAGGTTTGGATTCCTTTCTTTTTACACGTTTCAAAAACAAATGAACAATAATAACTTTTCTTTTTTTTTTTAAATATTGCTTTACTTTCTGAATAGGATTCAGCTACCTCAACACAGACATTTTAGTACTAATAACACTGCTGCTACTTCAGACAGGTGAAGGTCTTTGGCAGGTCCTGCAGCACACCTGCCAGTCCCATACTGCTTTCCATGACCCCAGAGCAGCCATAAAGCTGTCTACATGGACAGGACATAGGTTTCTCTCAGGCACCTAAATTTACACCCGATACCAATCTCAAGGACAATGAATCCCACCTTTTGCCTATCTGAAAGCACTCGTCTACAGAAAACAAGTTACTAAGGAAATGCATGCATTCGTGAATTCAAAAGCCAGATTTCCAAATGATAGAAAACAGAAATCACACACACGTTCCTATTTTGCTTCATCAGGATACTGCATTGTTATAAACTTAACACACCAAGTGAGTATATGCACACAGAAGTAACGACTACTAAACGCCTACTGGTATTTGAACATGCAACTGAATGATCTAAATAAGTAAGCACGACAAGACAGCTAGCTGCCTGTATTGTTTCCCCTGTTCAAGAATTCAACATCCAGATGTTCTTATTCCTAATTTAATGTTGGGGGAAATCACTGTTTATCTTTTAACAAAGTTGCTTTTTATGACAGCAATACATTGCATTTCAGTCCTCAACTCATTGCAAAAATCCCCAAGCTAAAGGTTTTCTATTGCCCGGCTGTACCCTCAGAGTTTCAAAATCAACTGGAAACAGAAAGCGCAGGGATGTAGGTAAAAGATTACAGAAATCAGGGATAAGCACATAAAAGCGCTAGAGCTGTATATTTTTTAGTGTCATACCAGACACACTCAATACTGCATGCCGTTTGCATAAGAGGACTAACATTCCGATGTCTACTTTCCATATTTTTAAGAAAACACCTGTTGGGTTTGACAGGAAAGCAAGAAAACAGGAAAAGTCTCATACAGCAACACTTCACATGTGCTTTCCCAGCTTGTGCTATCGGCTACTCTGAAGTGGTGACCACTATGAGCGTGTGCAGCACTTCACAGCTCTCACTGCCAGACCTTGCTGGGCTCACAAAATCACCACTTACTTAAAAGCATGTTTAGCTAGGCATTGTGTTTACTTAGAGCTTTTAAGACTTGAAAACTCAACTCTAAAAGAGAAATCACAATCCTGGCATTTTATTCTTTAGTACATATATCTTGTTTAACACTGCTTGCGTGTAAGGCTTCCCTCTCAGTCTCCACAAAGAAACAGCTTTCCAGTCTGGACTTAGAACTGGATTCTTATGGCAAAAAAAATAAACGCAGCATCTGAGTATATACTGTACACTCTCGCCCTCCCACTTGCCATACATTTCCGTGTCACAGCCCTGTGCTGCCAGACCTCAACTCAGGGACCATCTTTCTCCACTGAGACTCCCCCCTCAAGTTCGCAATATATAATACAAGAGCACTTCGTATTGAGTACACTTCAGATAAACAACGTGCTCCACTGAAGTAGTGAGCACATTTTTCCTGCACGTTGTGTTGGCCCGAAAGCTATCTTCCACACTGTTTCCACAGAACCATTCCCAAATGCCCTGAACTCTTACTTGACATTTCTGATACCGCCTTTGATCTTGCTGTGCTTCTACTTCTCCAATGACATGAAAGCAACGTTCCTGTATTCTTTTACCCTTGAAATCAGCTATATTTCAAAGCTCTGATGTCACCAAGACAATATAATATTATCTCCAGTGAAATATATCTGCTCAACAGATATGAAACAGATATTTTGTTTGACTACTCAGTTTAAAGACAGGTACATAAATCATTGACTGAGACAAGTGTTTTGTAATGATGCCCATGTATTTGTGCTGTGGTTTAGCCCCGGTCACCACACAGTTTCTCGCTCACCCTCCCCCAGTGGGGTGAGGAAGAAAAATTGAGAACAAAGGAAAACTCGCAGGTTGAGATGAAGACTGTTTACTAGAATAGCAAAGAAAAACTACAGTAATAACAAAATGTAAGGATACTAAAATATAAAAAATGAAAAATGTATGATGTCCCTATCCAATGTCCCAATGACTGATACAACCTGCCCCAAGCAACGATCATGGAAATGAAACCAAGCAGCAAACAACGGACCAAAAAGGAGTCAGGAAGGTAGAGCGCACCATGCCAGTGAGCAAGATGCCAGTGAGCAAGATGCTTATCTACTGAGCATGACGTTTATGGCATGGAATACTCTTTGGCCAGTTTGGGTCAATTATTCTGTGTCTTTCTCCCAGCTTCCTGCATCTGCAAATTAGCAAGACTTGGAAAGCAGGACAGTGTCCTTGGTCTCCTTAGCAACAGCTCATATCATCAGAGTGTTTGTCAATATTCTTCACATAAGAAATCCAAAACACACCAGCTACTGAGAGAAAAATTGAGTTCATCCCCACCAAAATCAGGACAACTTGTCTGTCAAATCTTTAAAAGACAAAACCCTGTCACTGACCTTCTGCTTCAGGATGCTCCTGAACAATTGATTTTCCTCAGTAACAGCTTTAGTGCACACTGCTACTGCAGCCAGACATGAGAAACATAGGAATGGACACAATACAGGGAGCTTTATATTCACATTTCATCCCTGCAGCCATCTTGGTAGCTTTCTACATAGATTCCCTTGCTGTTGTTAGCACAGACCCAGCAGGGCCAGTCAGAGCGGTGAAGTGGCAGCAATTCACCTCTCAACCACCTCTGGGAACCAAAAGACTTCATTCTGCACCCCTCCACCAGTAAGTCAGGCCATAAGCAAGGGAATCCCAACTTTACACCCTGAAAAACCTTGGCAGCAGTGATATGCAAGGGCTCAAGAATCAGGCTAAGAATCACACCAAAAAGACCGGAATTTCCAGGGCATACTTCTCTTTCTGCATTGGATTTATGTTTTGTTGAGTTTTATATTTTCAAAAATCAAGGCAGGAAATCAAGAGACTGGCAGGACAACAACAATGAAGAAATGCAAAGGGAAAGATATTAGGTCAGAGAAACGAGAGCAACATTGAGTTTCCAGCTCTCAAGCGAAATCAAAATCTTCTCAGACTTCATTAAGTTTTACCACTTTGATGACTTAAAAATAATATTAGAAAGACCTAATCAAGAGAAAGGGAAAATACACTCCTATCTCCATTTCCCTTGCAATCACTAGACTACAAGGCTTGCCTTTTGCTATATTAGCTCACTAGCTGCTTACAATTGACCCGGTGTGGGAACACTTTTTAATTGTTGTCAAAGCAGCTGAACACACAGTTCCTTAAGCCCCTGTCTCCCCGCAAAGGATCAGCCATTGCAGGAAGGTAAGCAACAGCCTCAACCCAGCAGCATCACTTAGCAGTATAAGCCCATGATGCCAGTCATCTGGGTATACTTCCCACTAAATCCCAAATTCTGTATTTTAATTACTACTTTTCCCAGAAGCTGAAGGAAACCTGATAAAATTTAATGTTTCAGACATGCCGCAGTTTGGGTCCTCCTGGTATAAGAATGACTGGTATCAAGATAAACTTCTAAGTGTATTAGAGGTTTTAATACACCAATGTTGGGACGGTAGGAAAGGAGACAGAAATATGTTCTCCTCAAGTATTTATCACTGTTTAATTAACTTCAGTTTAATCTTAATGTACGCCTCTGCAAGTTGTGTCTGGATGTTCCATGTGCTAAGTCTAAGTACCACCTCTTATTTCTGCCTGGTATTTGGAAATTATCAGGGAATAGTTGTCACAATGAGCCCCAGTGCTTCAGTGCTACAAAACTCATTTATATGATGCTTACTATGGTTATTCCTCAGGTGTTAAAGCCTCAGAGAAAGTGAGATACAGATACAGTAACAAAGGTATAGCTGATAGTCATACTGACCGATGTGCTTTTTGATTCAACTCTATAAATATTTACTCTGCACAATCCTTTAGAAGATTAACTTAGAAAGTAGTTTAAGTTGAAATCCCTGTTTCATTACGATGCTGAAAGAACATTCTCCATACAACACACAAGAAGAACAGGTAAATATTAAACTTGTCCAGAGCATTGGGAAACAACCAGGAACATACTATATGCACAAGTAACAGTGCAGGAGTGCTGGGCACTCAACTACCATTCTCTAAAGTTGAAGTATTTATTCCCTCGTGGAAGTTCTTTCATAAGCATCACTCCATACCAAACTCATCAGCACTCCCAAAAGCCTCACAGCAGAAAGACAAAACAGCTCAGCTTTATTTGTGTAAAACTAAGAAAGGAATTGGAGACCTCTCCTCTCTCTCCTCTGTATCCCTAGTATACCAAAACTGGTGTCGTCAGTGTCCAGGCAATTTGGCTGGTTTTATCCAGTTTTGGAAGTGAAGTTCCTTAAGGCCACTAGTAAAGCAAACTCACGAGGGGAACACAACCAAAGTTCTCATTGCTGCAGGTCTACATGATTTCTTCTGTTACTTCACCTCCATTAAGCCTTAAACTTACTCTGAACGTCCACACAGAGCGATCACAGAGGGGTAACCGAGGCACAGGGCTGAAGCTCACTACTCATTTTTCAGTGCTCAGGTGTTGGACAGAAGCAACACCTACCCTTAATTATGGGTATCAGGAGACACAAAAGCTTATTTGCCTCAGTACAGTATGCAAAAAGAACTGAACACAGACTAATGCAGTGAAGAGAACATCTGACCTCACATTCTCTGAACAGACCTACATTTTGTTTACTATATAGTGATACCTCTGGCTAACAAAATTTGTCCCTATGGTCAGAGGATTAAGCTACCTCTGGTTGGAGGCCCCAGAGGCCTTCACCTGCCTTCAACTCCTTCCACAGCTGCTCACATGGGAAGGCATATTTCAGCCATACAACATTTGATGCAGAACTTAATTTACTTGTCAGCCTATACAAATGAAGTTAATTCACACTACTACAATGGGCGAGAAGCAATACTTTCAAAATTAATTTTCAAATTGAGAAAAGAATCCTAGAATGTAATCATGAAGCAGTTAAGCATTTTCTGAACAATTCAGAGAAAACCTCAGCAATTCCCATGCTCAGTAAGAAACTCACTAAAAAAGTTAAATTTAAAATTACTTATTTCTTCTGTACAATAATGAACACTATTGTTATCTCCAACAACACAAAAACTCTTACTGTAAGTATGAGTTACAATCAGCCCAAATCAAATCAAAGACTACTTCAGAAAGTAAAACATGAACCAAATCTTAATTATTTAAGAATGCTACATTAGTCTCAGAGCTGCGGACACAGCTTCTACACTACGACAGGAGCACACCGGCAATATCTCAGGAATACAGATTTAAATTTGGTAGAGAATCTGGCTCAAGAGTTGAATACAGTCAAGATTCAGATGCTTAAAATTTAGGAAAAAATCAACTCCTCGTATTATTTCACAAGTCTAGCAGACTGGATATCACTCAACCATCCTGCTCTCACCCACTACAGCAAAACATTGCCACTATTTTGATGGCGTAGTATAACTCTTGCACTAAACAGACTAATCTGTGATGAAATTCTAACAGACAAGAGCTAATTCAGAAATAGTTAACACAGGAAAAATGGAACAAGTTAGTGGAGACTTTTTTCTTTAAGAGCCTAACATCATGCATAAAAGATTCTCAGTCCCTAAGGGAGTCAGGTATACACACACTGACCATGATACGATTCACTGAATAGTAAAATATTACTTACCCACTATCTCCTGTAATCAATACAACTAGCTGCCTAGTTATAAATATTTTACTTTTCTGTTAACCTCCTTCATGTCTGCTTAATTTTAGAAAGAAATTGATAACCTAATATATACACAGACATACAAGTAAAACTGATGAACAATGTGGAAATTGCTGTACCAAGCAACCACTTGATACTCAAGTGATCAATCCACTGAGTTCAAGTTCCTCATGTGTTTCTAACTAGGCAACAGCACATGACAAACATCCCTTCCTCATCCTTCTTAAATTCAAGACTATCCTGAAGCATGAGAACTATGCTCCAATCCGAGTAGGTTGAAATGCAATGTATTCATGTTCATATCAGTATTCAACCTTCTTTAAAATCCAGCTTCACTATGTGATATCTTTAGGCAATTAATTTTTCAAAAGTTAGTTACATTTTAAATATTATTAAATCAAATAACCCGATTAATTTTACAATTTTACTGGGATTGTAGGGCAAAATTATGTCCTTGATTTCCAAAAAACAAGGCAAACTGATATCAGTTCCAGCTAAGTGATGGAAGGAACAGCTATAGTTTTAGTTCATTATTTGCCTATAGAGTTCTTCCTGATTCTATTAAACTTTTGATTTAATTTTAGCCCCAAATTCCAGATTTATAAGTATAAGCTCTAATTGAAATGTTTCCATGAATACAACGCAATTTTCAATAAGAATATTTGCACAGAAGGAATGAGCTTTGTCCCTGGCATATCCAAGGCTTTACTGTACTGAAAGTTCCAGTTTTCTTTTTGCCAACATTAAAAGATTCAAGTGAACTAACTCAATCTGAGAAAGGAAACAGAGTTTTAAGTTGTTAAACAAAGAAAAAGTGTCAGTTATTTTAGCTCAATCCATTGAGATAATTTTATTTTATAAAAGATTATTTGAGCAGGAAGCACTGGTAAGACCCATCCAGCTAGTTACTCTTACCTCAATAATATACAAAACCACATTCTTGTAGAAGCAATATAGTATGCACTTGGTAACCCGATTGTAACTCCAAGCTCCATGGACCAACAACAGCTTCTCCAAGTACGAAAACTGAAAGAGAGAAACTAAGTTTTTACATACGAATAGCTGTTTAAAAAAAAAGTTTAAATACCTTAGCAGAAAATACATGCAAAACCCACCACTTAAAATATTTACAAGTCGTCTTTTTTTTTCTAGCAAAACGTCAGAATGTTTTAAGTGCTCTTCACTGGCTTTAAACAGCAAGAGGCCTTCAATTAGCATTACTATCCTGACAGCAAAAATCTAGCAAGGTTAACATAATTATAGCTTTGTGGATTGAACATAAACGTGAGCTCTTCATTTCATGGTAAAAGATTTGAGGGCTTACAAGGTTTGGAACATGAATCTCCCCTACGTTAAATGAACAGTCTGGCAATTAGAACTACCTTGAGCTGAAGTAAAACGCACAAAGGGGAACACAAGTGGAAAAATAGATGCATGGAGTCTTTTACAGAGAATAAATACTTACATTAACATTTTCAGCCCGCTAAATATATGCCATTATGTGTTATACAAAGCACCTAGAATACTGCACAAAGACAAAAGTAGCATTTGCCAAAAAGGGCACGTAAATGAATCTTGTAAAATTAAACACCTTTTAACGCAAGTTTGAACCACAGAGCTCAAATTCAGCTTCTCAGTTCAGCAGTTTTGAAAATAGACTTTTATAGAAGCAGTCTCACAATGCAGCCTAGGAGATGCACAGTTTTCTCATCTCTGCTTTGTCAGTGAACCTTTTTATGGCCTGCAGCGTTCCTCTTTTGTCCAGCTATGGACAGCTCAAACTCATGACTAGATTTACCATTCAGCACGCATGTACCTGAAGGGTTCTCGGAAACTAAGGTGGGACCATTATTTATTTGCTTTGCTTCCTTTTGCACTAAGCAACTTGACAGGAAAAGCTTGACTTCCTAAATTTAGATTCTAGCTCATTTATCTTAACCAAAGCTTATTTGAAGTTGAAAGCTACAGTAATGAATTAGGACTGTCATGAGATAGCTCTGCTCCCATGATCTCCAGCCCTGAAATCAATGAACCACAAATCCTGTATGAACAGCCTCTCCCCCATGCATCAGCAACTCAGATTTGCTAGGAAATGCCAGCAAGAAAGATGGAGAGAAAATAAAAGTGAACGAAACTTCACAGTTCAGTCTCTGCCCAACTTGAGTCAGGACTGGAAGTGGGGCACTCACAAGGGAGTAGCTGACCTACCAGACACCAGTACCTCAGTTAACATGCAGTACAATTCTCCTCATCAAAACTTACTGGCAGAACACATCAGCAGTGATGGGAAACCTGCCACTACATACTGACAAGTCACCTCAAACACCTCGTGTAGAGAACAGCTGGGCACACCCTAAAAACTCCTCTCTGCCACCTCTAATGAGTTACCGTCTCAGAGGTAGCCCTTCTGGAGCACAAGGCAAGGAAAAATCCTTCCAATAACTGCTCTGTACTCTGACAAAAGTGAGTGCATCTCATAGCACAGCAAGGACCATACTAGTAGCCTATTAACAGAGTTCTGAGCCTGTTCACACTGGTGAAACATCCTGTTAAGACGGGGCAAGGAATTAAATTTGTTTTGATGCTGGTCACTGTAGTTATGCAAATACACAGCTGCTGGCATACTTCAGCAACTGCAGGGATTGGGCTCTGCTAAGGCACTGCCCTTGTTTGGACGCTACTGTGTTTATGGAGTTTTAAATCAGAAGGAAACATTATAACCATGTGGCCAGCCTACCAGTGAAAGTTTCTGTACGTCTGCAGTGTCATCTCTATCAACCCTACCATAATTTTTTTTTTTTTATATAGAGGTTATGTTTTAGAAAGATACTCTCCTTTTTGACTAAAGGATGAGCTGATGTCATGTTGGGGAGGAGTTTAAGGCAGGAAAAATACATTCAAAATGCAAGCCAAATTTTCCAGAGAAGAAAACTGAAAATGAACCTCTGTTTAAGAAAAGTTTCCCTACTTAAGAAAAGGGAACAGTCCCTAGACACCAGATGCTCTCTAGATTAAGATGAAAGAGCCTTTTACTAAGAAAAAAAGTTACTAAATTCTACTACTGTCTCTCTAAGCAGTTAGGTCATTTGGTTTGGGAATTCTCTAAATGATCACCAGTGCAATATCATTTCAAAGGAAAAGGATGATTCAAACAGATGCTCCTTGCACCTGTGGAAGCTATTTGAAGTAGAGTTGCCTTTTTATTTTTGTTTGGTTTATGCTTTGATTTCCCCTGGAGTCCTGAAGAAGCCTATATAGAGGCTCTTTCTTCTGTAAGTGCCTACTTCTGGCACCACTGCATTTGACATACCATTTGAACATGAGATGCCACATTATAGTGGTTGTCTTAAATTACTCAATAAGAGCATGCTCTGCCTTCAAGGCATGAACATCCAGTAATGCTTTAGTGGCAGTTACATGTCTTCGGTGAAAGAAATATACCCCATGGAGATCAAGTTTTCCTTTTGAACACTTTTTTTGAAACACACATTATCATACACTGTTAGTCCCCTTTACAAGAGGGATTCCTTTATACATTTTCTAATCAGAACAAAGGTCTTACACACAACCACACCCAACACAGTTCCACAGTGCTTTACTAACTTTCTAAGTGCACTGGTGTGACCAGCTTTTATTTCATATTGAACTAAGAAGATAAATTGCTATTGTCAGTAACTCCCTGTCTGGAATTTAAACCAGGAGTAACTCATTTCGACATTCTAACACTAAATCCAAAGACAGGGATTTTAGTTAATGCAGAAGCAATATATGAATATGGAATTACTTCTTCAAATTTAACATTACTGCAACTAACAAAAAGAATTAATTGTGTAGGGCCCTCTATGGACAAAACTCTCACTGCTTATATTTTAAAACCAAAGTAAGAAATGATCTGAGGAAGTCTAAGTAAAGAGTATTCAATTAAGTTATACAGCAGAAGCAATATATAGTCTACAGAAGTCAAAAATGAGAACATCATTACAAAATACCACAGACTTGATGATGATAGCAGTTCCTATTATGTTAAGTATTTGGAATATGCTGCTGTTTATGACAGAATAAGCCCTTGATAACACAGCCTAACATTTTCAAGAGAAGTTTGATTCAGTTATTCAACCCTGAAACTCAGGGGGCTTCATCAGACCACAGAACAGAGCAGCACGAGACTGCCACTTTGCTTCACAGCAGGGTTAACACGATAAACAGTTATCTGTGCAAACAACAGCATTATCCATGCCTTTTCAAAACCTCACCTTCTATTGAATCTACCAGAAGATGACAACACTTCACATTACTTAGCAGAGCCCATCTTCCTACACCCTGCCATAAGGGAACATCAGCTGATGCCCACAGACCACCAAGGAGACAGTGGATCGTTTCTGCTTTCTATCAGCTCCATCTGTTCTTGCCCTGCGATGAGTCTCAAACCCATACACAGGGCACCTCCACTGTAAACAGGATTCAGAAGCTGTCCAGTTCTACACCTTAGTTTCTTCAGTAAACAAAAAAAAAAAAAAAAAAAAAAAAAAAAAAAAAAAAGGCTTTTAACTCTTCTATTTAGTTCTAGTCATCAGTGTTGAATTTGATGGGACAGTTTGGGAGCACTAACCCCAGTAACATTCAAAACAATATACTTAAAAACATTGGCCATCTCTCCAGAACTGTGACCAATTCTTTGATACATCATGGGGGTGGAGCGAAATAAAAAAATTTTTTAAAAAGTTAAAAGAAGAGACACACTTCTAAGAATTCCCAAACAGTCAAACTTAAATACTTGGTTATAATGCCTAATCATAGTAAGAAAAAAGAGCTTGCACTGATATGAGTTACACTTGAAAACATATTAACATAAGCATCACAGAAAGTGCTTCTCTCTGCTTACTGAAGAGCCAAGACATTGCACAGCTGTCAGGAAGAAACAAACTTTGAGGGAGGGTGGAGCTAAAAAATACAAAATCATAATAATAAATTCCCAAAAATATATCGAAGATATCTGTTTTAAACAACTGTTTTGAAAAGGAAATGAGCAGAGATGCTCCTAGCTTGAAAGCTAGGAGAAGCCATCAAGCACTGCATGGTCGCACAGCGCATTTCTGACAAGGGGATATGGCAGTTGCTCTTTTTTGCCTCTGACCTGTGCAATAGCATAATCCGAGCAATTGGTTGCCTGCATGCCCTCGTTGCCGCTGATCCCCACTCCAACATGAGCTGTCTGGATCATTCCTACATCGTTGGCACCATCCCCAATGGCAAGTGTTATGGCGTTGACGTGTTTCTTGACCATGTCTACTATTTCAGACTTCTGCAGAGGAGATACTCTGAAAAAGAGAGAAAAAGGGGTCAGTTTCTCACATGCTGAGCTACATGCCTTTTCCCAAAGGACAACTGTAATCTACATTTAGAAGTAATCAAAGGGCAGTTGCTGGGAAGTTCCTTTATTCAAAACCAAGCTTCAGAACCTGTGCCAAACAATTTCAGAAGGAAGAAGTAGCTTTAAAAATAATTTTATACTTAACATTACCAGTTCATATTTTATGCAAAATAGACCAAACAGATATGAAAGGTTTTGCAGCTTTGTTTTCCTCCTCTAATCCCAACCTGATACACTTCAGCATACACCAGTGATATACTGGGAACACCGGAGAAGGGCATTACCTCTTCAGCTACCACAGTGTACAGATTAACAGTGCAGGCCTCCCTACCTGCTGTCAACAGTGCATCTCCATCCAGGAGGCAGAAGACCACAAATACATTCAGAGAACAAATTAGAGAGATCAGTTCACCCAGAGAGGTGGTGGATGCCCCATCCCTGGAAACATCCAAGGCCAGGTTGGATGAGACTCTAAGCAACCTGATCTGGCTGGAGATGTCCCTGCTCCTTTCAGGGGGGGTGGACTAGATGACCTTTGAAGGTCCCTTCCAATCCTCACAATTCTATGAAAAATTTCCTTCAAAAGTTTGATATCAAATTGCAGATTTTCAGTGGTTTGACAAAAGGTATGCAGGCTTACCTTACTCCCTCCTCCAACTTACTTCCCCACTTGTCAAGCCATTTTCCAACCTCAGACTACGCAGTTAGGAACAGAAAGAGTAAGGTGTCTCTCTGATCACACAGGCACCTTGCATGCTGGTGCAACTCTGACTTCAGTGATGATGTTACTCAATTCCAATTCAAAAACAAAAGGCTGACTCCATAATATCTGAATATTCTTATCAGTTTTATTAGTAGTTACTTGAGCCTGATTTTTCTTTTGTTTTACATCATTCTAGTTCAATAAAAATGCATGGAATTCAATAGAATTAAACTCGTCTAAACCAGGAAGAAGTGGAAACATACTCAGGACTAGGTTACTAAATTGGATAAGACACCCAAAATGCCCTTTTTCCATAGAAAAGGTGGATCAGGTTACCAAATTGTATGAGGTATTCTGGAAATACCTATATGTAGATTAAATATTTCCATTCTAACCCCATCTGTACAAACAATCCTAATTCCTTTCCCCATCAGTTTTAGTTAAAGTTCCAAATGATTTTGGATCCACTGAAGTAAAGCTTTAGACAAAACTTTTCCACATCTCAAGTCAACCACATAACACTCAACAAAAATAATGTAACTGATATCTAAAAGCTTTACTATTAAAACGGGGGGAGAATGGGGAGCTTGGGGAACAGGGGAGACAGGCTTTTTTACATGGCATTTTTTCCAGAGTCTACATCCTGTGGGAGTAACTTAGCCTTTTAATACACCCAGCTGGCTTTCTGCTGATCAGAAAAAGCAGAGTTATCCTGCTCAGCATTTTGCTTTAAGGCTTTGATTTTGTTTAGTGCTGACCACCTCTTAAAACAACTTGATGAGTAACTGGGGGGGAAAAAGTTCTTAAGAAAAATTTGCTGGGCTCAAAATTCACATGTGAACTAAGCCACCTGAAAAGTCAAGCAGCTGCTCTGTTCCTAAAAGCTGAAAACAGGAAAAAGTTGACTGGGCCATAAAATTTACTTAATACCACTGGATGGATTTATTAAGCACCCGATTACCTGGCAACGAAAACAGCACTTGGCACCATAGGGGTGCAGTTAAACCAACACAAAACCTCAACATACTAACCAACCTATGGGGCATGAGAAGGGTCTGTTTGTGATTACAAAGCCACTCTGAATGTAGTTTGCATCAAATTTTAACTTCTCTTACATACATACACATATGCACACCCCCCTCTTCCTCACCCCTCAGTCTTCACATGATAAAACACTGACGTGCGGAGCAAGTAGTCAACAAGGACTTCAAGCTGTAAAATAGGAGCTCCAGAGGGACTTGGAGCCAGTTCTGGAGGGATGGGATTGACAAGCACACAGACCCCCATTACCAGCCCCAGGGGGACATCCAGTGCACAGGACCATACACTTTAGGCAGTCCCCTCGTGCAATTGTTTCACTGCAGCTGAGGACTTGCCAACATTGTCTTCAGACAGACACCTCTCAGAAGCCCAGTTTACACTCATTTAATTTTCAGTTGCAGAGCGATTGAAAGAGCCAAAAAGTTTGCTGGTTTTAAATATGCTTAAAGTAAAAAGGGAATGAAAGAAGACCGACTGAACAGCATCTCTGATCCTGTAGTTTAAGCCAGCGGCTTGACTACAGACCCTTCAGACATGACCAGAATGGGGCAGAGATGCTGAGCTTGTTCTACTGCAGTTCAGCCACAACATGTCAGGCAAGCTAACACAGCCTGTATTCACTTCTGTGCCTGCAGTGGGGGTGTGACTTCAGATTCTAAGTCAACTTTGACATTTATGACCTATTATTGGTCAAATCAATGGAATGCCTCAACATAAACACATTTATCAACTACATAATGTACACAGAGTTTGCTTTCACTGTTTTGATCAAATAGAGTTAGTTATACCCACAGTTACATAACACGCAGTTAAAGACTCACATCTTCATATGCCAAACAAGACTAAACGAGCTACAGGAAACATCAGATAGATGCTTTAAACAAAATATTTCTGTAGTTGGTTAAGATAAAACTAACACTAGACTTCAGCAAAAAGTGTTACTTCATTATAATTGTTTATTCTAAACAGAAGCTTTACAGAAAGCATCCTCTTAGACACCCCCTCCTCAAGTACATCTTCAAACTCCAGAGAAGACATTTTGCTGCACGTGGAATATTAACTACAGAAGATGCAAATTGAGATGGCTACTGATTTCCTGCCTCTCCTCTCCCAACTCACACACTCAGTCTCCATACCTCCTCTTCTTGTAATCTATTTGGTATCAACACACTGCATTAGATGATGTTACTCCCCTTAGGCAGATAATCAGAGCTGTGGTCCATTTCTGCACGTTTGATAGATTGTCTACTTGAATAACTGGAAAATTATAGTGCAGGATACTATTAACCTGCAGCTTCCCCCAGGTGTTACCTTGGAATGGGAGGAGGAACAGCCAAGTTGACAAAGATTCCTGGACAAATGAGTAAGTTCAAAGTAAAAAGTACTAGTAAAAACTAACTATTTTGGAAAAAAATTTACAGTGTCAGGCAGCTATTGGTAATTATCATTTGATGGAACATTCTTGGCTTTCACTGTAGAGCTCGCTCCAGCAGTATCAGCGTGTAAGCCTTGCCTTGTAATACACCCAAAAAAAAAATTAAAATGTGAGCAAAACATCAGTTGCATCAAAATCTTCTGCTTACTCGTGCACTCATTCACTGGTCAGACAGCAATATTTCTTATAAATGTTCTTAGAGTGCAACTCAAGAGTTTACTGGAAATGTTTCTTTATACATAAGTTATTTTTACTGTCTCTGCTCAAAAGCATCTTTGACAGCAGATACAATCAACTTAGTCTAGACTGATTCTCTTTTACGTGTATTCCTGGGGGAAGGCGAGGGAGAAGTCAGGCTTCAAATACCACCATTACAGCTATAGGATCAAGTCTTCAGATTCCTGTTTAAATTGCTTCCCTGAGAATCTGGATTTAACCTACTCAGGCTACAGGGAGCCTGGGGTCAGCACTGCACCTTTTTAAAGCGTTTAGCATTCAACATTTGGCTGTGCAATACAAAGTGTTCATGGATGGTGGAAGGGATGCATAAAGTTAAGCATCAGCCATACATCAGACCTTCTACTTGCCCACCTCTGGGTCCTCCTTCCTGTAGCCTCGCTCTTGGGAGGGTAAAAATTGACAGGAAAAAAATGGAAGGTTCTCTTCAATCTCAAACCTGCTAAGTCTTTATCAACATCTTTAACAGACTAATAAGGAAAGTGTCGATCCTGAGTGATGACTGGTGCCTTAATATCATATTGCTTCCTCTGTAATGGGATGGGCGGAAGCAAGAGAGGGCACAAAGCACAGCGCCTTGGGAAGAAGCTGAGAGAGAAATGCAGCCCAGAGCCAGGGACCCTCAAAAAGACATAGACCTAATCACGGTCAGGTCACTTAAATCCATAAGGAAACTGTGGAAGCATACAAGGGTAAGCAGTTTTCAGATAATGCAATACTACATTATTACTATCAATAAATACTTAAATACTTAAATACTCTTCTACTTAGAGGAAGCTCATGAAAAAATAGCACAGGGCACAGCATGGAACAGTAACACAGCTGGTTTCCACAGAGGATGTCATAACTGGCTTCCCACTGACTTCTGCAGATCAGCTCCCAGTGGCTTTAAACCTTCCATCTGCATTTACTTCTTTACCCTGGATACACAAGTTTATGAGCAGACTTCTTAACTGGTATGTTTTGCCTGTTCAGAGAAGTTCTACTTACATGGTTTAATCTTAGTTAGTCCTGGATGGGGCAGGGAGCTGGACTCTACGATCCTTACTTTAAACTTGAGATATTCAATGATTCTACTCTGCATTTTGCTGGAAGATTTGCTCAGGCTTAATTTACTACTTTAACAAGACAATTCAAACACAGATGAAGGATCTATCCAGTTCAATTTTTTTTCCTCAGGCATACTTACAGCACAACCAGAGCAATTCTCAAGTTCGTATCAGCTCTGTCATCCTTCAGTGAAAGATTTCACAAATAAAATCCTACAGAAGTGGTGATACTTGAAAAAATAAACAAACATTTTTAGAAACCCATTTTGGTAGCAAAATTTTTGAAACCTCAAAAGTAGAAAGCAAAACATGAAAATATCAATTTTTAACCAAGCAAAGCAATGCAATAGAGCTTTAACTTGAATTTTTAATGTACTGCAACTGATTTAAATCATTCAATTTCTTTACTTCACTTTTTGCAATCTGGCAAGGCAGCTACCCTTCCCATTCCAAGACTCCATCTAATACATCAAGACCGATGTAGTCATTAATGAGACGTGAAGGACACAATCAGCACAGCCAGTCCTGGATCACACAGGTCAGCTACACTCCACAAGATGCTATCAGTGAGAAACAGTTTCTTAATTCTGTCCCTACGTACGTCTGTATTTATCGCAAAGTTAGACGCAGGAGAGCAACTGATGGCAACTGTAAATAAGACTTCTCACACAAGCCTTCAAACCACAGCTGCATCATTGCAGATGCTTCAAAGCATAGAGACACAAGCCACAGAAGGGAAATAAAAATGTAGCATTTTAGAAAATTATTAGTTTTATTTATTGCATTCAACTCTAAAGTACACAATGAAGAGAGTTCTCCTAAAGAACTAACATCTGAGACTATCAACGGTATATAAAAAGAGACACGATTAATAAAGAACAGGATAAGTAAACTTCATTGGAGTCCTTTTATCTATAAGACATAGGCAGAAAAAGACTAGGCAATTTATAAGGGATCAGTTTACACCCAGACATTCTTACAAGGCCAGGAAGGAAAGGTAGCTCTACAAGCTGTTCCACACCTGAGCAAGGCACAGCTTGATACCGAGTCTCAGCACTCTCCTCTGTTCCGTCTACACGTGTTGGGTTTTGCTGGTTTTTTTTTTTTGTGGGTCCCCTCCCCCAGAACAAGGAGACTAAAGCATTTCTGTTGAAGACTGCCTACTTCCCCCAGCTCCAAATTGATACAAAACACTCTTAAGACACTCTTACTCACAGTTGTAAATTTTGAATGTTCATTTGTGAAAAGAGGAAGGCAAGAAAGGAAACTGTTTCAAGTACTACCTCCTGCTTCCATGCTGTAACAGGGATTAAACACCAAGACATTAATGTCTTTAACACAAAACATTAATTTGATATTCTACTTCCTTGAAATGCCTTGTTAACAGAACACAAGAGGCCTTTAAGAGCCTACTTTTATTGCATTGAACATGATTTTACCCTGTTCTATCATAAAATACACTAGTACTTCACAATGTTCAGTGACCTCATCTTCAGAAAAGGCAGGGATGGGACGCAGCCCACAGAGAGCTGAGACATGTAAGGGTATGCATTTGTCCCCGGGGGGGCGACGACAACACACACAAAAAAACCCAGAAAAACCCACGCAGCAAGATAAATTCACACACCACTAATACTAATGCTCAGAAAACAAGGAACATTACCACATCATATTTAGCAGTTATTTACACACTGATTTCTCCTGACACACACCAGTATGCAGATTTCAACTATGTGTCACCCAAACAAGGGCTAGTCTTGAATTACAGTCAGGATGCTCTGAGGTATCTCGGATAGACTTGTGATGATGCAGTAAGCCACGCAGAAGAGTGAACAAAAGCACACACACATCATATGGGCTCAAAATGTGCATCACGTTGAATGCTTTTCATTTACCAAGTGCTCTGAATCTCCTTTACCTGCCGACAAGCATGATTTCACAGGGACTGGCTCTGGTGCAGTACTTAAAACTTTGGAGACAGCACTGAGTGAACTGATGGATAGTTTAATGTTCATAAAAAGCACCAAAGGAATTCATCCAACTACATCTAAGTGCCTCAAATGGAGACACGTCTATCTGCACTAATCATGCCACGCTCCTTTTATAGTCAATGGAGAGAAACAGGCACTTCTGGAGTGCAATTCATCTGGCTTATTTTAGACACATACTTCAAAGATACAGCTCATCTCTTACAAGTGCCCTTTTCTCTCCACCAAGGTAAAGGGGGCTGAAGGTAACTAGTTCACGTGAAAAAGCCTACTTCTGGCATGTAAAATTATACAGGATGAAACCCATCTTACATTACTGCAGTGCTAAATACCTTCAAGTTAATCAGGTGCACAAGCTTTTCCTCTCTTGCCTTCTAGGAAGGAGGAATGCCTGCTTCCTCCCAGTACAGGCAATCAATGCTGGATGGATTTATACACATCTCCTTCCCTTCTCAAAAATTCTCACTTCTTGACTGCACTTCCAGCTCTTGCTAATTCTTTTCTACAGTAATTCCCCAATCTCATCTTTTCTGAACGCAGCCAGTTAGAAATCTTACCAAACCTCTACTGGCTTCTGTAAAATAGCCACAGCTTTTTGTTGCCCTTTGTCATTTCAGTTGCAATGTCACTTCTCCATCCTTTACTCATTTTTTTTTCCTGACCAGAGCATCCTCCAAACTGCTTCACTTGTCCAAATTTAATTAGATTGATTTCAACTCTACTTTTGAATTTTAAAAAGTGTTTTACATCTTATTTCACTTATAGTAAGATGAAATGAGACCTCTGATAACTATATAAAAAAACTCCTTCAGTTTTTCAGCCTCACTGACATACTAGTCACACGTCCGACTTGGAGCAACACCTATTACCTCTAGATTTCAAGTTATCTAGAACAGGGTATTTTTGATGCCTAGCATGGCTCTAAGTCAAAACATATGCACACACCCCCACGTACATACTCACAGAACATGTAGCAGTTTTTTAATGTAATGGTTACCAAAATAGTTCCTTCTTCATCACCTTAGGTATAATAGAAATGCCTTCTTAATATAAAGCTCTTTTTGTAGTTACAAAGCCACTGAATCATAGTCTTCTGAAGACGACTAAATAAAATTCATTTAGCACTCTTCTATAATAACGATTATTTTTCTAATTATATACTTTCCTTTTTCTAAAAAAACTTGATAAATTTGTCACTTGCATTCTGTATTTCAACAACTCATTTGCCATTCACAATTGCCACTGAAATGATCTCCAGAGGACAAAGACTATGAAATAATCTCTTTATAAGCTGGATTTGATGTATTAGGTACTGTGATACAATATACAGTGCCATAGTGAACACAGGGTTAAGTTTCAAGTCAGCACCTTCTTCCCCTTTGATATCCCTCCCTGCACGTTCCTGTCTTGATCACCCTTCCCCCAACTGCCTTATGGGGCAGAGATTAAATAGGGAAAATCTAGTTTGGAAAACAAATTATTTGGAAAGTGATGAGTTCGCATAAACAGCGTTGAATGAGAGACTATTTTGCATTTTTAACTATAATGGTCGCTACTGGCTACAGCTATAATACATTTTTAAAGTGAAACTAACGTATCAAATTAATTTTGAGCTTCCCTCACCCCAAGCTGATTAAGGCACATTCATTTCCATGCTAATCAGCCTGAGCAGTTCTCATGCACCACAGAAATCCGCCTTTTTCTAATGATAGAGCAAAAAAAATTCAGTCTGTGAAACACATAGATTAGTGCCTTCATAACCTTGAGCACGTGCAGAGACAGCGAGCACCCGAGTCTTGCACACAGCAGAGCCGTTTATAGACTTTTGCAACACATGGTGAAATTAAGTGACAATTGAGGCTACGGCCGTTAACAAGTACACCAGCCCATTTTGCAAGGCTCTGCCCTGCGGTGAAGCCAACAGGTCAACTGGGAGAGCCGAGGTGAGCACCTGCCTCTAGAAGCAGCACAGCAATACTGCGGGCAGCATCAGCCACGCCAAGTCAGGAGCATTGTCACCCGACAGGCACTCTGCTCCTCCATGCTAACTACAGCTCAGAAATACAAAATATAGCAGCTTCAGACAGCATTACTACAGTGAACTATCATCATCTACGTAAAAAACAAACCACAAATACTGACATGTGAAGATGAAGGGAGATGCAGCTAATAGATCTGAGATCATTTGCCATTTCAGCAGCGCTACAAGCACCAACAGTTTTATTTCTTCATTCTGAGTTCTAGTAACTGCACATGATTTATTTTTCTCCCTCCACGAAAAAAAGTCTCCTGGAATTTAAAATGAGAACATGTGATCAATTTGCAACTACACGATGTTGTTCAAAAGCCTAAGCTCCCTGAATTACATGCTCCTAGAATAGACACAATCACAAGCAAGGTATCTTACCCAGTAACTATTGTCAGAGGACTGCAATGTACCAGTACATCATATTGAGGACTCACTACCCAAAATGAAAGTACCACCTATTTGTAAAAAGCATATCTCAAAACTCGGGATCATGTTGTACTAGAGAAAAGAGGTGAACCCCCAAACCATTTTTTTTGGTAACACCAAAGAAATGCAAGTTATTTCCCACCTCTCCCTTAAGTCCAGTCTGCATTTAACAAGAACAAAAGTCTAGATCCTTAGACATTTAGAAATAGAGACAAACTTCTGATGTTCAAAATCTCTCTGTAGTCAGACAAGTTGAGCACCAGGGTGTTCTCACCGAGATTAAAAAATCCAGACCGTTTCTAGACAGAAAAGACATTGACAACTGGAAGTCTGACAGACCAGCTCATTCTTGGTCAACCATTAAATCCGCGCTCTGTTCAAAGCCAGGTTAAGTATTAACTTACAGAAAAACATTCTCAGCATGCTCACTACTCCCTAACACAAGCTTCAAGAAAGGACCCGGGACCTTTACATCAACCTCTAACCCTCAGACTCAACACAAGCAACACTGCTGAGAAAAGAGTGCAAAAGGGAAGGAGGAAAAAAAAAAAAGGAGTCATATTCTAGAGCACAATCAGTTATACACTAAGTTCATTATTAAGTTGAAACATTAAAATCTGGCATCTAGGGAAGGGAGTGCTTTTGTCATGTTCAGTCACCATTTATACTCTAAGTTAATAAGACAATTCACATCAAGAAGGCTTAGTAACAGCACCTCTGCCCATACCCACCCACTAACATGGCCATATTGCTAGGCCACCTACAACCCTTGAACATACGGCTCCAACATAGCTGTATCGTGGCGAGTGTTCTGATATTCAGGTTTAAGACATAAATGTGTTGTGGTTTGTGAAAGCAGTGATTAATAGCAGCTGCGTCTGTAACAGCAAAATAGAAAAACAGACAGCAGAGTGAACACAACAGGTGTTGCTCCCCTGCATCTCTGATTTTCAAGCGCCTTTCAAGCTTGAGGACCCTGTTGCAGAGAAGGGTACATGAAACCAAAGTTGTGCATCACAGGGTCTGAGCACACCACCTGTTGTAACAACACCGGTTACCATCAGGCAAGGGGAGGCCAACCAGTCCAGTCTCATTCCTGCCAGTTTGGAGCAGTCCAGGCAGAGTCAAGGGAGTACTTCACCAACACAGGATGGACAATCACAGTCCAGTGTCCATGCTTGCTCCTTAGCACTCTTATTAACCCTGTCAGCACAGCCTGAAGTGCTCAATACACGAGGAAAAGCCTCACAAAACAACTCCCTCTGTTTCTCCCAAACTTGCACTGACTTCAGAATGATGCCTGTTTTAAAGCTCCAAGCTAGCCACCTTGCTATTACTGAAATGAATCTTCAGGGGTTTTGAAAAAATGCAGAGAAATTGTAGTTTTCATTTCCTGCATGTGTCTCAACTCTCAGAGCTGATTTTCTTTTGCACATATGATTTTTAGTTTTAGTCTCATCTCACAGGATCAGTCATGCTACTACAGACAGAGCTTTGCACAGGACAGAGCTCCGTGGAGTACAGACAGAAAAAAAAAAAAGTACAAATATTTCACTTAATAGCTCAAGCTAGGCCAATAATTAACTTCCCGAATTAGACTAAGAATATAGAACCAGGAGCCAAGTCCTCACAACGTCAAACCTTTGCACCTTCTTAGAAAGGACACAAAATGCTGCAGTTCTGTTTGGTAACATACGTTCCCATGTTTCACAGGACATGCTTGGTTAGAGCTAAGTAGTAGATGTCAGGACAGATCAGCCCTTCCACCAACTCCTACTTAAGGAGAATAAAAAGAGGCACTTGAACAATTATAAATCAGGAGCTTTAGAACAGCAGAGAAAGGACAGGTGTACCTAAGTTAACCTTTTCCTGAAACTGAGCAGAGGTTATTGCCTGAAGAACATTCTTTCCTGGAAATAAAACCAGCTTTGAAGTGTTCCAACAGGCATTATAATGAGCCCTTTTCTAGTACCTTGTGGTCTTTCAGGGTGAACTGCTGGGCAACTAAGAGGCAGCATAAAGTACCAGCCCATTACTAGGGGCAGAGGAGCGGAGCAGAGTTCTTCCAGGTCTACTTTTATATCACATTGGTCTTGAAGAAAGTTATCCTCTCACTGCCACAGTGATTTTTAAGCACGGGGCTGCTTCAGACCATTAGTGCCTCGGTAACACTGAACTTCAGCACAGCCAAGTCATTAATGGAACGCGAAGTATCGGAGCTACCTTATCATTGCTAAGGTAACTTAAGTCACCCATAGCCTAAGCTACGTCTGGAAGAGCTAAATGAGCCAGACTACATGAAACATCTTAAAAAAAACACCATGGAAATTGAGACAAAAAAAGGAATTGCTAGAAGCTGAACTGTATTCACGGACACTCTTCACGGCTCAAGATTAGAAAGTAAAAAAACACGAGAGGAAAAAATGACGACTTCTCCAGTGCTGAAAAAGTCATGGGCTGGATATAGGAAGTAGGAAAGGGGCTTTTGTGAGCTAGATCCAATACTCTCCAGACGTACCCAAGTATATCAGTATGGCTAAGTTGATGCTTTTTTTTTTTATATCCAGCCATGAAAAGCAAGTGAGCTTACAGTGTTTTCTGTCTAGAAAAATGCTTAGAGCCTATGCATGCTCATTCAACTTAATAAAATGGCCTTTGTGGCAGCATGCAGTCTACTCTCAGTTTACACAGTAAATTTATCTTATTTTTTAGTTACAAGCTAAGACTTGGAAGCCTAAGTTCACATAAATCTGTTTACTATACACCAGAAGTTTGTAGGTTTATATATTTAACACAGTGGCAAAATTCAAATAACAGCAATTCATTTTCAAAATACAATGCACTGAAAAATTCCATAGCCAAAGAAGCTATAGAGGTAAAAAGTGAGCCCCACTTTCAAATATGACCTGCCAACTGGAAAGTTCCTGATACACGTCGAAGTTCAACACAGATGTGATACCGTGAAAAGCTGTAATGTTCAAAGGACTTGGCAGACATGTAGTGCCTTCTACAAGCTCCTGCTAGCTCTTCAAGGTAGTCTACACAGCAGGGTACAAGGCATATTAATGCACATACTGTCTTTAAATACACTGTGCCCAAGAGAACCTAAAGGCAAAGGTGGAGGGGACGGGGTAGATAGCAGATAATACACAAGAGGCTGATCACAAGCCTCCTAAAATCAGATATACCAATTGTTTTGGTGATGACAATCACGTACAGAAATTCACTATCTGCATTCACATGGCACACCTTGTACTCTCTTAGCCAAAGCTGACTGTCTTGCTGGGCTGCCAGCATGCATCTTCGGGGCACCACATTTTCTGAAAGTAAGTTTTGTAAAGCCACTTAACTTGGTATACATCTACAGAATTCTCTATTCCCTACTGCTGCAAATAGTCAGAGTAGCCTCGCTTGAAGTTTGCTGGCAGCGATGTGCAAGGCATAGTCAAAAGTTACTACCACAAAATTCCAGGAGGACTCAGCAACTCTAACATGAAAGTGGTCAAAACACTCAGTTCATGAAGATGGAGAGATATTATACGAACAGCTCTCCCATGAGTATAAACAGCAAGATTATAGACTAACAGCCTTACACTCACACTTGATCATGAATTTAAAAAAAAAAATAAAAATCAAAGCTAACACTTTGGACTGAAAACTCAGCAAAAATAGACTGAATGCCAAAAAAAGTAGATTACTAAATCTTACGTATATAAAAAAAAAAACAGCCCCCAAACATTTACATGGAACAGAAAAATCTGTTTATTCTCTAGATGCACTTGGCTATAGTAGTACTACAGATGCCCTACTGTTTAATTTTTCAGAATACAGATTTTATTCTCATTCATATTCTTCATATCCAGGTCAAATAATGCCCTAAATGCAAGCCAATATGTTGGAGCAGGGCAGAGTGATTAGCCCAAGTGAGGACCCAACTGTTTTAAAGTATCTGAGACACAACTAATGCATTATTCTTTGTCAAAAACATACTTCACAGCAATAAGGTCAAACACTCGGTGTCCAACTGGCAACTGTCAGAGCATCATGAGGGCTCATCCTCCTCATCATCAGTAACCCAGATGCTGACTGCAAGTCTGCAGATGAGACTGAACTAGGGGGACTAGATCACAAGGCATCACACAGCTTTTATTCAAAGGAACCTTGAGAAACTCAGAGACTGAGCCAACAAACCTCATTGAGTCCAGGTGGAGAAAGCCAAAGCTCCACACCTGGGCCAGAATAACCCCACATACTAGTGCAGGCTGGGAAATAACTGTGTAGCAGCCCTACTGAAGACGACCTAGTTGTTATGGTGGACATCACGTTCAACGCAAACCAGAAGTGCACTGCTAGTGCGATCAAGACACATTGCCTACCGGCTAGTGACCCAGTAACACAAGTGTGACCAGGACAAGGACAGAAGTTATTATCAGCTCTCTCTCCTTAACACAGGCAAGGCAACATCTATAATATGTCCAAGTTTAGAGCTCAAGTTGAAAAGCGAAGGAGAGAAACTAGAAAGAGTCCAGCAGAGAATTATTAAGATAGTCAGGGGTCTAAAATACATCACCTGCAAGGAGCAGTTGTGTCATCTAGGCTCATACAGGTAAGTGGTAGTTTAACAACAGGTTCACAACTGCTATTAGCAATTGCTTAACATGGTGTTATTCAAACTCTCCTGTCAGGTCAAATGATGTAACAAGGGCCAATGGCCACAGATTGCAAACTGTGAGGTTCAGATTGGACATCACAGATGTTCTCATTAAGGTGTTGAACAGTAGAAAAGATTTGTCAGAGAGGCTGTGGAATCTCTCCCCATCAGCTTTTTCCATGGCTTAACTGAAGTCATGGCTGACATGTTCTACTGTAGATGACAACCCTGCCCTGACCAAGAGGTTGGACTACGCGTCCAGAGGGCCCTTCCACCTAAGCTGTTCTACACCTTAAGTCTCAGTGACAATGGAGGCAGTTTCCTATTAAAGGACCGATATGGTCCCTGAAGAGGGTTCCCACGTGCTTCTGCCATACAGTGAGGCCTGGATTTCAAACAAGTATGCTTAGTACACATGCTGCCTTGTGGGCTAGCGGTCTCCAGGAAGACACAGTATAATTGAGCGCTGCAGTAGAGAAGTGATCTTATCTCCTTCCCCCGCATGTCATCATCATCATCCCACATTATTGGAGCACCTTCCCGAGATTAACAGGCATCTTCTTCCAGCCTTGCCTTTTCCTCATTCATCAGCACTTCAGACTCTTCTCATCATCACATTGTCCCCTTTCTTTAGCCTGAATAACCAACCAATGTTGAAGTTCTCTAAATAACTTTGTGCATAATTTCCTTGAGTTTTTGGTATTTTAACATTGGACGCATAAGACTTGGCAACTTGAAGTTAACAGTGCTTCGACAGACACTACAAAATTTCTTGGTTATTTTTACGCCACTCTTCAGGAAAAAAAAAAAATACTACATCCAGCATAAAAGCCAATCCATTAAAAGAAATAAATAGATCTCTACAGAAAGCTAGACAGCCAGTGTGACTCAACAGAAACTATTCTGATCCAGCAAGAAAGTTCCACATGGGAAAGATTCCTTCCAAAAGGGTCAGCTCTCAAAGACTTACATTTTTCAGAAGCACTCTCCACATTACTATTTCCAAATCTAGCAAAAATTAACATTTTAATCTCACTAGTGCATAACATCTGATCATAACCTAGTTTTCAGAGAAAGTCAGACCTTGTAGTAACAGATATTTCTAGTTTCTTTTCCTCAATGTTGCTTGATAAAAGGAAATTGAGAACCAGATCTAATTTTCCTACTTTAAGAGAAATTATCAGGAATAAGTACTAGAACTGAGAACTGACCATTAGCATCATTTCTGTGTAACAGATACTATGACACATTAGCGTATGTATTAGAGTTGGAATCCTCCTAAACACTATATCACATTTGTGTTTTACTGTGAAGAAGAGGTGTCACTGAGGACATGGAGGTTCTAAGAAAAGCAAAACCCTTTTTAGTTGCATTGTGCCATAATTATCATGGTCAATGCTAACTTCCACATTAAGATTTCCCAGCCTTTTATATCTGAGCCACACTTCTATTCCCCTCTATCCCTTCCTATGTTTGACTACTTACCTCTGATATCTATAAAACAGCATAAATAAGACCATTTGGAAAGTCACAAATGTATTTTAAGTGGCTTTTTACTCAATTTAACAGCTTACAGTAATCACAACGAGCCCAGTTTAAAGCTAACCCTTCCATAGATTTTAACGAGGCTTGAATAAAGTCCAGATGACCAGTCCATCCTCTGTAGACCTGGGTTCTCCCGATAAGTTCACCTTAAAATTTTTAAGGGAAGTTACATGCGCATGTCATGGAGAAATTCTGAATATTTAGCATTAGCAAGTGTCATTACATTGCTATTCCCAGTACATCATGCAGTAGTAAAGAAATCAACTTCATTGTGCATGCTAATCAATGAATGAAGCAAACCACCACAACAGCCACTCAGAGTCTTCTCCCCATTGGCCTGGTTGTTAGAGACTAAATGAATTAAAATTTTAAAAATAGGAGAGGAGAAGGGATCCTTTCACAACCACATAACCCAAACTGGAGTAATTGCTAGTACAAACAGGCTCATTTTCAAATATACATGGGTCAGAAATAACAGCACAGCTCAAAGCAGCTGCGGTCATACTGTTTACTCTCCTTTTTGACATAAAAGCCTTCTCCTCTGTGAACAGTTCTTAATGCAGAAACATCTAAATGTATGGTAATGCCCTACAGAGCAATAAGTTTCTTTGATTGATTCAACAGTACTGAAAGTACCAGGAAAAAAGATCAAACCAAGTATTACACAAACAACCAATGTCTTCAATATGGTATGTGTCAGTGTGAAAGCTGAAAGGAGTTGAACAAGCCAGCTACTAATGTCTTACATGGTTCTGAAAGTGGCAGCATTCTTAAGTGCTTGCAGATAAAAGTGTTTTTCTTAAGTTGTGACATCAATTTATAGAGCTTTGTAATATAATGAAAGTGCTTTGATTTAACATGATTTATGAAGCAAAAGCACTTCTGGTGTCTTCAGAAAAAGCATAGAAGTTTACAATAAACACAAGATAATTAAGTAATTTTGCAGCCAGTTACTCTCCTGAAATCATAATTAGGAAAAACAAACATGACCTCCCTCTTTCCTTTTCATGCTGCTCGAAATTCCTTCTTCCGTCTTCCATTTCACTGACTCACCTTTCTTTCAACATCCTTTCACTGGAGCACTTCCAGTGACAAACTCCTCTGAGATTACTTTAGTGAAGATATTTTCAACTTTCAACTAGCTCCAATACTCTGTTTTTTGACAAAGTTTCTATAGTGTTTACAGAAGAACATTAACACACAGAAAAAGAAATATGAACAAATGGTCTAGGATTCTTACAAGTGTGTCACAAGCAGTACATACTCCGACTGCGGTGTGTTGTTTTACCCTCCCAGGGTTCAGCATAATCTTTTTTTTTTTTTATTTTTTTCTTCTGATGGGTACCCTATACTTGGAAGTTATTTAACTGCTAGGAAAACAAATCTCTGGCTAGATTTAACCGACCATGTCCCAGTACACAACACACATAAGGATAACAGATCGCTCCTTTAGGTACAGATGACCAAGTTCACTTCAGCAGACAGGGAGAAAGCTAGAGGAGATGGAGGCGTTTTGCCTTCTGGATATCTGGTGGAAGCTACAACAGGAATTGGATTTAGAAATCAGGATCCATTGTCCTGTCCTCTTCAAGTAGCCTAACAGACAGATAGCGCACACAGAAAAAAAAGGTAGTTGTGGTTTTAAACTCCCACAGTCTGAAAAGGACACTTAGCTTAAGCCTGCTTCATGGGATACCTTCAGTATGCACACCAAAGCCAGCCCTTAAAAGCCTTCACACATACAGAAGCCTATTTCATGCATCTCAGATAAATTCAGGAACGGTAGCTACTTGTCAGCTCTAACAACAGCCCTTGGTCTCACTCCTTGCCTTGTCTGGGACATGATTAGCCAGAAGCCAGACAGTTACAGACCTTCAGCACACCAGTTGTTAAGCAAAGCTCTGGACCTAGGAGTCTCAGCTCCATGTAAGGAAATTGCTCAGCTATGTCCAAAAAGGAAACAACCAGATAAATCCAAAAAATGTAAATTACAAAATCCCCATTGTGTAAGTGCCTAAATCCGTGTGATGTATCAACACTTAGGCAGCTCTTCTCTCTCAAACAGATAAGAAGAACCAAAAGGTCTTAAAAAAAAAAAAAAGCGGGGGGAAGGCAGGGAAGATCATATATGTGGAAGTGCTTTCAAAGAACTACTCTGAGAAAGGCAACTAAAAGTAAATATATTGGAGGCATATTTGATTAGGTCAGGGAAGAAAAGGAGCAAGGATGTGATTATTCTGAATTTCTTCAAATGCAAGAAATTGACAGCATTCAATGAAGTGACCAGGCAGATTTAGAAGCAAAAGGAAATACCTTCTCTGCACAGTACATAACACCCTCTGTCCAGGGTGATATTATCTCTAATAGAGACTAAACAAATTCAGAGAGAAAGATCTAAAATTGGGGGGGTGGGGAATCAAGCAAGAATTATGAAAACAAGATGCATATAGAGCTTCTGGCAACAGGTCTCACATTCACTAATTACATACTACCGGTCACTGTCTGAAACCACAAACTGGATGAGATTGGGTCTGGTCCAGCACGGACGTTCATATCTGAAACTGGGCTTAAGATCATTATCTGACAACTACAGCAAATCTAAGTTTCCATACAAATTTATCACTTGTCAAAGTGATATTCTACATTCTACAGTATTCTCCAGTAAGTCTGAAGATATCTTACTAAAAATCTACTGGAAGGGAAAAGCTAGAATCCAGCTCACCTTCTAATTCTACAATTGCAATGAACCAGGTAGCAATTTGTGCAGTGAAACATAAATGCACTGTGATGTAATTGAGGATTTCAGTTCAAAGCCATAAAACACAACAATGGTAAGCCTCCTTTTCTGTAAGTTTTTCTTTTAGGCAAAAATAAACCAGTTATCAACATAATTTGAAAAATTTGCTTAACAGCTTAAATATAAAAGAGATTTTGAGAAGTTACACTATTTATGAACACTGAGAATTCAAGTTTCTTTTTCTACTCTCATTGCTTATTTCTTTCTGGAGAAGTGGGGCATTCACAAAAGAGAAAAGTGAGCCTTTTTGTGAGCACTATGGATTTATCTGCTTGGTCTGCTGTCGTCTCTGTCTCAGATGTGGCTTTTTCCATAACTAGCAGAGCGTACATCACTTCTTACATTCCCATGTTGCAGGGTCTCTTTCACTTTTGTTCTGTTCTAGGCTTAATTAACTCATCAGTTTTTGTAAATCACATACATGAAGGCTGTAGTAACCTCTAAGAATCAAATCTTATGACAGGATAAACTAGATCTGCACAAGAATATCTCTAGATACATAATAGAAAAAATCAACTGCAAAGAAAATTAGAGGACCTAATTTCAATTTCATTGCACTGCATGCATACCACAGCTCCTTCCCCTTTACTTCAGCATTAAGAGAAAAATAAAAACTACATGCAACAGCAATAGAATGTTTTAAGGCAAATATTCGACCTTTGACAGACTTGAAAAATAGGAACTAAGGGAATCCTCAAGAAGTGAGAAGCATAGGAAATAAAGCACAGCTACTGCTATTCCTAAAGTGTCAGACAGCTAACAAGGAGAATTAAATTCTTCATCAACATAATTCAGTATTTACTAGTAATTTTGCTCTTTTGTTTCTTTGGTGGCAATCTTACAGGTCTAATTGAACTAATGCACTTCCAGAAAGCAAAGGAAATGGGAAAGACAACGGGATGGAGGACAAAGTCCCACGGGGCTCTCACCAGGAAAGGATAACAAAGTGGAACATCTTATTACAGCAAATTTTCACCCCTAAGGACTCAGTCAGCCATTGTGCATAAGCAAGAACACATCAAATATTTCTCCTTAACCATTCTTGAGTCATCCTTTAACATAAAAAGCAACCTCAAAATCAGACAAAACATTAAATCAATATTTTGCCAAAGTACATTTACGTCACATAATGCATTTATTCTTCCTTAAAGTGAACATGAAAAGCGAGCAAATGCACTGACTCGAGTAGAGGCGCTCACCCGATCAGAGGAAGAGTCATCACTTAAAGAACAGGAAAACGGGAGGGCAGCGTTTTTGCTACATGAAGAGAACACCAAGAACACATGGTCCACAAGTGTCTCAATATAAACTGTACAGTGTGTTCTATGACAAAATGCTGGGCACCACTACATTGCTGAAAGACTTCTAGAGATCAATCTAGCTACCTTAGTAGAACATCCACTCATTACTTGATTTGAGTAGACACCAAAGGGCTCTTCAGTCCACACATTGTACAAAATCTGCATCAGGCAAACTATTTTTCTGCTACAGAAAATTTCCTGCTTTGTCTCCTTTGTTACTGTATTGCTTGACAGAAGCTCCTCAGCTTTACTACCAACATACCTGCTAAACAAAGACTACTTGGTGGAAACAACTAATTACTCCATTGAAGGATTTTTTTCCTTCTGCTGCACAGATGTGCTAAAAAGGAAAAAACCTGTGTGACGCTTTGCTTTCAACACAGCACTACAAGGAGTTTACTGCTTCCTGAACATAGGATATCAATACTCCTCTCGGTGCTCTAGAATCCCTAGGAAGCTTCCAGCTGTGACATAAGGCAACTTCATGACTTCTGCAATAAATGCACCCACTAACACTCTATTTGGGGAAGTACAAAGTAAGATGCTAAGCATCAGTTTTGTTCAAACAATTTTTCTCATGTTCCTGATTGACAAATTGACATTTCTCAATCCGACTTGCTGAAGCAAATTAAGACTTTCTAAAAGGGCAATATATCCAATACCACAATGAGTCTGGAAACCACTCTGGCCCACTCATATACCAGTGATGTTTGCTGTGACTGCTGAAATCTCATTCCACTCCTACTAAAAGTCCTGGCTTTCAAAAATGGATAGAAATCAAAGTTTCTCTGAAAGTTTAAGTAAATGAAACCACACTAGCTCCAAAGGGATTAAAAATTGGAAAGACCAGTTTGATCCAGAGAATTGAATGATCACAAAAGAAAGTCATTATTCCCATCGTAGTATGTTTATACCAGATTTTGGCGAGATTCCCACTCATATTTCTTTAATTATGCCTGTATAAACAAACTATTACACATCTGATTCAGTATCATCTAGAGTTAGGGAGAGATGCCTGTAAAAAAAATATTTCTTGTTAATGAAACAGTATTTTAAAAAGGGTCACTGAAAGAATGCAAAGTCATCTCCACTAAGCAGCTGAACCTCACAGAGCTGCAGGGTTCGGTGAGAATGACCTAAGCTGCAAGCACGTTAATACACAGTCAGCTTCCTCCTCAGCATCCTGTCAATACCACCAGGGGTTGGTCTTATTTCATTTACATATGCCATAAAAATCTTCCCTGGAGAAGAATATTACATTACCATATGCAGATTCTCAACCAGGAAACTGAACTTTAGGACAGCACTCATGAGACTCTGCTCTTTAAAAAAAGATTTCTTGTAGGCAATGAAAAGAGGAATAAAGCAGCCAGTAAGCTCGCATACATTTCTTCTGCACTTTTTTTTTTTACTTTTCTGTTCATGAAGACAGTAAATACCCGCACCAAAAGGAAAGAAAATATGTAGACATCTAATGGTGCCATCTGTTTATTCTGGTACATGAATGGATAAGTTAACACCAGCATTCCTCACTGCACCGGCGTCCTGTCAGACAGCTGCCCTGCCAGGAGCCTTCACTCTCAATGTCTGCAAAATTAAGCAAGATATTCTGGCCAGTTCAGTCCTGGGGCCCCTCCTAGAAGATCCTGTTAATTATGCCAAGGTCTGTTAAAATTTTGTGCAGCGTTCTTTCAATATGTTTCTGCTCAGCTAAGACTAATAGCTCTCCAATACTTTTGGTTTGTCAGGTCTCCAAATGAAACAAATGAAAACCAATGGAGAGATACTCAGTGTCCCCATATCCCTTCAGGAGCGGATGTAACACTATTGAATTACCGAACAGAATGCCACAAAGAAATACAGGGCTTTCCATTTCCTAATGTGCAGTGTTGCTGGAAGCCTATACTGCCTGTTCGACAGCAGAATTAGCCTCCCATATTGCTCCCACCTCCTTGACGCTACCATCTACCACCGTGATTTATACTGCTGGTGTCAAGAAGTTCATTATCTCCACAGACGGAGTAGAGGGTTTTTAGACAAGTAGAAGCCTACACATGAGGGGCTGAAGTGGGTTCAAGAAGCTAAAGAGTTGGGAAAAACACAGCATGATATAAAAAGGAAAGGAAAGCAGAGGGAAAGGCCAAAGAAGGTGAGAAAGTCAGCGCTGGAAGCCTGTAAGACATGTACCCAAAGCAGGAACTGAAATATCTACAGCTCCAACCAAAGACAAGCTGAGGGGCCTTTGTGAGAAGGAAAAGAAGGAAAAACAGAGGAAGGGGGGAGAAAAGGAACAAACTGCTAAAAGGTCATGACATGAGACGTTGCAGGGTTTAAACACAGACTGAAGCTATTTCCTGTTTTAAAACTGAGAGAAAGTATTGATTAATATCAAGGAGACTGATTTAGGACAACTTAAACTTTTCAAGAGTTGAAATGCCAAGAATGTTCTAGCTTTTAGAAAAGGGTGACAGTTTGGTTTTAGGTTCTCCACCCAGCACCATCAATAAGAGCTTTGTGTAAACATATTTAGCCTAATATAGAAGTAGAAAACAGTGTGGGCTTGTTTGTTCCCCTCACCCCACCTCCCCCCCCCCCCAAGGGAAAGAAAGGATCTCGGTGGCAAAGACAAAATGAAGAGAGACTTTTGGATCACACTGAGCCCAAAGAGTTTCCAGCGAAATGAAAAAAACCAAAATATCTTTTCCAGCAAGCAATGCTCTGTTTTTCTAGTTTTCAGTCCATTTGTATATATTAAAAAAAACAACAAAAAACCAAACTTACAAAAACTTACCATCCTTGGAAACATTCAAGGCCAGGTTGGATGGGGCTCTGAGCAGCCTGATCTGGTTGGAGATGTCCCTGCTCCTTGCAGGGGGGTTGGACTAGATGACCTTTGAAGGTCCCTTCCAACCCAAACCATTCTATGGTTCTATGAAACACATGCTCTTTGCTCTTCAGTTCTCAGGCAGGTATTTTCCACACTCATCTGAATGTATTCAGATCTCTTAAGGTTTCAACTAGGCTTTCTGTTCTCTTGACTAAATGAGTGGTTTGCAGCAAATTTGAGATCTCTATTAAAAATCTTTGGAATTATACACAGATTTCAAGGTCATGAAAATGTCTTCAAGTCAGTCATCTTCCATCTTGACGGTCAACTTTCATTTTTACACAAATACAATAGGGTATCCAAAGCAACTCCACTGAAACACTGCCTGGTTCAACAAAACCTGATGTTTCATCCAGCCCATCAGCCAGGTTTGATGTCCTTAGACTGTGGCATACCAAATACTTTTTTTTTTTCTGCCTTGCTGAGATTCTTCTGTTTTAATTTATTTCTTTTCCTAACTAGGTTGCTTCATAACTTTTCCTCTCCATCTTCGTGAAAGGCTTTGAAGCACCAGTTACAAGGGACACTGCCCCAGTAGCCTGAATTTTATCTCCTCATTTGCAGTATTTCTGCACAGTTGCATGAATTCTTATCAGTAGCATTTAACCCTTCAGTATAGCTGGAAAAAGCCATCTTATTGCATCTGTCTGCAGCTCCAGAGCCTTTCACGAAACCGTCCCTCAAGAAGCACGTTGCATGGCTACCCAGACCACCCTTACATTACCCTGAAACACTGAAGACGACAGTAGAATCACCTGGTGAAGCCACGTCCATCCTAAGACTTACCCAAGTTGGACAGAAATAAGAAATGGATATTTAGTAGGGGTCCACTCATTATCTGCACCCACACCCTCCTCACAAAACCCACCTCCTACACATGACATGAAGAAACTCATAAGCTAGAAACTGGCGGTAAAAGTATTTTAAGAGAGCAGTTTCTGGTTCCACATTGTAAAATTTGACCAAGATTAGGGTCATGGGCCACCTGCTATGCTTCCTTTCTTCTCCAAGGAGTTTCTCACGCAGTGACTCCTGGGCACTAGACCAGGCATGGCTCTTCAGTCATAAAGAACATGACATGAAAATTCCTAAGATCAACTTCCTCATACACTGGAGGCAAGGGGTGCCAACCTGGACAGGCTGGAAAGGTGGGCCCGTGCCAATCTCATGAAATTCAACCAGGCCAAGTGGAAGGTCCTGCACAGGGGTCAGAGCAATCCCAGGCACAAATACAGGCTGGGTGGAGAATGGATCAAGAGCAGCCCTGAGGAGAAGGACTTGGAAGTGATGGTGGACAAGAAGCTCAACATGAGCCAGCAACGCCAGAAAGGCAACTGCATCCTGGGCTGCATCAAAAGCAGCGTGGCCAGGAGGTCGAGGGAGGTGATTCTGCCCCTCTACTCTGCCCTGGTGAGACCCCACCTGGAGTACTGTGTCCAGTTCTGGAGTCCCCAATGTAAGGAGGACATGGACCTTTTGGAGTGGGTCCAGAGGAGAGCCATGAAGATGATCAGAGGGCTGGAGCACCTCTCCTATGAGGACAGGCTGAGAGAGTTGGGGCTGTTCAGCCTGGAGAAGAGGAGGCTCCAGGGAGACCTGATAGCGGCCTTCCAGGGCCTAAAGGGGGCCTACAGGAAGGATGGGGAGAGGCTGTTCAGTAGGGCCTGTTGTGATAGGACAATGCTTTTAAAATATAGGGAGGTAGATTCAGACTGAACATAAGGAAAGAAATTTTTACAGTGAGGGTGGTGGAACACTGGAACAGGTTGCCCAGAGAGGTGGTGGATGCCCCATCCCTGCAAACATTCAAAGCCAGGCTGGACAGGGCTCTGCTTCTTGCAGGGGGGTTGGACTGGATGACCTTTAAAAAGGTTCCTTTCAAGCCAAACTATTATTATTACATTCTATATATTCTTTCCCTTCCCTGTTTTGACCTAGGCATGCGCTTTCTTTTGTTTGTCTTTTCAGGCCTGCTATCTGTATTTGTTGCCAGCTGTTACTATACCGTAACACATTCCCCACGCTAAATCCCACAGAGAACTGCTGTGTCTGTCAGCGTTTGAGAAGAACTGTCTCGGACAGATGTCAGTTCTCACATTTCTCCGTATCTGAAGCTGGCACTGAGCATCCCTCCCCCTTGACTGGCTGCCTTTTCTCACCTCGCTGGTGGGGACCTTCTGTGTCTGAGAATGCAAGTGTCATCACAAGGGCAAAATACGCATTAAATTGCTTTGTGTAAATTGTTCAAATTAGGAAGCAAAACATTTCTGCCGAGGGTTATTTCCCTCAAGGTAACAGAACAATGTTAACTCTCTAGTAATAATTTAATTCCATCTTGGCCATCTCTCAAGCTTAGATTCTGTTTTGTTTTTACTATTTAACTCAGACCACAATGCTTCGGGGGGTTCTTTTGGTTTTTATTGGGGGTTGAATTTTCTGGGGGCTGAGGGCAGGGTAAAAAAAGGAAGGCAGACTGTGGAGTTGTAGCTTGTGCTTCAAGTTCATTGCTTTACACTATGAGCAACCTGCAACTTCCAGGTGAAAGGTAACAAAAACCCTGCTATTGCTCCTCATTTAAAAAAAAATAAATTCAAGCAACTGCTCTGCATTTCATTCTGCAGCACACAGCTGCCCCTACTGCATATAAACAGGATTCAGTGTCTTCCAAAAAATCCAGACAGATTTTATGAATGACAGTGTCTCCTCGTGAGTACAAGAAGCGCCATAAGCTTTTTCATTATACTGTAAGAAAAAGTATTTTCAGCATCCTGAAGGGACAGGCAAAAGCACGATTGCTTACACTGAGCTATGAATAACTTCTAGCAAAATTTTCTATTATGCTCCTGTAACTCAATATAGTATTCTAGTAACCAGTTACTAATAGTAGGAAGGTTGGAATTTCATGTCACATTCTAGCTTATTAGTTTACACAGGTTTTCATAACAATATTATTAATTTGCTATTAATAAAGACACAGCAAAAAAATTATTCCATTATTGGAACCCATGAAGCAAAAATAATCTTTGATGGCTCTCAAACCACTTTTACAGAAAAAAATTTCAGGAACTCAGCCAATCCTACAATAAAACATGCTTAATTCATCATTACTCACGGGAAGAGAAAAAAATATGAAGTCCTGAAGGTCCACTTAGACTGAAGAAAATAACTAGATCCATTTATTTTAATTCCCAACATAATGGAATGGTAGTGTAGCTAAATCATGAAAAAACATAATGCAAGTAATTTTGCAAATAAATCATTTAAACAGCAAGTACTCTCAAACAAGGCAAGTGGAGTTTATACAATCCTGCCTACAACAGAATGCTGAAGGGACCTCACCATAAAAACAATGCAAATACTTGATACTTGTGTAACAGGAAAGTTTTTGCTTTGGAAAATAGATCTATGATACTACTAAACTCCACCTTTATATTACACTTAAGTAATTAAATGTTTTACTCAAGTTTTCCATACAATTAAAAATCTGATTACAACATCTACAAATGGAATTTACAATATTAAACTGTGTCTATCAGAATTCCCTATCAACTTCTTCATTAACAGATGATAGAAGATTTTTTTTTCCCCCACTAAAGTAATGTACTACTATGAAGTACAGAATACTGATGTACAAAATAAAGGATTTATGTCAAAATTATCTTAACATAAGGAAAAACTGCTAAGCAGTCCCTAAAGGCAGCTACTGCTGTTGAATGGCTAGTGTCTCCGCATTAGCCCAGTCTGTACATCATAGGGCCCATACTACTGTCAAGAACACAATATCAAGTAGTTATAGTAAAAGCTACACACATGCTTATACCTTTAGGAGGAAAGGCAGAATGAGAAGTTACTGGAATCTCTCAACCAGTTTGATATTTACCCTCATTATGACTATTTTTTTAAAAGCAAGTAATACTCTAGATGGTAAATAACCTTTTACAATAACTTCACAGACTTCAAGTGAGAGTCAAATTTCATTTTTGCCATTGTAAACACCCTTTAAATGACTCCCAAATTTTGGTAGTTTGTCCCATAAATATAAGATTTTATCCACTTCAGGCATTCTACAATTATTTGTTATTAATGACAGCCTCACAGGACCATAACTGCGTAAGTCTGATTTAAATCCTAATCCCATATTGTGTCAAGCACTTAGCATCTAATAGGAGGCATTTAGCACCTCACAGAATCAAGTTGTAAAGATAATTGTATTAGAGACTCCATAAACCATATTCTATAGCCAAACTTATACCCCCCAGAAGACACAATTTGGCACCTGGCAGAAAAATGAGAATGAAGTGGAAAATACTGAAAATTACTGAGGAGAACAAGGAAGGGCAAAGGCACCACACATACAACACACCAGGCAATCACTGCTTTTTCCTTCCTCCTTCTATTGACTTGGTTTAAAACAGGAAAGTGTTTTACTGCTCTGTAATAGCCCAGGTCCCTTGCTAGACCACTACTCACGTAGCCTTTTCCCTAACACTTAACCACCCAAACCAAGGGATACCCCCGTTACCACCCAGCAGAAGCAAGTGAGGGGCAAAGCCTCGGATGCTTTTAACAGCTTTATTACTCCCAAGGTGAAGGAAATTTAAAAGATTCCCAAAGTGGACACAACTGCCCTTCCTTGCACAGACATTTCACACTTCATAGGAGCAAAAGAGGAAAAAACAGTTGCTCACCTACCTCTCATACTTGTTTGTTTATCAGTTACCTTTAGGGAATCACCTTGCTCAATGTCTTCCAGACTCTGGCAGCTGCAGGTGGAGTCTGCAAATCTGTGTCTGAGGTCTGTGGCTGCATTCACACTATAGGGCAGGCTACGGCTCCTGAGTTCATGAAAAACTGCCTAATCACCACAGTATCTTAAAGCTAACCATGGCAAAGACAAAACTTAATAAAGAAACAATTCCTTTACAGCCTTTCGCATTACTTTTGTAAATCACAGCATTCTGATATCACACTTATTCAGAAACAGCTTCATGAGACTTTCAAAATTGAGTGGTTGCCCTTGTCCAAATATATTTGGAAAATACAGCAAGATTGTTAGGGTTAAACAACAAGATGGATAAACAATTTGATGTTTTAAGTGACTATTCACCAGGGTTTATGTCAAGACATTGGCATTTGTTTCTTCTACAAATAAGTTTAGTACATAAATTTTGAAAGACAGTACTTGCAGAAAAATCTGACAGATTTAGCTCAGAGATCCTGAGAAAACAAAGAAATAAAAGCCAGAATAGGACCAACAGGAGGGGAGAGACTAATACTCACCTGTAAAACCAGTTTCAGATAAATACTATGCCTGACAATTCAGTACACATGACGAGGCTGCCATCCTCAGGGGATCGGGAAGCTACTGCAGCTGATTTCCAGGGAGGATTTATGCCTGGACCTCCACAGAATAACTCATGTAAATGAATTCCTCGAGAATTGGCTAAAAAGTCAAATATTATGATGCCTGAAATTGCCTTTTATGTTATCTTCCTTAATCACAGTCGTTTTCAAATGTTAAACTGAAACTAGACTGCAGGGTCATTCAAGTTTTCTAGCCACAGTACTGTACAGAAAGTTCTCCAGCACATTTCATAACAAAAGGTTTCTTTACCATGTTGTCTGACAACTATGCACACAGCTCAACCAGCAGTAAAATCAAGAGGAAGAAATGGAAGCTTCTTACCTTTTAAAGGTATAATCAATTATTTTAACTGGCATAATTTTATTGGACCAGGGTATAAGTGTTGCATGTAAGTTGGGAGACAGGACACAAGAAATAAGACCATTCCAACCATTTTGGATACCTTGTCATGATTTGGGATCAGCCTTCTGGAAAGAACCATCCCTTCTTCTCTTGACTGTCAACCATTCGCCCAAGCTTCTTGCACAGAGATCCTTTCCCCAAAAGTACTGTGGGGCCAGCTGTGAACAGCACTTCCAGTCTTCTAGTAGCAGACAATTTCATGCCTGGTTCCTACATTTACCACCTTACACACAAACCATTAGTTTCTTTTCTAAACTGACTACTCCACATCTAGTATATCCTTCATCCTAAAGATTCCTTGGATTAGTTTTTAAAATGAACTTCCATAGTTTTTCTATTTCAGTACATAAACTCTCTATGCCACTTCTACTGCTCCTTTTGGTGCAAGAAAGGGAAACCAGAGACCCATGAACCAGACATAAAAGCTGTTATGTTACTTTCCTTCATGCTACTTGTGTAGCATGGAAGTCTGAAAAACACAGAAAGAAAACAAAAATATTTAAATAAGCAGATTACAAGAAAAAGATGTGCTCACACACATAGCAGATGTCAGGAGCATTCAACTTGCTGAATCCCAGACAATGACACCCTGTTACAAAGAAATGGTCAGTGAAATAAAGTTTAAAAAAAAAAAAAAAAAAAAACAAAAAAACCAAAAGAGATATTTCACCACTGGAGTGCTGCCAAATGCCTATCAAAAGCTAATCAGTTTAATGAAAGACAGGCTCAAGTTAAATGAATTTGGAACTTAGTTCAGATTGCAAGTCTAAGAGAAAGGTTACTATAAATTAGTGGTTTTCCCACCATCTCCTGTGACAAGTTCTGCAGCTATCAAAACTAACAATTATCTACTGATACACCAAAATGCCAACCATAACCAAAACACAGACTCCAATTTACAACTTGTGATTTACTCACCAGCAAAACCTAGTCAACAAATCTGAACATAATCACAAAACTGATAATCCATTTACTGCAAAGTATTTACTCTACAAAGTATTTACTCTACATCAAGCCTTCCAAAGGCATCTGCTGTTAAAGCTAAAAGGAGTTAACAATACAGGAGAAAATGCAATAATCACAGCAGAAGTGACAGTCTGCAGAGGATTTTCCTTACAGTGAGACACTTGAGAAGCTCAGTAATTTTAAGGCAGCAAGGTTCATTCAGTTACAGTCTTTATATAACAGGACAAGTTCTCTTTACTATTGCAGAAGGTGGGCACTCTTTTATTCACGTGGGTAAAGATCACAGGAGAGTCACTGTCTGCTTGGTGAAGTTGGGTAAGATTTCTTCTTTCTAGGAACAGTAAGCTTAAGAAGCCACTAGAAAGACTTGTTTAAAGTTCTGGTAGATCCACTACTTCAAACTACATTTTTTTGAAGAGGCTTTCCAACTCAATTACCCAATTCAGTAACTACTCCACACTTGGATATTGCTGCATGAAGAAAATGAACATTTTTTTTTTTTAACAATGATTCTATGTTTAAACCTCAACTTTTTTTTTTCCTTACAAGTTAGCAGAAACACTTTTACTGGGCCAAAAATCTCACTCTGCAAGTCAAGAAAATGGTGTTGTCTGTTTTCCATATGTCCTGTCAGAGAAAACCTATGTGTATTGTATAACCAGCACTTCATGTTCCTCCTGTTGCTTCCTATGACTGAGGGTCAAGTAAATCTAAAACAGGCCCCAGACTGCAGAAACTGGACCTCCCCTACAGATCCCAAGCACCAGAAATACTCCGTGCCACTATATGAGATGCTTCAAATCTTTATTTTTTTAAACCCCTGCCCACTGTAAGATTGTACAAGCTACACACAGAACTGTGGAAGCTTATTCAAGAAATGTTTGTTTGTTCATCATGAAGAGGTTACTAAGCAGTAGCATTCGTTCAAATCTACTCTGGATTCTGAAGTAGGAGCCATACCCAACACCTGCAGGCGTGAAAACAAAACAGGAACCCCTACTCCAGCCCTCATCATCTTCCATCAGCTACTGCAATCCTTTTCACCTCCCTGCCTTCCCACACAATATAAAATGATGCTTCTAATAGATCACTATCCATGATCAAACTCAGATCTCAATTAAGTCTTATTTGATTTTCAATATCCTTCCCAGCTTGCCTGTTATGCCTTACCTACAAACCAAGTGGCCTACCCTTTCCTTCAGCTGTTCAGCACTAATCTCTCAAGTTCATCAAAAACCACTTCTCCTGAGCTTATTCCCTTTTCACTCTCTGTACTTTCCATCCACATCTCTGAGCACTACTTCAGCCTCCAAGTTTTTTTTCTTTCAGTGCAGCAATCACTCTGTGGCAATCACAGTAAGTGTTAGTGATTAAGCATCCAGTAACTAGGGTTCACAATGACATTCAGAGTCATCCTGTAACAAGCCAAGTAGCACAAAACACTGTGTACATTGTCGGCCTCTTTTCAAGCACCGGCTTCTTGGCAGAAGTTTATGAACTGCCTGATGCAAAGCTTCCTGCTGAAGCCCACCCAGCTTCCATTCTTCGTTAGCTGAAGGATTTTTGTCTTATTCAGTAGTGGCAAAACTCAGAGTACCACAGCACTGTTTTGAAAATTATTTGACAGTTTTTCAAATGCAAGACAAAGAAATATTCTGAACATGTTCTGAACCAATGGTAAGGCAAACTGATATTAGGACTTAACTCAGACCAGGAATTTGAAAGGTTTAATAGGATTAAATCTTCGAAACACTTGAATTGCTTCCTAGAAAGAGTGGAAGTCTGAAAAAAATTAATGAGGTAATTTTTCAAAAGGGTAATGACAAATTTTAAGTATTGACAAATTGTTAAATATTTCTGTCTTAATTATCTACATTAAATAAAGCAGAATATATCAGTGCACTTCTTGGAGAAAACTGTCCAATGTCTTCCATTAACGAGCTTAAACTTTTCTTTATAATGACCATGACCAATTTAAAAATCGCTAACACTGGATTTCCTCAGTGTTACATGTTCTAGTAATGTCACCTATAAAACAACGTGTTCCCCAAGTTGTAATAATATCAAGCATTAGTTACAACAGCATCTAGTAAAATGTTTTTGGCAAGACTGACAAGTATAGCACTATCAGATCCAGAATTACTCTGTTCCCTGAAAGCTAATGAAGTTCTGAATAGGGAATCTATTCAAAGTGTATCAGTGCTCTTGACTTCACAGTAATGCAGAAAAGGACACTGATGTCACCTACTTCTTGCCTACCCAGCTAAAGTGTGCTGTAATGCAAAAATACGCTAAGGATCATCCACTTGCTTCTCTAAAATACCCTAAAGGCACCACATACACACACGATTTGGGAGGGGGAAATAATTGGCCTCTCCCTCCCTCCTCCAGTGAGTGCCCTACAGACAATAGGAGAAAGCTTGTTTCATTGAGCCACTTCCCATTACATAATTGGAAAGAGCAGTTTGCAAGTACACCAAGTAACAATAGGCTGGAACTGCAGCTTAGCTCAGGGCATAAGCTCTGATAACTACCTCTTTGTAACAGAAACTTTTAAAAACAAGTTTGATTTATAAAATATTAAATATCCTCAGTTGTTATAACTCCTAAGGGATATGGCCCCTCAACATCTTAACAGAATCAGACTGCTGTTTAGAGAAACATGGTCTTAAGAACAATAGTCTCTGATTTGTTACAGTATTTATGACCCAATTTTATTTCTTACGCAGTCTTCAGCATGAATAAGAACTCAACGCTAGTTACAGTTGCCAAAGCACATCCTTGAACTAGTACAGCAGAGGCTTACATACAGCCAGGTAAAACATGCTGAACAAACTTCTCCCATATAAAGATACGCCAGTTTGCTCTCTCTCTCTCCACTACAACACACACACACATTTTTCAGCTTGTTTTTATACTGTCTCCTAAGATCAACCACTCCATACTTTGTACTCCATGTTTTCTTTCCATCTGAGCTTGCAAAAAAAGTCCATTTAGTATCAAGTTGTGATTTAACTGATGAGCTGTTTAGCCTCCTCCTTTAAATCATTAATAAAGACATTCAACCTAACTGAGCCTGATACTTATCCTACAAGCACTGTTCCCTGCCCTGCAGCTCAAATTACTGCCTCATCTACTATTTTTGCTTAAGGTCCTTCAGCAAGTTTCCAGTCCGTGCAATATTTAGGCCAATAAAGTTGTTTTTTGTTTTTTTTTTACCAAGTTTCATGTGGAATTTCTTCCAAATGGCTTGCTGAAGTATTTGCTGCATAAAGTATTCTTCTTTCTGCAAAATACTGTGCCTTGATTTTTTAGAAGGAAAGAGTATGCTTTTTGATTTTCACATACTAGCAGTTTATCAGTCACAGCTCTATTATTTTCAAGACTATTAGCGATGTACCTTCCAGTGTTGGTGTTAGTATGTTATGTAAGGATGGATGTGGAATTAACACTGAGTTCTCTTACTGTTACCATACATGCACAGAGCCAATTTCTTAACAGCAGACACTCTGGCCAGCAGACACACAGCCTGGCTACAGAAGCCTAGACTTCACACTATGCAGTTTATCCTGTTTAAGAAGCTCACAGCAGCTGCAGTTAAACTACTTTCAGCACCTGAGCCAGTGAGATAATTAATTCCACAGCAAAATAGCAGTTTGTTCTTCTGCTTTAACATATTGATGCCATATTTCTCTTGTCTGTTACTATCACCAGCTTTTCAAAACCCACTTGCTAATATTTTTTTTTTAATTCAGTAGCTAATCCCTAATCTCTTTGTGTTTAAAAATAAAGCTACTCTTCATTTACAGATGTCCTTTCACTATTATTGTTAAACATAGATTCCCACTCACTTATCCACTGAACTATGCCACTGCCTGAAGCCATCCTGGAACGAGATGCTAACGCAGCCTCTCAGGGTGCAAAGCTGGCAAGAAAAGGCATCATCACATACATAACCCTGATTTTACAGACAGGTATCTCAAATCTTCATAGCAAACTGGGAACAGATATCAGATATTCAGACTTCCAAAACAAGCACCACAACTTCTACTGCTCCTTGAAAAGTCTTCAGAACCTGAAACGTAATAACTTGAAATAGATTCACAGGCTGCCTCCTTCTAGAGAAGGCATTACTGCTTCAGTATCTGTGCTCCTGCAGCCTGACAACTTCAGTATTACAATTTGACTTCCACAGCACATTGTTGAGATTCATTCTTTTTAACTGAGGTGTGACTAAGCCACATGCAGACTCCACCTCTGCAAGTCTGCATTAAATTGGAAGAGACATGACAACTTGCATTAAGCGTCAAACACATACAATTCACAGGTCTATATAACACACAACACTCAAACACAGCCTTCATGCTGCTAGCACCTTATGTTCCACACTCCAACAGGATCTCCTCATAATGTCAGACGATGCAGTCTCAGACCTCCGACTTCGTTGCTGAAGAGTCCAAAGCAGAATATTCATGTCACTGGCACTACTGTGTGAATGTTAAGACAGAAGCTCACAATATAAGAATTCTTAACAAACCATACTAGGGACCATCTTTGAAAGACAGCCTCATACTTCTTCCTACCTCCCTCCTCCTATTTTTCAAGCAGGTGAGAGAAAATCGTTTGCAGGTAAACCCTCAGTTCACACTTGGACATCAAAATGGATCAAGGCATGTAAGAGCTGAACTAAACAAGGTAAAAAAACCCTCTGATCTGTGTACAATGCTACCCAAGCTGTAATTCTAAAAGACTGAAGGTCAGAAAGCTCATTTCTTTAAAACCACTGGAATGTACAGGAACAGAAGTCATCTTTTGTTCAGCAGTTTTCCATTCAATAAAATTCCCCATTTGTCTTTCCTTTTGTAGACTTCTTTCCTCTTGTTAATCAGTGCCAGCCGCCAATTAGGACTGACAATAGAAGAAAGTATTTTTATGATCTTCAGTCATCACTACATAAAACATTATACTGTATTCTGCACTCAGTTTCTTCTTTTTCTCAAAAAGAAAACTTAAAATAAGTTTACTGGTGTTTTAATTCTTTTCTTGTTCTCAGGCCAAAACCAAAATTCTTTCCAATTCTCCCATTCTGGACTTGGACTGTGAACACTGAGCATGCACACTGGGCTTGTTGGCTGCAACTTCAGCTAAATTGCTGCTGCCGCCACTGTTCCTGCTCTCTATCATCTTGTAAAATACTGATTTCTGCAGTACGTATCCAGTAGGAAAAAAAAAAAAATTCCATTTTCCCCTAGATACAGTAAATTGGCAAGAACCTAACAGATCAGCCTGTCAGGTTGGTATGCAAGACTAGCATCCAAAAAATGAACTGAAGAGACAATGTGAAGAAGGTGGGAGGGTGTATGGTAAAGAAGGGGAACGCAAACAGTGGTAGTACCACAAGAGAGTCAAGACAACAAAAGGTGACTACAATTGTTAAAGATGCAGCTTGTCAGGTGTTTAAAATTCTTATTAGAACAGTGTTATAAGAAAGCAGTACCCTGTATCAGCTTTTCTACAGGACAGCCAGTGATTGTGTATATGATTCAATCATACTCATCCACCCTGAGAAGTTTTGGCATATACACTGAAACAGTTCAGTAATTACAAATACAAGCAAAGTAATTAGCAATCAACAAAAAATGGGATGAGAAAGTAGTCAAGTGTTTGTATAAAATGGCTGCACACCTTAAAGCATCAGTGTAAATTTGGAGAACCCATGACAGAAGCTCACAATAGCTTTTGTTTCTTACACACAAAGCCACAAAGTTTGATGAAGGGCAGAGAGGAATAAGGTGTTGTATGTTAATCGAATCGATTTCAAACAGTATTATACCTGAACAAAACAGTAATCTCCTAAGTAGACTGAAGGAATCTTTGCCCCTTGCATTCTCCACTCTCAAAGCTCCCTGCTGTGACCCCATCAAATCTCTCCAGGCTCGCTACAACTCCCCTCTGCTCTGCTGTGGAGCACATGCTGATATGACAGACCTGCCTCCGTCACACCACAGGACACCGAGGACTAAGGAAACACTCAACCTCTTCCCTGTCTTCACACATCAACTTCATCTGACCCTTGCATATCAAGGTACAGAAAATATTGCTGTACTATACTGCTGCTTAAGATGGGCCTCTCACAAGCTGCCAACCACTGAAAAAACAGGTCTGACCCATTAGTACGACTTGGGGTACTCCACACATGCCTCTCCTTTAAGCAAGGACTGCAAAGACCAAGCACTGGCTTAACCCCAAGAGATGCCTATGAAAAAGCCAGAACTCCTGAAATGCTTCTTCCCCTTTCAGCACAGCCATGAGCCCCACATCAGGAGCCAACCTTTGATAATTAAACACAAATACACATTGAAACAGAGCAGCAAATCAGTGGAGCTTTTTATACACTGTAATAGATCCCAACTGTATCAAAACATTAATATTGAGCTCTCAGGACTAAGGATATGGCTTTGGGTCCAGGATACATGCTTTTAAAAGGTCCCTAAATGCTTATTCATGTAACAAATCACAAAAGCTCTAAAGAAGCTGCTGCCATCTGTTTTCTGGACTCTGACATTTCTATATATCTACCCCCATCAACTGCTATTTTCCAGAATACCATAAAAGGGAGACGAAAGAGAAAACTAAAACCAGAAAAATTAAAAGTAGGACTGCATCCTTTAGTCACAACTCTTTTCCTGAGTATTGTAAGGATCTCCAAAACTCCGCTACATGTGGTACAATAAAAACTTGTGCTGTGAGCAGAGTTTAAACTTCAATGCTGCATTTCCTTACTTTTGTCATGTAAATTAGACTCAATTTCTTTTTCATGTAGTTACTTTCCATTTTAATGTGAATTCATTTATTACTTGCAATTTGAGGTAGATATGCAGCAATGTGAGTAGCCTTGGGGATGGTAGTTGAGAAAGAAAATGGTCAAGTGCTAGGTTTCCTTTGAGCCTCAGGTCTTCACTTAGGACAGCTGAGATGGGCAGGGACCTCACTAACCACCCCATAGACTAGGTACTAAACACATTTTGTCCACATCCTTTTCAAAAATATTCAAAAATACCAGCAGTAGTTACACAGAACAGGTTATAACTGAACAATTGTTTTGGCAGCTTTTGGCTTTTCTATTTCAAATTTAAATCAGTGCAGTGCACTTTGGGGAGAGTTACAACTACTGTGTTATGCTTAAGGGGCCCCCAACCACTGACAATTGTTTACATAAATGTTCTCCACCTACCCCACCCACACTTTAATTTAGATTATCAGCTCTGACACAGGGAGTTTACACTCCCTAGTCCCATCATGGTAATTGCTTCAAAATCCAGGTAAAGACCCAATAAGTGACAGTAGGCACCGAGGCCCAAGGAGTGCACACAGCACTTGAAGGCTAGTTCTTGCCCCAGCCAAGAATAGGAATTCAGCAGTTTATTCTCTGCAGAGGATATCCTGAGGGCTGACCAGAATCCTTAACACTGAAGATTGATATGCTTCCTCAAAACAACTAGTCAAACATTAGAAACTTTCCAGAGAAAGGCAGAAATAGGATTCAACACTTCAATACATACAGTTTCTCTCAGGCCAGGACCTCCACAAGCCCAGCACGCTTACTGCCACAGCAATGCACTGGAGAGCAGCTGCTGGGTCCACCAGCCTCCACTGGGACATGCCCTGCTTTTCTGAGCCACCCAAAATGGGATGCCTGTGTCCTGTCTATATTGATCTCCAGGTTAGCCACAGCATTTCAAAAAACATTAAGTGGTCACAGGAAGAAAGAAAGAAAAAAAAAAGAAAAAAAAGATATGCAGCTTCTCCATATGACCTGCATGAACCTTGCACATACATGCCAGGTTCTTATAAACCAGAGAATGTGTAGTCAGCTGTTTTAAAAATAGCCATGCAATATTTACTCTCTAAAGGTGAAGGTATTGAAGATTTTTAAACTAAAGTTCACAATGTGAATAATAGTCACCTTGTCATGGGGAGAAGGAAAACTCTCCAAGTTTTAAGTGTTGCATACAATGAGGTACTGAAGCTTTCACAAAACCAGTGTGCAGTTTTCAGAATAGCTATTCATTAGTTCAAAATTACTTCACTGTATCTTTGACTTACCAAAACTCAAGAGAGTTAGTGGCAGTAGCAGTCAGTTAAAGGACAGCAAGTCACCAGGTACATCCCAAGTCCATTAGAAGCAGACATGGCCAAAGCAGTTGAATAGTGTTCTAGGTGACCGGGTACAGCAGGGCAGCCTCCCAGAACAGCTCTGTTGTAAACGTGCATGAAGTGGGCTACACAGCCACTTTTTCTTAAATCATCACTATTTACTTCATCCATTCAACTAGCCAGATAAAACCAACAAATCCCATGAATGTGTTAAGAACTCCTGAGCTCAGCAATTAAATGAAAAACATTCATTAGATTCTTACACTTGGGTAGGATAAAACACTCAGTTCTATGTTGCCTTTAAAAGCTTACCCTAACAAAATATCCCTGAACAGCTTAGATTTCCAGCCCACACAAGTTGGTTATCAAAAGAAATAGACATGAGCAAATGAGGGAGAAAGCTTGCACACATTTCCTCCTTAGACTTCTGAAACCAGTTGCATTGAAAAAAACAAAGCCAAGTTAGCCACCCAGCACCAGTGCAGGGACAGTCACAAGCACCAGAGGTTAACAACAATGGGGTCAGATATCTTGAAGGGAACTGCTTACAAGCAATGCCAAACTTTTTTCCTTCTGGGATGCAATTGGAACTTCTTAACCAACAGTAATGTAGCTACAAACTACATCTTGCAGAATATCAAAATAATCAAGCAGTTGCTTGTTGCCCTGGAGGTTGTCCCCGACTTTAACTTAATCACGTTCTGGCTCCTGCTATACCAACCGGTATTCAGCAGAGACCTGATCTGAATAGCAGAGAAATCCCACAGTACAGCTGCTTTCTATTACAAAAATTAGAGCCAAATCTTGTCACAAAACATGTCCACACCAACTCTGATGATTTTATGAACTGGATGCTACTTCTGTCAGTTTTAAGGATATTTGATGGGAGGGAGGAGACCACCACACAAGTCTCAGAAATATCCCTCAACAGAGTTAAGACATGCACTCATCTGATCCTTGGGCAGTGATCTCAGTGGCATCACACTTCAACCTTGGACATATTCATATCACTAACAAGTGTTCAGAGTTATTCCATTTCCTGGACGAAAAAAAAAAACCTAAAAAAATCACTGACCCGCAGTTCTGAGAGACTCATTACACACTCCGACTGGATGTGGATGACCCATTCATAAAACCAAGTACCAAGGCACATAGAAGTACATCACTTGCAGGATGATGAGCATAGAGGTACAAAGTTTTGGAGAATCTTACTCAGCGCTGATTTTCATACTGAATATGGAAAAATAACTGTCTGTACTTGGGAGGTGGAGGGTTATGAGCTTAACACATAATCAGATGTAAGGCTAAAGCTAAGTGAGAGCCACAGAGAAGTAAACTACAGCAAGTAGTTCTACATGCATACCAGAGCAATCACTCTTGAACTGCAAGAAAGGTCTTTTGACCTTCCCACCTCTCCGCTCAGGATGATCAGTTCTTCAGCCAGCAACCTCCAAATGCTCAGCACACGGTTGTGAAGAACAAGATACTGTTTTGCAATAAGATGACAGGCATTTGAGTTCTCAAATTGGTGTCTTCACCCCAACCCCATCCAGCCAGTACCTAGTCTTCAGTTTGAGATCTTAACACACTTATTTATGTCACAGGGGATTTTTTGTTAGTTTTGAAGACTTTTTAGATCTTCCTTACTAGGACCCACAAGTAATAGGTCTTTAAAGATCACAGATACGCAAATAACCACAGGTAACATCCTACAAGAGCTCCCTGTAGGAACTTGAGATTTTGTGTGCTGCATAAAAAAACACATGCAGGGCATAAATAAAACAATACTAGAAATGCACAAAGACAGCATATTTTATAAAGTGAGATACTTCACAGAAGGCACGAAATGAAGCAGTTTAAGGTCTAAATGTGTGCCATGACATGGAAAACAGCAAGAAAAAGGAGATATGAAGGAGCAACACTAAAAAAAAAGGTTATCACAGAATCGTTAGGGTTGGAAAGGACCTTTAAAGGTCATCCAGTTCAACCCCCCTGCAAGGACATCCCCGACTAGATCAGGTTGCTCAGAGCCTCATCCAACCTGGCCTTGAATGTTTCCAGGGATGGGGCATCCACCACCTCTCTGGGCAACCTGTTCCCATGTTCCACATCATTTTCAATGCCTACCGCTGTATCATCTACTCTAGACATTACAGGAGAAGCAAGTTCAAAAGAGTGGAGGAAAACTTAAGGCAACACAGACACCAAAAGATAGCAGCCTTCCCAAAATAAGGTAGAGGTATGTAAACCTATTTTTTTAGAGAAAGCACAAGAAAAGCCTGAAGGCGAACAAAGAATCCAACAGACCATCACCAAGTTCTTACCATTTTAACCCTGCTGGTGTTTTCCAAAGCACTAACTCCTCTTAAGCAGAATGGTAGTTCAAGAACAGCAGAAAATTAGTTTTTCCTCAAGTTCTGGATTATGTTTGCAAGTCCAAATACTCTTCATGCATTTGTTAGCTTGCCTTTTCTTGGAAGTACAAAGGAAAACCACTGGCATGGAGAAAAAGATTTTTCTTTTTTGAAGGATGAGTTGAGTATTGCTTTGCATAAGCAAGTGAGCATCACTTACAAAGAACTGTTAGCAAATAGCAGACTACAATACATAGGAGATCCCACAAAGAATTCATTCTGCTGTGGGCAATTGTGCAAAAAAACTTAAAACCCCCAAAAGCTGTCACACGATCAAGTAAGGATGGCTATTTTGCTAAATCATTTTTAATTGGTTTGCCTTGACTGCCCTGCAGAATACAGTAGGATTTACTCACACAGCTAAAGAAAAGGCACATCCATAGTTCTTGCCACATTTCAGGCACATCAAATGTGCCAAAAACTGCATAACTCACTGGAGCCAGTGCTTTTCCACTTTTCTACTCACATGAACAAACTCTAAGAGTTTACTTCCTATTCTAGTCCATTGAATCAAATCAGATGGACTACATTTCCCTCAAGAACAGTTTTGGTTTTAATTACCGTGATTTCAGAGACATGAACAGCAAGGAAATAAGTTAAAGCCTCGCCATTCTACTCAATGCAAGGTCAGATTTTTCCAAGTATCCAGTATGAATTCAGCTATGCTCCTACTGAACTTAGAAGTCATACTCTGGTCAGCTTCCTCCAACACTAAGCACTTCTGGAAACCAGAGCCATTTTACTAGTTCAGCGTCCCAAATATTATTATAGGGCACTAAAGCCCAGCGTTCTCATCAAAAGTTAATTCCCTGCAGTACTAAGCAGCTTGCAGAATAGACTGTTCCTGCCACTGTAATTTTGTATCTGGTACTTTTAACAACGGAAAATACAATATTTAAGCTGGCCTGCGGGACAGAGCACAAGACTTGCTGGATCCTATGAAAAGATCAGTATCACATTTGTTCTGAATGTCTTGTTTGAGTGCATCGCATATTCTTTAGAGGCCCTCATCTTCTGCACGTTCATGCATCAGGGTATTAGTGAAACTCAAATATTAAAGTTGGAAAACAAAAATAAGTCAATAAGAGCAATGAGTATCCTCAAATCCTCTCCTCCTAGGAAAAGTTTTGAGATCTTTTATAACTACTCAATATTCAGAGACGCAAATTCAGAATAGTAAGCAACGATCAAGATGAGCAGAGTTACATATTCTCTTGTAACATTCTCCAAACCATTAGAAGAACAAAAAAATGTTTCCTTGTAGTTGCAACTTGGTGAACAAGGATTTAAGGATGTTTTCTATAGAGTCATAAGCCTCTATGCAGAGTCATATGCCTCTAAAGCAGCTGCAAGGCTGCAGAAAGGCACCAGACCCTTGGCCTCCATCCAGCCTGATGGACCAGGAGGGAATTCCATAAGAGGAAACATTCAGTCACTCCCTGGCAAGCAACGTACTGTTCCAAGAAATCAGTAAAGAGGTATTTGGTGCAACAAGCAAGAAGCAATAAGAAATAAGAGGACCACGTCAAGTGTCTAATCACACCAGAATGCCTGAAAAGGAAAGCCTGCATTACTGAGGCCTAATGGAGAATCAGCGTCTCATACAAACTTTAGTTCGGGACAGGGAAGCTTCAGTTGAGACAGGACAGTTAGCTGCAATTAGCCTACACACTTCATCCTCTTATGAAACTGTTCTTACCAGATACAGAAGTATATACACCAATGCTTTTGTACACCCTGTCAGAGACTACAAATGCGACACAACCCATCTTGAAAGAGCTCAAATATTTTGCTGACAGCTAATTTACAAAGTTAATTTACAACTTCATTGGCAAACTGGAGAAACTCGGGTAGGCCCAGGGTCAATATGCATCATCTCCCACCTGTAAAAAAACCAAACAAAACAAAACACCACACCCACAAAAAAAAAAAAAAAAAAAAAAAAACACACAAAACCACCCACATACACACACACACACAAAAAAAACCACCTACAACCCCAAAACCCCACCACACAAAAAACCCAATCACCAAACAAAACTCCCTCTAAAATCTACCCATCTTGTTTAAAGACAGTGGTGATAAACATTTTTGCTTCCATAAACATTTTTAGAAGCCAGAAGGCTAAAACCAAGGCTCACCAGTAGGTAGAGATGAGTTTCACAAGCAGGACCTTGCTGTAGTACCTCTGGGTTAAAACCTGGTAACCTTTAGCATCCACAGTTTTGAAGAATATCATATTCAATAGAAAAGACAAGGGGAATTTCAACAAAAAGTAATTGTTCAAGTTGGAACTTGGCCAGAATATAGGGGTTAACACACTAACACTTGTGGAAAGAAAAATATACCAGGACTATGAATTTCTCACAGAACAGAAGGTATTCCAAACCACAGCTTTATCTTTCTTCTAAAATAGCATACATTCCAGTAACATAGTGTTTTCTCATGTGCAGTATCTATGGAATGTTTATTTTCCAATTTGAGAAGTGTAGCACTAAACATAGCATTGCTGGCTGCTCCTGCTCAGAAACTGAAAAGACTAGTAGCAATTTGGCCAAGGTACTGCAGCAGGGTGAAGAAACTGATACCAATACCATTTGGAACTGTTTGCGAGAGTTTTCACACCATTACTCAAGACAGAAACTTCACTTGCATTTTATGAAATACATCAAGTGAAATACTAAGATTTTGGTCACCAAAATACTAGGCTCACAATGCGAAGAGACAACAAGTGAACTTTAAAAATAACTGCTAGGGTAAACAGTACTTGGAGGAGAAACTGGTTAGTTTTTATTAGGACATATTTAGTATTTTTCCTACAAAATTGTTTTCATAGAATAAAGTCAGTGGCTTTTAGCTGTACTCACACCTTTCCTCCAACTTTTTCCAAATAACACACTGGTAAGCGAATTTGCTAGTAAGACTGATATAGGAACAGTAAGTTCAGATGACTGTAGTAGAATATTTCAGGAACAATTTTTTAATTCATAATCACAGTTATGGGCATGAGAAGTCACTCAAATTGGTCATCTAGTATAATGTCACTGTCGTAGTTCAGCCCCGACCGGGACCAGACTGCGCAGTCTCTCTATCACTCCCCCCACCCTCCATGAGAAGAGGGGGAGATAATATAAGAAAAAACTTAAACCCAACACCAAGAACTGAAGTATACAAATTCACTTCACTAAGTATTTTTCATTAATAACTTCAAAAAAAGAAAACATTTTGCCAAATTGTGAATAACAACGGAAACAACAGTAGTGGTTCAACTTAGGATATTACCTCATCTGAATTACTTCCTCATCTCAAACACATAACAAGAAAATAATTCTGTGTATAGTCACGGTCACAATAATGGGAAGATGTTAAGCAAAATAAATGTTTGGCCATATAGCAGGAATCACTTAAGTTCAGGCTGTCAGGCACTTGAATAGTTACCCAAGGGAAAAAGGGAAATGTGCTTCACCAATGTCATTTAAAATCCCAACAGAACCAGTCAAAACAGTATCTTTAAGTATTTTTGTTTTTTAGTGTAAGCAAAAACAATCCTAGGAAAGCAAATACGCAATTCATAGATGTTTCTGACTTGATACACATCTGTTTTAAGACAACTCCTTTGAGACTAGGATGTTCACTTTTGTTTATGCATCTAACTGATACAGTAGCATTTTTGAGAAACATTAATGCACTTAGGATTAGAGTCAAGTCTTTGCTTTTTGGGTTCTCAGTTGACCAGACAATTGACTAACTTACAATAATTTTTCACTCTCCCTTTAAACACTAGCTATGTGTTTGAATGATTCAAACTATGACACTGAGGCTCGAACTGTCACAGCTCAGGACACTGATTAACAAGAACAAACACAGAAGCCAAAACATTCAGTAGAAACTCACTCTATCACTCAAAGGACAAGATAATTACAAAAATTTGTAAGATCAGCCTTCTCCTAAAGTTTGCTTGTATTGGCTTTCCAACACAGAACTGGTGGCATCTTGCAAGTTTATTAGCTCTGGCAAAGCAGCCAGTAAGCTTTCAGAAAAGGTAATTATAAGACAAAGTCCCCACATTGCTTGACACATACCTACATACACACTGGACAGGTTAGGCAATCATTTCTAATCATCTGAGTTCTTTATTCAGGAGTGCATAGCGCACCATGCCATGCTGCAAGCCCAAACCTTCCTTCCACTTCAATTATCTACAGACATTAAAGCTGCCAGAATGGTTCTTCCCTCACTGTTTTCAAAGTCATGAGATGAATACTGCTGCCATGAGCTGTCAAAAATAGTACAAGAGAATGAGCTTTGATAATTTTAGTAGGCGACAGATGAGGGAAAAAACAAGATGTACATACAGGAAGATGTAACAGATAATTTTCTGAGACCAATTAATGTTGGAATTGGCTTGCACACTCTTTCCACCACAAGAAATGGGATCTTTTCTAATGAAAGCCAACAGACACTTTTTTTTATTTAATAAATAAATACATTCTGAACTACAGCACAGAATAATCACTTGGTCAAATACTAGCACTAGCAACAATATGATACTTAGAGGCATAAGTACTTAAGAGGTATTCCAGATGTTCATTTTGTGAGCTATACTATTGTCTCTTCCAAATTAAAATAGAAGACAGGAAGCATTCAAGTTTCCACCTTACAACTCAATGTCGAGACTTCTCTCGTCTCCTCATCTCTCTTCTCATTACCTAGCTGACAAAGTGACACGTGCAATTAGCAACAAGTATTCTTCACAGTCTTTTTTCCTTCCCTTCTCCCATTTCTGGTTCCCTTTCAACACTCAAGCAGACACACTCTCGTCAAAAAGTATATTCACTTCAGAACACTTAGTGTCCGTTCTCAGACTGATGTTTGGGGACTCATATCCTCATCCCACCCACTCTGCATACTCTTTGAAATAGCAGCACAAGTCAGAAAACACACAGGGTTTTTGTTGGTGGTGGCAGATTGTTTAAAGAACATGCATTTTCTGACCCTGTTTACTACTTTCCTCAGTTTCTAACCGTTACCATTACAGCTCCACTACTGCTCAAGGTACTGAAAGCAACAGGTCAGTTCACACCACTATCACCTAACAAAGATAGCTGGCAAGGCTGAGCAGGAGTCCTGCAGTCAGTGCTTGGATACTGAATAACTGCACACACACACACACCTTTCAGACCTAAAAGCTAGCAAAATCATGCTGATGTAGTAGCCATGAAAAGCCCCCTGTAGAAAACAGCAGATAGCCCATAGAAATCACCGTTGCTGCATTTCCTCAATTTCTGTTCGTGCTGCACCATTCATAGATCCCTGTGGAACAGGACATCTGACAAAAGCAGGGCAGTAAAGTGGACAGAATGTACAGCAATTGAGACACTCTTGGTGTTCCTTCTGCCTGAACTCAAGCCAAAATCCTCAAGATAAAACGTCAGGAAAAATAAATTACTCAAAACAGACACTGCAACGTATCTTACTAATAAAGCAGACTGCAGGCTGATGAAGTAGTCATAGCTTCATTGAATTCCTCATGGCTATACTGATTTCCACTAGCACAATGTGAACAGCAGAAACAGATGAATATTGCACTGAATAAACATGTCATGAAGGGGAGGTGGTGTTCTAACAGAGACGGTCTTATGCACTAAGTGTAGGAGAAGAGGCTGGTCAAAGCAACCTCACTACACTTAAGCGGAACGTATGTCACAGATCCAGTGAAGCATCAGTGTCTTTTTAGAGGGACAGGATAGAGCAAGAGAATTTCCCTCTACAAGACTCTGCTCCAAATTATGCAGAGTGGATGTTTGAGATAACTGATTACCATCCAAACACTATATGCTAGCTGATCTTCTCCATTTAGGAATACAGAAGCTCTGAAGAGTAGCTCTAAGGGCTCAGATGTGGAGGTGGGCTGTTTCTTTTGCTACAAAATCCCAGACTCTCTCCTGTAAGGACGGCAACTGACTGTTCACTCAGTTGAAAACAGCTGCAGAATCCAAGTACAAAAGCTCTGTTGAACATTCATGCTCTGCAAACACACTTGTGGAAGAGTACCACTCGAAGCAAAAATCCTAGCACCACCACCTCAAACAGTATTGCAGAAATGGCCAATAACATAAGCAAAAGAGCAAAAACACCACCCTGCGGCAGCCCAAGAAGGGATGCGGTTCCAGCATTATGCCACACATCTCTCTGAAGATGCTTGCTTCATTGTGCTTACATCTGTAAGAGAAATTTAAGGAAGGACTACTGATGCTGTCCAACAACTATTTTTAAGTACTGAAGCATTTATAAACTGCTTGGGATTTAATCTATAAAATGCCTGTGAACTGCTTCTTCCTCATGCAAGTCTTGTTAAAATGGCATTCAATCCATCCAAAGGCAGTCACTATCACCTGCAGAAAAGTTCTATTCAATAACAAAAAAAAAATTCCCAAAGCATACAAAGTCATAAAAAAGTGTTTCTGAAACAACACATATTTCAATTACAAATATTTCAATTCAAGGCAGGCTCTTCAGCAGAGAATTAAACACGCAAGTCAGATACTTCTCTGCTACTTTCATACTCAAAGCCAAACACAGTGATGTGCTGTACAAACTAGCTTTCTAAGATACTAGATCTAGTATAAATACTAGATGAACGTTAAAACTCCATTTTATTATTATCAAATTAAAAAAAAAAAATCTCACTTCTACTTAAGTCTTAACATTTTGCTGCTCTCAACATCCATAAAAATTGGTCCTTCAAAGGAACATTTGAAAACCTGAGACCGGCAATCAACAGCTCAGACCTCATAAATGAAGTCATGAGTTCAACTGCCTTCCAAACAACATCTACTTCCAATGAAAAGTAAGTTTTGCTTGCTCTTGACATACTGGCATCCCAGTCAGTGTGAGGGAAGATAATAAGATCTGTCAGTCTCTGGAAAAACTTTTAACAAACAAGGCTTTTTTTCTTAAAGAATGGCTTGGTTTGATTTTGCAAGCTTCACCAAGTCTTAAGGGATGCATGTTCCTCCATTGTGCCACTGGCCTTCCACTGTAACAGTGGAAGACTTAACCCCATCAGAAGACACCATCTCTCCCTCTTAATGCAAAATGGGGCCAGGTTAACTACAGTTTCATTTTAAGAGATTACCCCCGAGAATAAAATTCAACTACAGTTCATGTCTAAAGCCCAACAAATGAATATACAGTTTATCTTAAGAATATTAAAAAAGTGTTTCAATGGCAAATGCAGCTGAAACTCCCCAGAAGAGAAACATGTTGTAGTAAACTCATGAAATATTAAGTTCTACAAATTTATGCTATGTTGAGAACAGCAACACAACTCCTCCTAGAGTGGTTAAAGATCATATCACTAAGTTTAAAGACTCAGATCCCCCTCCCAATTAACACTTTTGTTTGAAGACTATTTAATTTGAAATTTCCTCTTCCTATGCCAATTACATTTTAAAACTTTTTGCTGTGAAGTTTAAGTACACTGTCTTATTTGACACACAGAGTACTATTAAAAACAGTCCAGAGTAGGAAAAAAAAAAAAGTTTCTCCTTCTTCAGTATCAAGCACCTGGCAAGTAAATGGAAGGTTCCTGCAAAGCCTTAAAAGCTATTAAAGACATTCCTCTTTTTCCCTGGGGATTTAAAACTCAGTTATTTTTATTCCTCTTTTTAAGTCTATGAAATTACATCATCTTTTCCCCTTTGATTTACACTTGACAGTTTTTTTTGCCTCGCATTGTTCCTCAATTTGCTAATTCACTAATAATTAAAACTGCTGTTGGTTCCACCATGAAATAACAAGAGAGGAAGTGTCCAGTATTACACATTTTTTTTTTTTTTTTGCAATACAGAACCATTCATTATCTTCAGTTAATTACATATATGAATACAGTATTATTTCAGTAACTTGAAATTTATTTCAACTACATCAGTCTTAGATCTAGCTTGTCACAACTTTGAGAAATAAACTAACAAACTGCCTTGAAAGGATCTCTACCAAAGCATTGTGATAGAGTATGAAAATTAAGAGCTTCCTGTTTGCTCAATGATTGTTAACTTCCCCACAAATACAACAGTGAAGTCTACAAGACAGGGTCAATTCCCTTCCTGGGCACTTGGTGCTCTCTAAGCCCAAGGTAACTTTGCTAAAACAAACAAACAAAAAAACTACTGACCTTCATACTGGCCCTACATCTGGCCCTGCTGCATTCAAGAGAAGATTACCACAATTGTGTGAGCTCCCTCTTGTGAAACACTCTTCTTCACTGCCAAACAGTTGCAAAAGTGAGACCTCTCCTCTAACACCTCATGCCCTCTCCCTCTACCCCCGCAAAAAAAAACCCTCAATCAACAATCAGCAGTACCCAAAAAAAAAAAAATGCTAGTTAAGAACTGATTTAGTTAAGTTGTTGCAGTTGACAACCTTTCAGAACAAGATCTGAGAACAAAGAGCACTGGCTGGAAAAACCAAAACATTTGACCCCCAGTCACAGAATCCTAGAATCAAGGTTGGAAGAGACTGCTGGAAATCAGCTAATCCAACACCCCTGGCTAAAACAGGGTCAGTTAGAGCAGGCTGTGCAGTACCATGTCATCCAGGTGGTTTTTTCATGTCTCTAAGAATAGAGATTCCTCAACTTCTCTGGTAAACCCATTCTAGTGCTGGATCACCCTCACAGTAAAACAGTGAGGGTTTTTTTTGTGTGTGTGTTCAGACATTCGTATGTTTCAATTTGTCTGCTGCATCTTGTCCTGTCACTGAACACTACAGAAAAGAGCCTGGCTCCCTCATCTTCATTCACTCCTAGTACATGCTTACACAAATTAAGAACCCCTCAGAGCCTTCTCTTCTCCAGGCTGAACAGTCCCAGCTCTCTCAGCCTCTCATCGTATGTAAGACGCTCCAGTTCCTTAATCATCTTCATGGCCCTGCACTGGACTCTCTCCATTAAGCCTGTTTGTATCTTGTATTGAGGATTCCAGAACTGGACACAGTACTCCAGATGCAACCTCACCGGTGCTGATTAGAGAAGAAGAATCACCTCCCTCAGTGCACTGCTCTTCATGCTGCAGCCTAAGACACCGTTGGCCTTTTCTTCCTGCTCAGCTACCTTGCTGGCTCATGGTCAGCTTGTCCACCAGGACCCCAAGATCCTTCTGGACAAAGCTACTTATAGCCTGGGAGTTGCCAGGTTTCTCTGTGCACAGGGCTATAAGCCCCCAAATATAGGGCTTCACATTTCCCCCTTGTTGAACTTCATGACATTTCTCTCTGCTCAATTCTCCAGCTTGTCAAGGTCCCTCAGAATGGCAGCACAACCATCTGGTGTATCAACCACTCCTCCCAGTTTTGTACTGTCTGTAAACCTGCTGCAGGCATACTCCATCTGATCATCAGGTCACTAATGAACACACTGCACACTGCTAGCCCCAGTATAGCACCCTGCAGTACACCAGTCCAAAAGTCCCAGCACTTGGAAAGAAATTAGGGATGGAGAAAGCCAATGGGTTCATCTACTCCAGGTGCATGGACTGCAATTGCTCTTGCCATGTAGTATTTGCATGCTAGTGTGCACATATATAAAGACAAGTAAGACTATAAAAACAGTAACAAAAGGTCTCATTTAGTCATTCCCCACAAAGCAGATCTTGCTTCTTGAATGCAGATAAAGTTTCTTGTCCACCTAAACCAACAATTACTTCTAGGTCCAGTTCTCCCCAAAAATGAGCACAGACACAGAGTCCTCAAAGCTGCATAATCTTTCAAAGTTAAAAATGATGTAGTCTTCCTGCTATGTGGAAAGTAAAGCAGGTCAGGTTTTGGTTTTAATTTTCTTTGCGTTCTTATTTCCTTCCTTCTGAAGTAGTCATGACATAGGATCACATCTGTGTATGGCTAAATAAACAGCATCAAATTCCGTGTGACCTAGTAAAGGAAGTGGTAGTCTAACTTTTCAAATAGGCAAATTGCACTTTTACACACCTTGCATAGCATACATAATTGAAAAATAAGACACCTTAAATTCATCCAGAGACCTTTTCTAGATCCAAACTGAACAGTCACACAAACTTCTTCGCTAGCCAACTCCTGTTGCCTACAAATGACAATATCCATACCGCTTCTCATCAGTGTCTACTACAATCGGGTATAATGTTTTCTTGTGATCTTTCATCATTTTCTAAAAGAGATAGGACTGTTGGTATTAACTGTGGTAGAAGAAAATGCATTATTAGGTGGCACTTAATTTTAGTGAAGAACTTACTACCTTCTCCACAGGAGCAGGAAAAACTCCTACCCAAGTTACTTTCCAGCATACTTACAAGACTGCTTGCAAGAGGTAGCAGAGGTTCTGACACCAGAAGGGAACACACAGGGGAACTGAGTGCTCACCTTGAAGGGGTACAAGCTCTACTGCTGCACTGTCAAGCATCCTGTCAGACAGGAAGAACTGAAATCTGAATCTTTGTTGGCTAGTCAGCCCTTAACACTTTCACAGACCTGTCTGTGGTATAAGAGGAATACCTCTCTACAGTCCTCCTTTACTCCTCCCAGCACAGCCTTGCTTTGAAATAGTTCCACAGCAGAGAAGTAAATTATATTATCAAGTGGCTCACCACTGCATCTTGCTTCCTCTTGACTATCACACTATGTCTCTACTTCTGTTATTTTCTGTAAGCACTATAAGCATGAAAGGAAAGTTAACATACCAGGTAAAGTATGGGGGCTTTGTGCCCATTTTGTTACCAGAATTCCCAGCATTTCTTACCTGCAACAAATGACTGCTTTACAGGAGAGTGCCAAGTCCAGAAAGCTCTGCCTGGCTTCAAATGAAAGGGCATACTTCAGCGTGTGGCCATCAATAATCAGAGCAATATCGTTTTCCTTGCCCAGTGACTCCCCCAAACTGGTACAATGTTGAGTCAGAGAGGCTCTTGTTGCCTGAAGAACAAACAAAAAGAAATAATTTTTCTTTTTATTATAAGGAAAGTGCATCCAAACCAGCAGCAAGGCATCTCTGGACTATGCAGAGGAGCACAGTACACATGCACCTGAGACAGCACTGACACAGAGTTAGTATTTTAACAGGACCTTGTGCAGACATACTAATTCGCATCATAAAACAACACAAGCTGCATCCACTTGCCTGAAACAAGTCTGCCTTGTTTCAGTGCAGACTCTAGCCACATCCCTGCATGATGCGTGTGCCCACACTAGTTGGCATACATCCTCTTCTGCAGGGCAAGTATAACCTAATGTGTTTCACAGCTTTTGACACCATTCAAAGTATTACTATTTACTCAAACATTATTCCCTACCCCACATTCCCTACATTTTCATTGACAGCTGCTGCTGGGGACAAAAAAAAAAAAAAAAAAAAAAAGAAAAGAAAAAAAGTGTTCATGTTTCACTGTCACCTCAAATATTTCAACCATCCTGCTGCAGTGAAATTCATGCTGAAAGCGCTCTGTTCCATTCCCATGGAGGTTAGCTTAACCATCAGTTCCAGATGAGTTAACTCTGCTAAACCGTTCTCGTGATCAGAAGTGTACACACACTTTTGGATAGAGGAAGTCTTAACGCGCAGGGCATAAGATGGCAAAACATGAAAAGCAAAGACTTCATTACCAGTCAAACACTGCTTTTAGATGACAAATGATCACTCACTGCTGGATTATATTATTTTTTTCAGCTTTTGGCCCCTTGTTAAAAAAAAACAGTAGCAATGGCATACACAAAAATTATGTCAGAGTCTGTCAGTGCCTCCCAGCCTCCCAACAGCCACAGTCCCACGAGCCACAATCACAGCTCAGGTGTCTCATACTGCAGCTCTCAAGGGCCAGGTTCTGTGCACCACACACTGTCCTCCCTTCCTCTCACTTCCCTCCCACTCCCATTTCAGTAGTAAAGTTTTAACGAGGCTGTAACAGTAATATTCACCCCTTCTAGAAGTATCCTCAGTAACCGCCACCAGTCCAAACTTCACTTTCATCACAGTAACTCCAGGATCATCCCAAATACTTCAGATTTTGACCACTCCAATAATGTTTTACTGAAACAACTAGCAACAAAGGTATTCCCTTTCTGTGATTCAAGGGTTTTGTTGTTTTTTTTCACAAAAATTTATACTACAGGATTACATAATGATTTTTTAAAAATGTCTATGTTCATAAAGTCAAGGCAAAGGATTTTGTCCTTTATTTTTTTACTTCCAGCTCAAATAAATCTCTTGTTCTCAGAAAGATACACTAGCTTCCCAAATTAAGTAATTATTTAATTTAAAAAATGTTTCCCATATGTAATACTGAGTAAAATAGAAATTGATCTGACTTCTGTCAAGACAGAGAGCCACCACAGTACACTGAGCAGCAAGACTGAGTGCACTGTGATGGTTTGAGGCTACATATTTTTCCTTGCCTTGAATTATCTTTCTCACAAAAAACCTCAATAAACATGTTAAAGTCTGAAACGTATTGTGAAACTGCTAAACATGGCAGCACTGCCAGCTATATGCCACATAAAGTTCTGAAGTTTGACTAGATCAGTCTTACACAAATGAATCCAGTAAAATAAAAGACAAAAATAGCCACACTCAAACCAGACCATGACTGTGGCCAAAAGCAATCAGCCAGGCATGAGTGCAAGAACACAGCAAGCACACACCAGCTCTCTCAGAAGAGCCTCTGGGCCCCTGCAGCTGGCAGCTCAGGAACCTCCTGAGCCAGCTGCAGGAACTGTTAAGGGAGAGCCTTCAAACCCCACTTACCATCAAGAACAGTGGGAAGCAGATCCAAAAGGTCATCCCTCCTCTAGAGCAAAGCAGGATGCAGAACAGCATGTAGGCAAGGAGGAAACCCCAAGAAACAGCAGAGATGAAGTGAATTTAGGATGGTCAAGAGCTTGACCTGGCAGCAATCAAGACAGCATTACTGAGCAGAGAAGGAGGATCGGGTAGCCAAACAACTGAGCTTTCCTGGGCCAAACAGGTGTGAGGAGAATCTGGCCACTTTCACACAAAGAGGAACGGGGGAAAAAAAAAGGGGGGAGGGGATGACACCCACTCACTAGTATGGCAGTCAAAACAAACTCACTCCAACTCACTTCAAAACTAGCCCCAAACTGGAGGCAAATTTACAGATTAAGTTAATGAGTACAAAGTGCACAACTCAGCCATTCCAGACACAGATTACATTTTGCACCTTCTTCATTACAGAATGACTGCATCACTCCCTGCTTCCCTATTAAACTGTGAGGGATTAGATTTATGACTTTATGGTATGCTTTATTTACACTGTACCTGAAAATTTAACACGAAGTAGATAACTGTGCTTAAACCATTACAGACTGCTGCAGGGAAACAAAGGTATGTCTTGAGGGGAGAAAGCTGTTTTATCTACTTCAACACTGCTACATAGTGACAACGTTCACAGAAATTCCAAGGATGGAATACAGGATACAGTTTGGGTAATGTCACCAGTAACAATTTTAACCCAAGAACTCTTGCCCTTGGGATCTTGAATTAAGTGTCATTGTTTCTTTACTGCTTCCTTTCAAATTTGCTCAGATCTTTTTTTTTCTTTTGCTTTCAAATGTAGAATTACTCCCTCCATCTTTCTCGCAAATCCATGCACATTTACTTGTATTACTGCCTAAAACCTTCTCCACTTGAAGCCAAGGGAGACAGGCTCTGCCTTAATTGCCTCTCTAGCTCTTCTGGAACTTCAGAGAAAACACCCTGATTTTCCCCTTGCTTCTTCACCAGACCCAAAGGAAGGTGCCAGGGCCCCACCACTCCCTCCTGCAGAAGCAGGGGAAAACCTGATGGCAAGTCATTCAATATCCATCATGTGCTGCCCAAAGGAAAAAGTCACATGGCAACAGGAAGACTTACAAAAGGTGGTCTTCATCACATCAGATTACCAGGCTCTCCATAACTTATTATCACAGCTATGCATAAGCCTCGTCCAACTCATGCCCTGATCACTGAACTTACTCATCTTACAAGATGTCACAGAATTAGTAACAGCATTAATACTCCAAAAAGTTATAAAGGACAGCAAAGCAGGCACACCATTTTAACAGCATTTTGTAAAGCTCTCAATAGACCCTTCCACATGCATTGCTAACTTACAACCTAATACCTGAGTAAAAACTCACTAATTATTTCCGCTTCTTCCAACTACTTGCAAATGCTGTTTGAAAAAAAAAAAAAAAAAAAAAAAACTACCACTCCCGTAAGCCAGTACAATTAAGCAAAAGAAACTAGCTTCAAACCTCACTGCATATATAATAAAGACTTCTTAAGTAAGCAGATCAACAAACATTTGGAAACCATGGGGAACTACATCCTTCTGTGGGCAATTCATTGCTGATAACTAGAGTAGAAATCTCTGCTTTGATACCTAGCTATTATCCTTTGATATTAAACACAGAGTAAATTTCTTCTTTGAGTCACATCAAGCAAGAATAAATCAATCTTTTACTAGAACAAGCATGATGGAGAAAAAAAAAATCAATAGTAGTCTTAAAGTATCTAGATAAACTCAGACCTATGGAATATCCCCATCATTTCTACTTAGTATCCATCAATAGTAAATGGTAAGTTTGTGAGGAATTCTGACAAAAACAGTACTACAGAGAAGAATATTACAAGCACTACACTTATCCATAATAAAGTTGGTTTTTCCTCCCTCAAGGTTTTCTTTAGAGAGACAGAGCATCCAGCTGCTCTGGGGAAACCTAGTGAGGTGCCTGCCAATCAGGCCTTACTGGACTGGCATATCAGACAAATTTCCACCAAATATTAAACATACGGATATAGTTTTACTTAAAGGTCAAAAGGTACATCAACTGAAGAGTCTGTCAGTTTAGTAGCCCTCATTCAGCAGGCTATTCAAATAAACATGGACACTTTCTTGCCCAGTAGAGGACATGTGCACATGCTTAACTTGTCTGTTGAATCAAAACAACATTTATCGGTATAATTAAAGCTTCAGAAGGGCTTAAGAATCCATTCATACAAGACCACCAAGAAAATCAAAGCACAAACATTCAAAAAGGCTTGGTTAGACTGCAAAAAGTCAACTGCAGAGCTCAAACTGCAGCAGCCAAGGAAATTAGGTTTTCATTTATTTTTTTATTCTACTCCTGCACATTTGACATAGTTGAAGGAGTTGATTCTAAAAGTATCAACAATTCTGGCTCACACAAATGTATTTAAGGGTTAATGTCTTTATGGTCTCTCTGCTTGAGTTAAATTCAAGACATGGTGGTATATTCCATAACAAACTTACCCCATCTGCTTTTCCTGTTTGTTTTCCCATTTTCATTTTAACAAGTCACAGTGCCAAATACAAACCTTCAGCAGGGCATTTACTTGCATTACTGTCTTTAAAAAAGCTCTCAGATTTTATTGTTCTGGGTTCACATAGTTTCCATCCAGAACACAGAGCAACATTTTTAGTACACTATTACAAATCTCCATAGCAGAAAATAAATTGTTGACAGGCAGAAAATGAAAACATCCTCAGGCAGAGTTTGTGTGGTCTTTGGACTGCACTCTCAGGATCTTTAACAAATCTTTTAATAGAATGTTTGTATACTCTCACTTTCTAAAGCCTCTGAAAAACACCCTGCTACGTCCAGCTTTGTATTTAAATAAAAAAGCCAACATAAACAAATTCTGAGATTTCCCAGGCTATTATTTTGTAGTTTAAGAGAGCAAATAGTAATAATTTCCACATGCCACTTCAAGTGAATTTGGAAGTCAATGCAATTAGAGTTAAGTTAATCAAAGCTCTGCTGACTTCACTGAAAACAAGAGTTGACTCCTCATACTGTAATAAAAATATTAGGAACATTAGTACATCAGCTATGTAACAAGAACTTAAAGTTTGAGGCTTTTTATGTGTGCCTTTGGGTGGGTTTGGCTGGTTTGATTTTTGTTGGTTTTTTTTTTTTTTTTTTTAGTGGGGTGTTTTTGTTTTGTTACTTAACAGCAGCACAGTATACAGCTCATTCCCTCCCATGACAGCTTGGCAAGCTTGCATGCTCTAGTAAGTAATGTTAGTGTGAGGCAATCTGGTATCCAACACAGAATAACAAAATCAGATACCTGTCAAAAAAAAAAAAGCCAGCAAAAAACCCCAGTAGGACTTGCAACAACTTCAGATGAAAAAGACTTCAATGGGATAACAGGCATGCCCTAAATTTATCTTACAAACAAGCTGATACCCAGAGAACAACTGGAAAATTACTCTAAGATGCTCAGCTTCAGATCTCCTATTCACTATATTCCCCTGCTTTTCCCTGGAAAGGCTCAGAAAGTCACTAAGATGATAGCAGGAGAAAGAAACAAAGTCTCATTTGCACAGCAGCTACACTCATGGTTCATTTTAAGCAGTGCGATAGGTGGCTCACAAGGCAAAAGGTCTTGGGAAGAAAACTGAATAGCATCACGTAGACAAGGCGGCCTCTTTGGCTGATGAGAGCTACTCACCCCTGGATATGTGACCTCTGAGACACACACACTCTCTAAGCCTAAATCTGGCTTATGCTCTGGCATTCTCAGGTACCTACATTTCATGCACCCTTCTGGCATGGCCTGTCCTCCATCTCAAAGGAGCTAGAGTGATTCTCACAGAACAAGCTCCTGCAGTAAGAGATGTTAAACTAACAATCAGTTTAACTGCAAGCTAAATATACTACTTGTTGTATCTACCATAAACCTAGAAGGCATTGCTAGCTACAGCAGTGTAAAGATTTTTCCAAGTTAACTACTTCTATCATCCTGTAATTCATTTCCAAAGCACTAAGTCTGTGAGATGATATGAATTACACAATCTGAAGTGCCAGCTCAACCTATTTTACCAATCTCAGAATTTACTTTTTATGACTTTTGCTGTTTCCGTCCTGACCATGAATAGTGCGAATAATCACATGTAACAATTATTTTACTGTGCTGAAAAAAAGTGGTTTCAAGTTAAAATACCAGCCATACTCACTGCCCTGCTCTCCCAGTGTTAAATGAAAAATCTTCCAAGAAAGACTTCAGAAAAGCAAGGATTTCACTGCATAACCCCATTCAAGGTAATGTTTGCCAACCTCACTGCATGGAACATTTTCCACTTCACCTTAATGACAACATAGAAGCTTCACCACATATTTGGTCTAGTCTTTTATTTCAAACTGTCTAGCTGTCGTAGCTGAGGAATCTGTAAGGACATCTGGCAGAAGCAAGCTTCCAGGAAAACAGGAATAATGAACATAAAGGCAAGACAAACTAATGCTTAAACCAAAGCTGGTGAAACATGATGCAGGTATTCAGAGCAACACCTGAATAGGGCAGAAGAATCACTGGAAGTGCTTTCCACAATAAATTGCACATGTGCAAGCACTAACCTTGAAACTTCTCTTGAAACCAAGGAAGAAATATCACTATTTCCAGAACAGATATTCACTTTGGCCAGTGTTTCAAGTATTGCAAACTTGACTAGGACAGCATATAACTGCAGTTTCTGAACGCAGACACACAATTTCCAAAGACCTAGTTATTTATAAGCAAGGGTGCAATGTATATTGCCACAAAGCCTAGCCGAGATGACTTCTCGTGCACAGAAAGATGACAGCTGCAGGATTTGTTGGTCAAGTTCCTCTGCTCCCCCTCTTTTGTGACTTCCTACAACTGATCAGTCTTCAAACAGGTGATTCTTTAACTGCTTTTGAATACTATTAAGGGTTAGACTGTAGATGCAAATACAAGTGTAAACATAGTGTTTTCTAGGTGCACTGTGTCACCTGCGTACATAAAACTGATGCAAAAACCATGGTTTACAACCAATTAAATGGAAACTCAAAAATATTAGTAGAGTTGAAAATATTTCATTATCAATATGAGGATACATATGGCTTAATACAGTCAACTGTACAATAGAGACCTCCATATTCAACTCAAGAATGTTCAGACAAGCATCTGAATACTTTCCCAATGATGAGGAATGTTCTTAAGAGCATCCACAAAATTACTGTCTTTCTTTTAACTCCAAGCTGGGTCACAATGTCTCGAGTACTTTAAAATACACGATTCACTTCAAATTCAACCTATACACACAAAACCACTCAGTAAATAGACCATGGGAGAAGATCGGATCCCAGCTGACTACAGTCACTAAGATCAAAGTGTAACAACAACAACAGGGAAAAAAAAAAAAAAAAAAAATATCAGGCCACACA
>WHYT01017412.1:158745-172773 GCA_009806455.1 Tetrax tetrax | reverse complement strand
ACTAAGAGAAAAGTGTAAAAACAACAACAGGAAAAAAAAAAAAAAAAAAAATATCAGGCTCATAGCTTTGCTCAGTACTACTGCAGCACTCAACCTGCGTCACATGCTGATTTGAAGAGACAGGTAAAAGCAGATGCTATGTGAGCAGTCCAATGACACTTCACAACGATGAACACTCACTTGATCTTACATGTCCCCATCAGCTTCTTCACCTCACTGCTTGCTTTGAAGCAATTCTCCAAAGATTGAAAGGTATAACAAAGTGTCCCATATTCCCTCTCTAATATAGAACTTCAGCGTGAACTCTTCGTAAGACATTTGATCCCAAATTCCCCTAACATTAGAAATTTTTCATGTTCTCAGAGCCTGGTGAGAACAGGAGCATGTATGTACAAGAGCTCAGGAACAGCCTATTCTACACCAGTTCGATGGGTACCATACAGAAAACCTGCGGTTTCATAATCCTTCCCAACAATATTCCTCACAAAGCCTCTGGAAGTTTTGTTTAACTTTGAGCAGTATGAGTGGATAACTTTTCCAAAATATCTTATTATGGTGCTCACCTGCCATCTTACAAGAGCCTGCAGAAGTTGATCTGCATTTCTCTTACAAAAGTACTTAATAAACTCAGAAAGCACATTTACACCCAAACAACCCCAGCAACACACCATCTGTTCATCTAAATCTAAATCCTTTCATAAGAGTAAGCTCACCATGATATGTAAGGAACCACAACATATAAAATCTTAGGCAAATACTGTTTTACACTAAGTGCAAATATCACTAAAAACCAAAGGCAAAACAACAAGAATCCATCCCCCAAACATGTCAATCAAATAACTGTGACTGATTCTACACAGTAGTACTTGCTTATTTAACAGGACCAAGATTCTTGATGAATAAGGTCTCCTACCATGCCAAGAAAAATATCATATGGAGGATCCAGAGATATTAGATGGCCTTGCTGAAATTATTTTCATAGCTTTGAATCTAACGTCAACCTGAAACTCCTTCACAGTAAGCCAAGTAATCTAAAACATCTATATACAAAGAGTCCTTAATCTGCATCGCAAGTCTCAGGTTATCACATACAGATCAAATTTTGCCTTCAAAAATTAGATAAACAGATCATATCAGTACTTTTATGTCTCCAGCAGCAGCTGGAAATCCAGATGAACTGGACCATCAAGAGCTATAACAAGAGCTGTAAGTAGTTATTCAAGGATGTTTTCAATCCTGTAACAAACTGACTATGCAGGAGCCAGGGAACTTCAAAACAGGGAAGAAAACATACCCTGGAGGAACCTCTGTCCTGTCAGCAGTATATTTATCTCCAAGTACGTTCCAACGTAGTTTAAAATGAAAAATGAAACAGATATCTTACAAGCTTTGATCACAGAAAAATCATCACCAAATATGTGAGATATACCATCTCAAATACATAGCCTGTATGAAGCACCGCAGATAGTTCATTATCATGGTTAAGAATAGCACCGAAGAGCTGACTACCTGACAACTACACAGTTCAGTGTTCAAATCAAACTTAAGGTAGAATGTCAGATGGCTGCATGCTAAACTTAAGGTTCTTAGTGAAGAAAAGTGGTGTCTTTATTAAGGAATATGTATGAAGTCCCCCTTCAACCCATGAGCTGGGGATTCAAGGGGGAAAGGAAAAGTAGAAGGGAAGAAAGGCTTTTTCCATACAAAGACGAAAACCAACTTGTTCAAGATTTCACTAACCACTCATCTCTCATCTTGCAGACTAAGTACCATGGCAGTGTATGCTGCCAGAACTGGTGGTCCTAGCATTTTAGCCTTTTGAAATAAAGCCTCCAATTCCCTGCGCCAGTACTTTTTCCTTAGATTAAGGAGACACACTGATTATGGAAGTGGTATCTTCAAAATATCAATCTTCAATGTAAGCCCTCATTTAAAATACTAAATTTATTTCTGAAAAAAAATCAAGTTATAAAAGTCTAAATATTTCAGCCCAAAGAATTAACATCCTAAGTCATCATCCAATGCAACATGACTGTCAAAGGCATCATCTTGAAAGCCATGAGACTTTTGCAACCCTTCTTTTGAGTTCTCAGAAGGCAAAGTTTGCAGCCTAAGGAACAACAGTAGAAACAATATAGTCAAAGGGACAATTCATCATCATCAAATGTTCAAGTGCTATGACAGACAATACCACATATGTTCAATTTGACATTTTTTAATATTTCTAACTTTAGCAAGAAACACATGTGTACCCCAGGAAAACTAGGGATTTCAAATAGTATAGCTAAAACTCTGCTTTCTTCACACTAAGAACATTAGACTTATTAGATGATTTTCATTTACTCCAGAAATGCTCTACAAAGGACAAACTCTATTGCTTTAAATACATATTAGATGTTTGACCACAGAACAGTTTACTGTACACATAAGACAGCTGATATCATATACTACAGAAAAGGGCAAGAAAGAAATGCTTGTTCTGGACACTACACATCTGTAATTATTAAAAGCAACTGTACTCTGATGAGAGGAAGCAGTTTGTTAGTTTTGCTAACAAGTTAGAATGCCTCAGTGTCTTGGTATTTTCATATTTTAACATTATTAAATTCATTCAACAGAATAGGCTTTGTTTTATTTCCTTTTGTCAAACAAGTCCCAGTTGCTTTTTCTCTTTCTAGTGTAATAGTTCAACTTTTCCGGAACAGGAACAAGCTCTTGTTTAGGCCCCCAAGGAAACTGCTTCTGCTAAGGAATCTCCCAAAGCTAAAAGTCAACCTTTCAGCATACTGGGCAAACCTTCAGATCAAGAAGATACCACAGCCTTCTGCTGTAGAACCATAGACTGGTTTGGGTTGGAACCTTCAAAGGTCATCCAGTCCAACACCCCTGCAAGGAGCAGGGACGTCTCCAACCAGATCAGGTTGCTCAGAGCCCCCTCCAACCTGGCCTTGAACGTCTCCAGGGATGGGGCATCCACCACCTCTCTGGGCAACCTGTTCCTGTGTTCTACCACCCTCATGGTAAAAAACATTTTCCTGATGTCCAGTCTGGATCTACCTCCCTCCATATGAACACCATTACCCCTTGTCCTGTCAAAACAGGCTCTGCTGAAGAGTTTCTCCCTGTCCTGCTGTAAGGTCTCCCCAGAGCCTTCTCTTCTCCAGGCTGAACAACCCAAGATCTCTCAACCTGTCCTCAGAGGAAAGGTGCTACAGCCCTCTCATCATCTTCATAGCCCTCATCTGGACACTCTCCAACTGGTCCACATCCTTCTTATATTGGGGATGCCAGAGCTGAACGCAGTACTGCAGGTGGGGTCTCATGAGAGCAAAGTAGAGGGGAGGATCACCTCCCTCAACCTACTAGCCATGCTTCTTTTGATACAGCCCACAATGCGGTTGGCCTTCTGGGCTGCAAGCACACATTACTAGCTCACACTGAGCTTCTAATCAACACCACCTCCCCCATCCTTCTCTGCATGGCTGCTCTCAATCCATTCTCCACCCAGCCTGTATTTGCGCCTGGGATTACCCGAACCCATGTGCAGGGCCTTGCACTTGGCCTGATTGAACTTCATGAGGTTTGCACAGGCACAACTCTCCAGGTCCCTCTGGATGGCATCCCTCCCCTCCAGCATGTCAACAGCACCACACAGCTTGGTGTAGTCAGCAAACTGGCTAAGGGTGCACTGCACTCTATCCCACTGTCCATGTTGTCAACAAAGACTATGAACAGCACTGGCCCCAATACCAACCCTTGAGGAACGCCACTCATCCTGTTCTCTACTTAGACAGAGCTGTTGATCTCAACTCAAAAGAGTGTACCCATCCAAGATCTACGTAGGATTGTGTGTTACAGTGTCTTAGCCACACATTTTGTGTTTTAAGTTGTTAGTACACTCAGATGCTCACAAACTGCTACAGAGAATTCAAACAGGAAAAGGACACTAGTGTGTGGATATACAAGTTAGCCTCTAATTTACTCACAGAAAAAAAAAAAGTGGTATTTTCTCATTATATACATGTAGGGTGCTTTGAAAACCCACATCTCAGCTAGAGATCCTGATTTTTTCATGTGCATGTACTTCAAAAAAAGTAATGTGTATGTATATTACCACTGTTTTAATACCTTGGGTTGATATACATATAAAAATAACCATCTTGATTCAAAGAGATTAGAACAAATTTTACTGAAAGGGAGACAGAAAGAGCCGCCCACAACACAGCCAAGACTACACTGAAGGATTTTTATCATTGCTAGCAAGTAAAGAATTCATGTTTATTAGTGTATAGAAGACTGAACACTAGCCACAATGAAGTATAGACTACATGACAAAAAGAATTTGGAATTCTTCAAAAGAATGCTAATACACAGGAAACACATATTAGAGTAGATTTGTACAAGACAGGATTGCCTCAACATGATTTTCTCATGTTGCAGTATCTTGCCAGGACAGATACAAGCACATTCCAAAAATTGTGTTTACTACAAGAAACTCAGTTATTGTTGTCAAGTCATAGTACATGTGTAGTGTGGGTAAGAAAGTTGTGGTTTTACCGTCTCATACAAGGTAATGGCCATCTGTAAGACATCAAAATAAAGTTGGAAGGACAGAGTTTTCCTCTCTATAGACTAATAAAGTTTAGAAAGGGCTAGAGAAAGCCAGAGCTTCAATTATTTTTCATCTTCTACTCTCAGTTTCCTCTCCAAAATCTCCTTAAAAAAGTCACTATTAACATCTGTATAGTTAATAGCTCAGTTGCATGGTAGTGTAAGTAACAGAGGCCGTACCGTTGTCAGAGTTCATAGCCAGAGTTATTCTAGTACTTAAAAAAACAACAAAAAACAAAAAAACAAAAAAACTGCTTTGAGCATTAAGCCAAACAGCAAACTATAAACTCAGAGCTACTCAAGACAGTCCCACACATGCAACAAGCCAACCTGTCATATTTGTCTTCCTTTCAAGTGCTCGTGTACTATCAAATCTTTTTTTCAAGTGAAGCCGAGAAAGTTCTAGAGCGGCTGATTAGCACAGGCAAGCTCTGTTATAAAACTGCCTTTTAAGAAGCAGATTGCTTTTAACCCAAGTTGTTTTCTTAAAGTCCTGGTTTTGATTTAGACACAATACAGGTATTGAACAGAAACATGAGAGAACTTACAGTTCTTGAAATACCCTTTGAGATTTTACTTCTACCTTTAATGCATGACAAGCAGAGGTTACTCACACTTCTTGGACTAAGTATTTTTCCTTTTTACCCATGGCTGACTAGGCAATAAAGCCTAGTCACATAAAGATGTTTTCAGAAGGATCTGATACAAGCTGTGCTTCCATGACCTTAGCTCTTTCCCAACAGCCTCTTGCAAACAGGGAACATGCACATTTGTTGACTGTTTCCACCCACCTGAGACTGCTCTAAGGACTCCTGAGCTCATTTACGGTCCCAGAACATCACTTTGACTAATTTAAAGAATTAGTTTGGGCTTCATGCCCGTCAGCAGCTGACCAAGGGAGTAGGCAGGGTGCAAGAGGCTATTCTGGCCACTTTGCTCCTGGCTTCAGTCCCATCTGTGCTCTCTCAGCTTCTAATAAAACACAGACCAGTAAGGAGACCGCAAGGCAGCATTCTCCAGCCTGAGCTAGTCCCTTCAGCAAGTAACTGGAAAGACGGCCCTCAAATCTGACAATGCTTTGTTTAAAACAGTGCCCAGATTGTGTAAGAGCTGCTACAAGGGAAGGTGAAGGCTGAGGAACACCTTGAGCAAAGAAAACACTAAGAATGCCCTAAAAGACAAGAGCGTGGACGCTCCTGCACTTGGAAAACACAGACAGAAGGCTGCCTCGGAGAGGCACTGCCTGGGGATGGCCCAGCCTTGCAACATCCTTTCGTAGGTGTGGCAAAGGATACAAACAGGAACAAGGACAACTTGGCCACTGGCCTCCTTGCAGATCAAAGGAAGTGAGTGCCTCCACTCAGCTGTTCCCTGGGCAGCGTTCCTAGTTGTTTTGTCAACTCAGATTGTTTTAAAATAATATATTAAAGTCTTCAGCATTCCAAGCACCTCCAAGTTGCACAGGAATAGGAAAATGGCCTTTACTAAACACAGTCCTATTTAATACTACGCAAAATGACATTAGGAGGACATTAAAATAAGATTTGCCCTTGTCATCATATCCTGAAATAGTTAGGCAGTTTCTTCACCAGCCATGGTACAGAGTCAGCACTGACATTTCAGACAAACTGTAAATTTGAAAAATTACATGTGTTCAATCAACAATTTAGTGTCTTCATGTTTTCATAGCTACACAATCCCAGGTAGTGTTTGAGAGGGATGGAGCTGAGACATTTGATTGTTTCAGTGACTGAACAGTTCACCTGAGGACTATTTTGTAAGAGCTGTCTTGATAACAGACCCTAATTTTAAGTTTTAAACCATGTCACACAAGTATTTTAATAATCTTGAAGTTCCAGTACTGATAAGAATCTATAGAGAGCTCCTAAACAGATAATTACTTGTAGAAAGTGTTAAAATTACATAACCTAAACATCATATAACAACCAGTTTCAGCAATTTAATACTTTAGATATAAAAAAAATAACAAAAAGCCTTCTCCCAGCTGAAGTCGATACATGCTTTACCTAACAAGAAATAGAAATACCCAAAATAGTGAAGTCTATCATAGCAGTTCTTTGCAAGACCACTGTAACTCCCAGGGATGCTGAGTCTTCATTTATTCCAGCCTCCCAAGGCTCCAGCTACTGCATGGCTGCCAAAGCTTATTCTACTCTCTGACAAGATGATTGTCTTCTAAAAAAATTCTATACAAATGCACAGTCTTAAAAGGCAGCAAAGATATTCAGAGTTCTAATTCCAGTATAGAGCAACACACAGTTAAGGTAACAATATTAATAACTCAGCAAAATATTCATTCTTCTATCATACGGGCTACTTTTCCAACTACGTGAACTGAAATCCTGTCATGCAGGAGTTAGGGATTTAGCCACAATGACTTTAAACATTGAAATTAGTTAGGGCAGAACACCATCTTTTGGAAGACACTGGCAGAGCTGAGCAGGACAGTCTACCTTTAAATAATATGTAGCAGTAGTAATTCTGAGGCTGGCCAGTGGTCCTCACTGCTACAAATACATCTGTACTTTCCTGCTGCGAGCTTCCTTCAGGCCCTGGTTAACCTTTGCTCATAAAGCATTGTGTGTTCCAAAAATGCTTAATAGAAAATAATATTGTAGCCAGCCATTTTTATGTGTGAACTCAAACTCAGGACTATTGAAACTGCATTTATAAGGCAGCATACAGTCTTAAAACCACACTGGCCATTTTTTCCAGCAGAATGTATTTCTATTCCATGTCTTACTGGAAAAGAAAAAAAGATGTTTTTCCCCTATTTTAGCCCATGTTACTTAGCCTATTTAGTCCTTAAAATAGGCAGTCTACTTCAGGCCATATTAACACCTGGCTTCTGTTAAGCACACATGGAACAAGCTTCCTTCTATTTAAGAAAAAACTAATGCTAGAATACTGATCACAGCATGTATGTTAATAGCCAAAAATCCCCAAAATGAACCAGGTATTTTTGGCAGATGCTGCTATGATTAAAAAGTAGAGGCCCTCCATGAGTTCATGTTCACTCAGTAGGCAATGCATCACAGTTACCTGTCTGTCCAGCGATCCAAGCTCCCAGTGCAGAGATTAAGGGTCTATGAGCAGTAGTGCTTCATCTCTTAAGAGATGTGCTAGGTGCACGTTAGGTCCTACACGCCTACCATTCCTTGAAGATGCATTTCAAATAGTTAGAGAATTTCCTGTAGGTGACCACCAACTGCTACAGTAACGACTTTTTATTTCCTTGAGCACAGCACTCTCCTAGTATATTGACAAAAAGGAATGACTCATTCTTGGCAAACATTTTTTTTTTTTTGCCAGAGTAATCCCTCTGACTTGCAGATTTCCTTATTGAAGGCCCATCTGGCTCCTGGGTGCTGGACAAACCATGAGTCAAATCATGTGTCACAAGGTCTATTTTATTTGCAACCTCAAGTACCTAAGTCATTTCCATTGCTTTCCTTCACATATTTCCACCCCACAAACACACCCATCAAATGAACTAAACAACTATCTGCTGCCTTTCCTTGCTCCAAAGCCAGCACACTGTATTTCTCCATTGTCCTTATTTGACTTCTCAAAAATACTGTGTCCACCTACAATAAGAATTCCAATAAAACTGTTAACAGTAGGTAATGAAGCACAGGGGAAAGAGCATCATCTTCCAGATACTCTATACTCTCCTAGACTCCCAAAAGTAACCTATTCTATCCCCTTCTATTGCTGACTTGTTTTACTCTTTGTAGATTCAAAAGCAACAAAAAAAAATATCGAAATTGATACATTTGTTGGTAATTGCCACTGCTAGGCATGGCTACGTTGCATAATGCATACAGAGATCATAATGCAGCCTTCATGCAGATGCTGTTCCTGTTTGGCTTCACCTACTCTACAATGCACTATAAACTGGTGATTTACAGGGGCATTTCAGATAATCTCAGAAGCATCTCAGCATCCAAAACCAGCAAAGTTTTAACGTTGCTGATCCCAGCCTTAACAGCTTGAACATTCCAGTCCCAAGTACAGTTGGTGCAAACTGACACTTCCCCGACATCCACAGGTAGCTCAGGAAGCAAGAGTAGCTCTGCTGCTGCACTGCAGAACTGGAAAGAAAATAATCTTACTGACACTGGGTAACTGTTGCCCAGCAGAGACACTGGTACTCACTCAGCTGAGAAGCTGGACACAACACCTGATTTGCTCTCATCTTGATGGCTTCCCATGTTTTGACTTTTTTTTTTTTTCAGACCAAGAGTATAAAGGTGCTATGTAAGAAAGCCCCAGGCAAACTTCTCTTTTCTAGTCAAATAAACACCATTCCCTAAGGTGAACACTAACTTTTAAAGATTTTTTCCAGAGTTTTAAAAACATACCACTTAGTTCCCTATCAGTTTACCCCATGTGCACATCTGAAGTTTTTATTAAAGTTTATCTAATAAATACGATACCCACCTCAATTACTAAAAATAATTTTAATAAGAAAGCTCCACAAAATTATCAAGATCATGTTTCTTTCTTAAAATTAAACCGCCAGAGTCATTTCCCTAAAGATTTAGTTGCACAATAGATTTATTTTATTAATATTTACTAAACCTATTAACTCTGTCTACTGAACTGCAGAGTTCATCTGTCAAGCTCCGGATAGAACTATAAATCCCTTGAGAACCTGATAATATTAAACCTAATATAAACAGAGCAATTAAGTTTTAATAACTTGAAAAGAAAGTAGAAGTTTTCAAAGTAATCAGCTAGTTAATTTTTGAACTCATACCCTCTTTCCTTACGTATTTACAGATTAGTTGGGCAATACTAATTCTATAATGAAGACAAGTATTACCATATCAACCTAGATCTTTAAGACCCTTAACCGTTCATTGGGCTTATTCATCTACATTTTCCCAGACTTCTACAGACTACGAAACTCCACATCCAAAAGCACATGTTCTGCAGACCTTTTTCCCCCACCATGAACACATAATTCTTGAAGGCAGACAACTTCAGTCACCATTAGCCACTTAAATGGTCCCCAGTTGTACTGCAGAATTTGACACCTCATCTTTGTATAAATAGCTGTATCTTATTCTTCAAGTGAATTCTATGCTTTAGCTACAAGAACTTGAATTAATAACAGACACCAAATCCCTCCATCTTTCAAAAGAGGAAATCTTCCTTGGGATGTGTCCATTTTGCTGGACACAGAGAATGGACAAAGATTATATGTCAACTTTCCACTAAGTACTCACCATCATTTCTCAGTCATTTGGTGCAATGTGGATACTGTCAATCCATTACCGATGTGATCCTGGGCTGAAAAACATTTCAACCTTCAGTTGCCCAGAGAGGTGGTAGATGGTCCAACCCTGGAAACATCCAAGGGCAGGTTGGACAGGGCTCTAAGCAACCTGGTCTGGTTGGAGATGTCCCTGCTTCTTGCGGGCAGCTGGGGACGGACGAGACTGGATGACCTTTAAAGGTCCCTTCCGACCCAAACTATTCTATGATTGTCTCAGAAGTCACTTTCTCTTTGAGTGCCACACCAGATCAGAGTCAAATACTGAACACAGGCTGTACGCATTAAAGAGGAAGCAAGGCTTAAATCAAGAAGGTCTGTATGAACATTAATTTCCACCCTACAGTCACTGTTACATGAGCCAGCAAAGGCTCCAAAGTAGAATGCTCCACAGCTGAACAGGTCTTGCCTCAGAGACGAGATTTGCTCCCAAGGATTTATTTAAGGGATGTCAACACCCTACAGCCATACTTTAAAACAGAGGGACATGCAGATAGACTGAACTCATGTCCAGGTTACCCTTCCAGAATGAAGTTACTTATTTGTAGTGTTTCAGGTAAGTATAAAAAACCACCTTTATTGAACAACTTTACCCAACTAAAAAGGAGAACCAAAGTATTGAAAGGCACAGGCACCAAACAAACATTGGCGTAGGCACATTTGAACAAAATTCACACCAGTGTCTAGTACCAGCACTGTTCTGTTAAGTGACGGCAACGTTTGTGCAATTTAAAAAAGAAAAAATATTTTAAGGCTATGTCTGAAGAATTTCCCATCATTTCAACAGTATTATCCTGTAGTAAGTAGCAGGAGGATGCGATCTAGTTTTTCTCAAGTCCTGAAGTGAAGAGTTGTTGCCCATAACAAGTAAGGGCTATTAGGACTGCGCTTATAATTGCCAATTTTGTTCTCAACTATTGGGATGCAGTAACAAACTGTCATGAGAGACTGTGCAGCACAGGTTGTCTGTGGAACATCATACTTTGAGATAAGCCACTCTAAAGACAGACTAATAATTATACATCGCATTTTTTTCTTCAGACTCCTCAGTGGCTCAATGTCACAGCACGTACCCAGCCATTCCAGAAGAACTAGTGCAGTCACAGCTTACAGCAGTCCTACTTGCAAAGAACTCATTTCTTATCTAGTTTATGGATCGTATTGCAGTTGTACTTCAGTCAACAGCAAAATATCTACCCACAGAATTCTCAAAGTAACTCTGCAAGTTGTTTTTTTTTTTAATTAATTAGCAGCAAATCCAAAGAATAAAGTTATTTATGTAATGTTTTATTTACACACAAATTGGAGGAGTCTTTCGGGTTTTTAAAGGAGTCTATTCAAAATGAAAAATAAATTTCTCCCAATGACGCAGTTCAGAACAAGCTAGTAACATTTTCCTTAACAAAGGGTAACGCAGGTGGTCTACTCTGACATCAAAAGACATGGTCACGTAGTCTTTTTGCTTTAAAGTTTGACTGGGTTCAAAATGTTAAGCTTTAACCCTGCACCTATAAGACTAACAGGTTCAAGAAAACAGAATATCTTACATTGCTTACTTGAGCAAGTAATAAGGATGCATGAGAGTTGTCTTGATGTCTGGAAACACTCTGCTTTCCCAAGAATGTACTTTTCTATCAAATCAAAGGCAAACCGCAGTCTAAACTCTGCAACAGCTCCCAAATACGCACAAAGTGGAGATTTATGGCGGGGGTAGGAAGGGAATTAAGTGAAAAGGCTGAAAAACTACCAATTCAGAAAACAAATTTAGTATGTTCTCCACAGCTAGTTTTGCCACACAAAATTTAGAAAAACACTCAAAATTTTTATATAAAAGGAAAAGAATTATTATCCCTGCACTCCCAGAATAAGCACATCTCGCAACAGAACAAGAGACAGCTGAACAGAAGGGCTTTGCCACAGGTTGAGGAGCATGCTTCAGTGACTAGCTGAGTTTATTTTGTGACACACATTTTCCTTAAGTGAGACATGCCACGAAATACAGCTAGCCTACCAAGAAACATGCTCACACAACTTGTTACCAGCACTTAACTTAGAAACTCACTGTCTACTTGGTCATGGTGGAGTAGGAGATAGAACAGAGTAGTGTAAGTGAATAGTTAAGTTTTCTGTGGATTTTGATTCTCTTCCTGAATTAGACTATTTCTGGGTAGAAGGAAAAAGGACAACTTGAGAGGAATGCAAGACTCAAGTTTGCAAGAACTAAAGAAATGACACCAATTCCAAGCTTCTAAGACAATTTCTCTAAAAGTCTTCCCGCTGCCACCACAAGCCTGGTGTCTATCAGGGCTGTCAAGAGCTTCACAAGTGCACTCTTACTTTGTCTATCTTGAAAAACCAAAGTATATGAAAACCATACATATCACCACAACCCAGCAGGATGGAATCTTCAAGAAGACATCCAAATTACCTCAGCTCTGATTAACACTCATGTTTCCAAATCTCTCCAAAAACCCACTAAGTTCAGACATTTCAGAACTGTTATTTTTAGGCCTGCTTAGAACACTGGTTATGATAATTTTAGAATTTGGGAATAATTAAGTGTAAGATATCCAAATCAGTTTTGTCTTGAAACTATGGAGAGGAGATCGCACTCACTACTAGCTTCACTCAGCTTATCTTCTCTAGCAAATAACTTCCTAGATATAAAACAGAACAAAATTGACCCTCTAGCATCACTACCTTAGTTAAATGGCCAGAGTTACATATGTGAAAACACATCCTGACATATTTTTCAGCAAAAAGTAAGCACACATCATTGTGGCAGAGGCACATAACCCTGGAAGTTTCTAGAATATTTCTCTGATTGGTTTTACTCTATGCAGAAGGTTAAAAAGCAGAAGGAATACATACATAGGCAAGTATTAACTACATACAGCTGGAGAACCACTTCGTTCTACTTTGACAGGTTAATCATCCCAGAAAAAAAAATCAGTGGGACTTTTTCTAGCTTCAACCAAACGTAAAACATCTTTTTCCTTAATTCTCATATGAAGGAAATTTATTCCGTTATGTGACTGATGACTAGGCTTGCAGTAATTGAGTTTCAGCTGCAAGAATGATCCTCTAATTCCTAAAAAAACCCCTATTTTAACCACGTAGTAGTCAGTATTAGGGAAACCACAAAAATAAGACCGCAGATACCTGTATCTATTTAAGTTTTCTGAAGATGTGATCGAGACATACCCTAATTCTTACCCTGAAGCAGTAGTTCTCCAGTATCTTCATTAAGTTAACAGTGCAGGTCAATAAATCTTATTGCTTTAGGCTGGCTCCGCACCAAAGACTGTTTATGCTTAAAAAACCCACAAAAAAAACTTGCATGAACAAGGACTCTCCTTCCCTTTCAATGAAAACAGAGAATCAGATCTAAAAATAAGTATCTTGAGAAAAGAAAGAAGTATTTTGTTTTCACCCTTCAATGGAAAAGACAAATCTGAACTGTTTCTACAAATGTGTAATATCAGCCATGTCAATCAAGAGGATTGGTATCCCTATGTCATTTACCTAGAGATCTGATACCCACTTAGTCTTACTCCCCTAAAAAACTACACCATCATGCTTTAACATAACCCAAAACTGCATTTCATGGATAGCTTCTCATTTAACAAAAATCCTGCTTTCACTTCATTATGCACTCTTATATTTCTATGGTCTCTTGTGCTCATTAGAAAGAAGTATAACAGCACGCTGCAGAGAATCCCATCTTCAAAGCAAACAGATACTTGCTTCACCATCATTATATTGTTACTTATACAACAGAAAACAGATCTGGATAACACTCAGGGATCATCTACTGAGAGATAAAGTCTTCACATATGTGAAGATCATTAGCAGTTTTAAAAGAAATAGCGTATGTTCCCAGTGATTTTCCTCTAACGTATGACAACTCTCACAAACAAGACCGCAAATTTCAAGATGGAATTCAGGGAACACACACTCTTCCTTTTTATGTAATATCAACTATTCTGTCCTATAGCATGGACAAGGCATTAGCAGGATGAGTCCCCAGCTGCTAAAATACCTGCAGCCTCAAGCTCCAAAATCTTTTCTGGGTCTTGTCAAATGTGATCACTAAAAAAAAAAAAAAAAAAAAA
>WHYT01017412.1:117514-145839 GCA_009806455.1 Tetrax tetrax | reverse complement strand
AAAATAGAATTTTTTTTTTTTTTTTTTAATAGCCCTCCCCAGTCCCACCAATTTCCAGCCATGGAAAGAAGAGCTATTTAGAAGTTGTCTTCAGACTCCTAGAGGTCCTTGCATCCTTCAGGTCCAAGTGTCCCCACTTCATCCAAACCAACTGTCACAGTGCCAGAAAACACTAACAGAAAAAACAGCACCACAGATAAGGGAAAACAGTCACTAATGAATGTTGAAAACGGGAAGCAGGATGAAACAAAAATATCAGCTCAACTCATTCACCACTCACAACTCAAACCTATTAGTATTACTTCCTGAACAAAACGGTAATCTAATACTTAAGTTACACAGTCCTGTGTGTACTTAAACCTAGAGGTCCACGTAACACCTATATTCTTTCACTTGTAGTTCTATGCAGTCAGCTCAAGTCAAAGCAGCTTTTCACACACAGATGTATATTTTCCACAACCATACAACTAACTTTTTATGTAGATTATCAAATACTTGGAGTTATGAAAGATTCTATTTGTTCCTCAAAAACAAACAAGAAAAACATTGAAATTCTTCTAGCTAATATTTTAAGATTTATCTGATTACTAGACATTATTCCTTGTATAACTGCTTATTAGCTTGGTGTCTGTTTCTAGATTAAGAAAAACAAATTTAAGCGATAAAAATAATTTAGTACAATACAGAAATATATTCTTTCCCCTAGTTTTTCCAATTAGCTTCCTTTGCAAATTCCTAGTACTGTACAGAAGAGTTGATTACAATTCCAGCATGACTGATAATTGAAGTAACTTACCATTCACAAGACAACAGAGGAGCATCCCAGATGCCTCTCTGAAGGAGAGCTGATAGTTGGCTAAAACTGAGCTTGTCCACATTGATCAGTTTTCCAGAAAACTAACTTTGTCTGAAAGCATTTGGGCAGATGATAGCAAGGGAGAAAAAAAACAACCATTTCCTCTCTTGTGCAACACACCAGATGTAATCTTTAAAGCATCTACAAGGCATTAAGCATACAGGACTTGTTCTCATCTTCCCAGCAGTTATCTGCACATCTTACTACCTTTTAGCAGGACTGAAGTAAACAATACCAATGCTTTGGAGCTCCCAGTAGTAACTTGGGTTTTTAGTCTGAAAAGCTGACAATGAGTTCAGATCCATTTTTGGGAGTAATCAGCATGATATCACTGACAAAGTACAGGTGTTCTATCTTCCAACAGCAGGAGCATCAGGATCCAAGAAGTAACACCTTCAAAGTTTCTTCAAAGCTTCACAGGCACCATCTCCCATAGTTGTGCCCAAGAATTTGAAGACAACTCGCATAATGTACATGATAAAGAAATTCCTGTACTGAAGCCAATACATTTCCCATGGAACTATACTGCTAGACAAATCTTTCTGTTATAAGTGTAGTACAGAAGACAGTATTGGAACCATATTCTTTGTTTGCAGACAGACACATTGATAGACGATATATTTTTAATGGCCTACTACTCAGGTCTTCCTCCTTTCCACAGACAGTCTGAGTTATCTCAACAGTTATTAGAAAAAGTTTTAGGTAGCAACCCAGCAAGATCTGCTTATTTATAGTATATGGGTAAATCCAGTGACCAGATCAGAGCTCTGCTTTTTAAGAGATCTAGAGCAGTTTAGATGCTCAATTCCCAGATAATCCTAGATCTATAGGTCTACCAGTATCTAAATAAAATGAATAATGGTGTCTGCTAAAGATCTCTAATACATTTTTTAAAAAAATCTGTTCAGAAGTGTGGCTGTAAGAACAAAGGTCACGCAAGTAATCGGATAAATAGAATAATATTCTCTTGCTTAAGAGATTTTCTTTATAGGCTACAGAATCTTCGTAGCAATGCCACCCTACAGAATAGCAAAAGTAAGATAACAAAATAATTAAGTTTTCTGGGTCCTCACTCTTCACCACTAGAATATAAAACTTAACTGCGTGTAAAGCTTCTCTGCAGACACTAAGTCACAGTTTGGGAAGTCAAGACACTGCCAACAAATCACATTGTGAAGTTTTGCTTGTTTGTTTTTTTAAGAACACCACACAATATCATGGTAGCATAATCAGGTTTATCCGTGTTCATGTTCAATAACCCATCGAAACAGTGCGGAATGCAAAAAAAACAGCTGAGCAAGCAGACAAGTGAGGGAGGCCAGCTTCTGCTTCTACACTTTCACTTCTAGTCAGATTATCATCAACAGAAACTGGCATTGAGTGTTCTTACTGGAATATCAGTTTATTGTTACTCACAAATCTGTGTGACACAGGATAGACTGTCAGTCAGGGCACATGAGTCCTGCAGGACACATTCACCATGTAGCTCCATTCCTATCAATATAATTACTTTACAGCAGAGTACCATCCACAGGTTCAGAACTGGGTCCCTCCAGTTCTGAACCCCTACTCTTCAATATAAGCCAACGCAAGAACCAGTCGATACAGTTCCCAGCTCTCCTTTCCATACCACTGAAGGAGAGGAACACACCCAACGTTTCTCATCTGTAATATCCACTACTCTCATCTCAGGCTTTCTAAGGCCTCTGGGCCATCTGATTTCCCTTCAGCTTTCCCCTCTCACTGCTCTCACAACCCAACTTCTATGAGATGCTAATGAAACAAATCTGTCCAGGTTAAGAGCTGCACAATAAGACTTTGTGGTGTTTCCAATTTAATTAAACAGAAACTGAATCCAAGAATGATATTCAACGTAAACCTCATGCTCAAAGTATTTTCACTTGAAAAAGCCTTATTAGAAAAAGGAAAGAAAAACCCAGTGAGCATACGTATGCATGCAGTTAAGTCTATAAGGGATAAACATTTGCAGATTATTATGCTAAGTTTCTAGAATTCAGCTGAATCAAGCTAGGGATTAGTCTTTTCTATTCCCAGTAGTTTCCTGAAGAGAACAGAAATTATTGATTTTTTTCCTCTCAAGAGCATGATTTAAAAAAAATATATTAACTTGCAAAAACAAGCCAAGACAGCTGTTCGATCACATCTCACCTGCTGCTGCATGCCAAGGAGCAGAAGTGGGGGAAAACAGTCACACAGGAACAGCATGAAGGCGAAAGTGCATCAATATTTAAAGGCTCTAAGCTCAACTTGGACCTTGTAAAAATTTATTTTTAGCATTAATGGATTTCAGAGGTAGAATATATTAAATATAACGCTACTGAACTTAAGTATGAGAATCTTCTATTGACAGATTTTAGGCTGAGTTGAACAGAAGTCAATTTCTGTTACAGCTGCAACATGCAAAATACTGTTATGCAGATCTGACATTGAAAAACTGACAGTAAGTAGCTGAAGACATTTACCTTAGAATCAAAAGAATGAGCAGCAATTATTAACAAAACACATACAAGTCTCGTAAAAAATTCATTTCTACATTAAAAACAGTGATAAGGGTACTTAGGAAAAAAAACAGATTACTTCAGTTTCAAAACAAGACTAATGTAATAAAAAGCATTTTTGATGTAGCAGTTCCGAAGCTCCACAAATTTGTGTCCATTTTTGAAAAAAACATGTTATCTGAGCTAAAGCATCACAGTTATCTTAAATATTAGGTATGCCTTAATGATGTACTGTATAATCATCTATTTTCTTCATATAAAAGACTAACAACTATATATCAATACAGTTTCCTCATCTGACATGCCACAGTTCTCCATTTCTCTATTTTTTTTTTTTTTAAAAAAAACATTCTGAAAGCTTCCATTAGCTTTTATGTTACTGAAAAAATTCTGACATTGTTTTAGTTTATGGTTGAATTCTATAATTCAAGTCTTTCACACAAAATTATTGGAATATCTACTGGATGAGGGGGGCAGCAGAGAACAGTTAGCACATGCAGCACATTTTCCACCAAGCTTTTTTTGAAAGTAAAAGTCCTAACTAGAACTTCAGTCATTGAAGACCAGATACTATTTTACCTGCTGCTTTTGCTAAAACTTATCCACTTAGGGGTCTAAGGACTCTGCATTTCTCTACACAAATCAACCGTGGTTATGTTTTACAGGTTATTTCAAGTATAAAATCTGCACTTCACACAGAAATGCTCTAAGAATACTGATACATGGAGTGTCTGAAGTAAATTACCAACTTTGCACAGTGGATGTTGTTTAACAACTATCACTTTTCAAATTCAAATAACTCCAACAGCAGCCATGACCCTTTCCTTAGAACCTCTGCCAGAGACATGTACAGCTGAGATTAAGCTTGTCATCTCCAACTCCTACTCATCTAAAGTTACAGGACCAGAAGAGAGATATTCTCAGCTTTTTATAAATGCAAAAATTCCAGTGATGTTATTTCGAAGCAGCAACACAAATGAAAAGCATGAAAAAAAGACAGCAGTCCTTCATGGTTTTTATAACTGTTATATATAGTATTAACTCACATGTTTTGGTCATGAAAGGGAAACCAGAAGGAATCAACTAAGGTTAAAAGGTGTGGAAAATAAATTGCTATGCACAGGTGAAATCCCTCATTTGTTTCTTCCTACTCTCCATTCACCCACCACTACCTTATCACGTGCACCAAGCACCACATAACATTATTTCACTAAGGTAAGCGTTCAGTATTGAGTTCTGCAAAGTATGGTCAGCTATCTGCAAGAGTGAATCCTTAAGTGTATTGTGTTACTATTGATCACACAGTTGAGGCCAAAGTCAAGGCATAAGGCATTCAGTTCAACAAGAGCCATCAGTAACACTACAACTCTAATTTAAAAAATTAGGAGCAGCTGCTGTGCTCTCTGTATTCCTCAGAAGTCCTCATTCAGCTACACAACTGGAGGTAGCAGGTGGGAAAAGATAATGATAGAGTTTCCTTTATTACCTAGGGATTTTCAAGTATGCCTGATAGAAAGTGGATTGTGCATTTCTTGCCTATGTTGGCAGAGGTCAGGCAAAAAGAGAGGAAGGGAAGGGTTTCATTCTGTCAACCCATGTTTGATCAAGACTTCTCATTCTAATGTGTCCTTACACTGAACCACGTGGCAGGATGCATACGAAATGGCTCGTATTACTGATGATGTCATCCTTGACCCCTCATGCTTTGAGTATGACTAACTTACTATTTCAGGAACAGATCCATCTTAATGGCCAGGATTCCATAGAGTCAGAAAGTCTCCCATTCCCAAACACTCTTTTAAAGACAAGGAGAGTCTTCAAGTGGCTTAGAGAGGCTCCACACTCCCATCTATCCAAAGTGCTTTCTGGCACTGAGATAGTAGGATGCCCCAGTAGTATTTTCATGCATGTGTTAAATGTGACCAATGACCCCCTCTCTACCACTGTGGGCTTTATCTGTCAATATACCTTTGATTGGTGTTCCCAGTGGAGACTTGATTAGATAAATCTGCCAACAATTTAACATAGTAAGAGGACAGACTGTCAATAAAAAGGAGAAATTATAAAAACTATTGTTACAACTTAACTTCACCTGTATCATGAAGACTAATACAACCTCAAATCTTCCTAGACAGTTCAATCCATTCAGCTTCTCAGTTTATTATTCTGTCTTTTTTTTAATCTGTACTCATTTTCTCCTATGTAGTACAGCTGTTTAACAAGTCTAATTTCTGTAGAAATTAACTCTCTGGAATTAAAACCTACAGATTAAATTTTATTTTTTGGGTATCACTGCAAAAATATTACTTCTGTATTCAGTTTTCCAGACTTCCAGTTTCTGCTTCTCAAGTAGTTAACAGAACAGCTCATAACAGGAGTACCCCATTTACTTACAAGAAAGCTTAAAAATTATTGAAGTAATTGCTTGTCCCGCTATTCCTCACTTGATTCTAGTCTCCATCTCCTGAAGAGCAGAGATGGCTGTTCATTACTGTCCTGCCCACACTGCCTCAGAAGACTGAAATCTCAAACTGAGCAACGGATTCAAGATTCGGCACATAGGTGGGTAGATGTGTCGCCTTTTCCCTTTCAAACCCTTTATTCGATGGGGAAAGGAGTATTTAGCCACTTCTAACTTATTTCATGATTTTGTTTCCACAGAGGGCCTGTCTATCACTCCAAGTGAAGTTTTGGCACTCTACAGTATTTGCAAAGCTGGCACACGGGAAAGTGAGAAGAGATGCTCTGGGCAATGACATTTTCTCCCAGTTCAGTTCCCACATTACATTACCTTTCCTTCATATCTCTTTACTAAAGCTTGGGGAAAAGGTGAATATATAAAAACTTCAAAGTGCATATGCTAAATACAGGTAGGAATTGAAATAAGCCTTCAGGTATTTTAAATTAGGAGATTCCCTCAATATTTCCTTGGAGTACAGTAGTTCCTACCTTTCAGCATTTTCTGTACCCTACATTCTCTAGCTCTTACCTGTAGAAACAGTTTGGTTTTCTCTCTGGTAGAAATTTTTGCTTCTGTAGATCTGTGCTAAAGCAAGATTAAGAACAGGTTTCACTTTGTTACAGTTAGTTTGGCATTTAGTGTGAGGCAGGAATTGTCAACTGAAGCTGTCAAACAGGCAGCTGACCCTGTGAAAGGAACTCAAAAGGTGGGGGTAAGGAGATTGTCAGTATGCCTTCCCCAAAACCTGCATACCCAGCTCATCAACTGCAAGCAGATCAAGCTGAAGAGATATCACCTCACAATGACTTCTTGTTAGAGTAGTACTTTTAAAACATCACATCAGATCTACTGAATCAAAACCAGCATTTTCTCATATTTCAAGAGAAGAATCAAGAGACTTGACTAAAAAATAGAAGGATCTAATAGGGCTTCAGGAATGTCATGTGCATAGACAAAGTTCGCTAAAACCTTACTTTCCTAAAGCAATTAAAAATATAACAAGTTTTCAAAATGAAAAGCAGAAGCCTTTGTGGAGTCTAAAAATTCTACAGTAATATGTGTAAGTGTATTCCTTTGCACAGCTACATGATACACATTTCAGTGACTGTGTCAATTTTGTAGACAGAACAGCATTTAGATTTTTGCTTGAAATAATTTGTATACTTCCATCTACACACACTTAATGCAGTTAACAGTTTGAAAAAAATAAAAGGAAGTCTTGTTATCCCACTAGAACTATCTGAACAAATCTAACTCTGCAGAAATACAGAAAACTTAAATTCTGCAGGAGAACTAACATTGCCTTCATTGCTAGAACTCAGCAGTGAGACAGCAGAGTGCATTATGCTGCGCAGAAACTAGCAATCCAGCCTCTGGAGGCAGATCTCCTCTTGGATTCACTGGGATCTCCTGAGTTCTAGTGAGCTAGAATACTAGGCCTTGAGGTGCCACAACCACATACAAAGAACTTGAGTTTGAGCTGAAACGACTGCCAAGGCTGCTGTTAACTAAATCATAAACGCAACTGGAAAAATAACGCTTATCAGTTGATTACTTCACTACAACAGCATTCCTTTTTTCCACCAGACTTCCAAATATTCAGTAACTCCCTTGATACTCAAAGATTCAGGCTTTGCATCTCCCATCCACTCAAGCAGGATGAATTACCAACTCCAAAGACAAGTATCAGATGCTGTCTATTACAGATCTTTTCACCTGTCCTACAAACATCTTTAATAGCAATCCAATATTCAAGTGATATCAAGCACTGCTATTGATGCTGAAACAGGTAAACTGGAAAAAAGATCTTTTGAGAAGATTCATGTACAAGTCTACAATTTTTCTAGTTCATTTTTGCACGTACCTGAGGAGTATGACAGCCACTTGCAGGTAACTTTTAATTCAATTTTTAGGTCTCAAAAGCTGTACATAGGCAAGCTCACAATGCAGTTTGCTCAGGCATAGATTTGGTTATAGCTGTTCCATGCAATGTTAATAATAACTTATTATGTTGAAATTAGTCTTTTAGCTTGCTTTTTTTTTCCCCTTTCTTCAAACGTGTTACTTCTGTATCTATACCTTAAAGCTTAACTATATTCTTGATGACATACTGCAGATTTCACCAGTTTGCAGCAGGATCAAGCCTAATTCCTTCTTCTGAGACTTTACTTGGATTTGTACAGCTTGTGACTAGAAACCTCAGGAGCACATTTTGCACAACCCTCCCATTTTATTCATTAATTGTTTATATTGCTACACCTAAAGGCAAACAGGAAAAAGTGAGAAAGCTCAACAACTTTCCCTTTTGTTAGCAACACTTCCTTCGGTCAAGAATTACACCAAAATTTGCTTACTTACATCTAGCGAATCCTCATTGACCAGGATGAGAGACATACTCTGTGAAATGAGTCTACAAGAGTACCCTGTAAGAGATAAAAACCACACAAGGACTTAATTTTTTTGAAGTATATTTAAGGTTTAGATAAACCTTAAAAGGAGCATCTATAGCTGAGATTACAGTTAACTTTTTGAGCAGTTACTCCTACCACATAGGCTACTGGAAACATTGGTGTATAGGACACTCCAACTCAACAATTTTACTTGTGGCAACGAAGGCCACATTCTACCTGCATTTCCAAATACATCACTTGAGCTGTTTTAACCAAAGAAAACACTGCACCGACTAGATGCAGTAAATATAGGCTATATCCCTATAGCAAAATTAAGTATTTCCATATCTGAACTTTTTTTCCTACATGAAGGCAGAATTGCCTTCAGTACATTACAGGAACAGACCTGAATGCACAGTCCACACGACTGGAAGCACACACATTGAGTCAGTTGGTGCTATCCAGTCCCCTTAGCCCACACTTGGGTTACATGAGCATTTTTTTTCCACTCCTGAGAGCTTAGTATGGAAGGTTTTGAGCCTCATCAAAAACAACAGATCAACCACACACACAGAGCCCCTATCAGCCCCTATAGACATCAGGGAATTGTACTAGATTATTCTTAGTGTAGGACCGGGGCATAAAAAAACAAGAACAAGTTCTCATTGTCTGGAGCAACACTCTGAAAGCAGTTCTGTGCATTTGGCAGGACAACAAAATTCAAAGAAAAAATTCTGAAGACAAAAAAGCTTCTTATTTTTGTAATAGCAGAAGCCAGTGACTACAGTAACACAGTGTCACTGCAGCGTCAGTTCCTCTGCCACAAAATTATCACTGACATGAGACAAAGCCATACCCAGGATACATACACTTGGCCATTTTAAAGTTTAATTCCAGTTCATATTAATGGCAATAGACATACAGACTTGCATCAGACCGACACCATTGCAATATCCTAAAAGGTCATACAAGTTCTCTTGGGATTGGCACAGTCATGTAGCTTCATAAAACAGCAGAGAATTCATTTATTTCTAGTGCATGCCACTCATTGCTGATCTAAGTTGCACAGGAGAAGAAAATACAATAGAATTATTTAGTATTATTTCTCCTGTGCGTTTGTGTAGAAATGAATCAGAGCAAGTTTAAGAAATTGCTGTCATAAAATGAGGCCTCAGGAAGTTTTTTGCTTTTCTTAAATGGAGATTGGAGGCTACTGCAGTGTAAGAGTAACATCCCAGTGACGAAAAGGTCAACAGGTTCAAAAGCAGAACAGCATAGTCAAATATAAGAAGATTCAGTGCCTCTCTCCATATCTCACAATAGCAAGAGAACAACTAATGCATGAATCAATTTTATATCGAATTCTTGGTGTCTTATGAAGGCCATACTGGCTCATCCAACTGCAAGGCAAAGCATTTCCTCAGGCTACAGAATTTTTATAATTGGGCTAGTTTTGTAGGTATAATCCAGAGTTAACATGCCTGCATGAACAACTTCTGTCAAGGAAGCAAATCCCTCATTTTCCTTTGAGGAAGGCATGCTTACATCACACAGGCAGGTACTTTCAGGCAGCAGGTTTAATTACCTGCAGAGATTTTATTTCTCTTCCATTTTTACAGCTGTGTGGAATATGAATATCAAGTGCAACCTTGCAGATAGATTTTCATCTTTTTTGTGTTAACAAGCTAAGGTTTACATTCTGCTTTAAAGAACAACATAGAATTACATTGAACTCCCATCTGCTGGGAAATGGATGAAATATACTCTAATAAAGTGCATCCTAGAACACAAGAAGTGCAGATAGCTTCTGATTCTGCCTGTAAGTCTTGGGTGGTAGTAAAGAAATAGGTAACAAAGCTCCAACAGGTATAGACAAAACACTGACTTTGGGGGAAAAAAAAGTCAGTTTGCCATTTCTAAAAGTTAGTCCCAGGTTAAAGAATCACTTATTTCTACTAAGGAGAAAAAGAATATTACAAACTTCAGCACTTCCCTCTGTATCAGGGTTATTTCTCCCCCCAGGTAATGGCGATAGACTTGTGCAGAAGCCTGTTACAAATTCAGTGTAACTAATTCAAAAGGATTTTCTAGTAGCATTTGATTGGAACAGCAGCTGCAGTAGCAAGCCGTGATTTCTAAACCACTGCTCAATTTTTCATTTTACCTCTTTTAAAAGCAGCAAGATGCCACTTGACAAGTGGAACCAGGAAAAAAAATGTGGAAGACAGAGCTGTTCTGCTGTACATCTTGGAAGTCACGGAGTCAGGAGAACTAATCCTGCAACTGAGGTCATTTTGCATCTTGTCATCATATTAAATAGGAAGGAGATTAAGATTGGAATAGAAGGATATAGAATAGGAGGATATAAGTCAAGCCTAACAGTCGTTTATAGGAGATCTATACATTATGTACAATTTCAGGACTACAACGATATTAATCTAGCACTAGTACAAAACAAAGTGACTGGCAACTATAAGATTACAAGTGACATTTGTAGTAATATTTCAAAGTTTTATAATAGTTATTGCTAGCAGTACTAACATGGCAAGCAAAAATACAGTAAGATCAGGGCATATTTTTCTCAATGTTGAGTAGAGTAGGATGAACTGCTGGTGCAAAGCCAGGTATAAAATGTCAATCTACACCTGAAAGTTGATATCTAGCTCTAATTTAAAAGTCTGACTAAAAGTCCATGAAGCAGATGAGTCTGGTACTTCTGGGACTTATTTCCCTTCAAAAGTCCTGGGGGAAAGATTGCTTGAACTAGAGTTCAAGATCATAGCCCACAGGCACATTCGTACTGCAGGCATACAGAATCCAGCATCTGAGGCAAGAACGATTATCCTCTGTGTTTAGAGAGGGCACATATACCCAGCTCAAACTTCACACAGCGATACAGGCAAACATGCTGGTACTGCTTTCCTTCCCTCAACGGAAAAATCATGGCTTGTCATAACAAAAGTATTCTTACCTCTAAATTGGAGAGATGCGGGTGCGATGGATGGACTTAGATGGATAAGGAATTGGCTGGATAGTCATTCCCAAAGAGTTACAGTCAGTGGCTCAATGTACAAGTGGAACAGTAAGAAGTAGTGTCCCTCAGGGGTCAGTCCTAGGAACAATGCCATTTATTATCTTCACTGATGACAGACTGGGATTGAGTGCACTCAGCAAGCTCGCAGACAACACCAAGCTGAATGGCGCAGTCCACATGGTAGAGGGAAGGGATGCCATCCAGAGGGACTTCGACAAGCTTGAGAGTAGGTTTATGTGCACCTCATTAAGTTCAACAAGCCCAAGTACAAGATCCCGCACCTGTGCTGCAGCAATCCCAAATATCAATCAGGACAGACTGGAGGATGAACAGATAGAGAGCAGCTCTACTAAGTACCTGAGGATGCTAGTGGATGAGAATAGGACAAGATCCCACCTGGAGTACTGCAGCCAACTCTGAGGCCTCGGGCACAAGACAGACGTGGATCTGTTAGAGCAGGTCCAGAGGAGGACCACAGAAGCAGAGGGCTGGAGCACCTCTCCTATGAGGAAAGGCTGAGAGAGCTGGGGCTGTTCAGCCTGGAGAAGAGAAGGCTCTGAGGAAGTCTTTCAATATATAAAAGTGCTTAAGACAAACTTTTCACCAAGGCCTGTAGTGACAGGTCAAGGGGTAATGGTTTTAAACTGAAAGAGAGTAGATTTAGATTAGATACAAGGAAGAAATTCTTCCCTATAAGGGTGGTGAGACACTGGAACAGGTTGCCCAGAGAAGCTGTGGATGCTCCATCCCTGGAAGTATTCAAGTTCAGGCTGGATGAGGCTTTGAGCAGCCCAGTGTAGTGCAAGATGTCCCTGCCCATGGCAGAGGGATTAGACTGGATCTTCAGAGGTCCCTTCCAACCCAAACCATTCCATGACTGTAAGGCAGTGCTCGCAGCTATGAATGCTCTGGGTAAGAGCACTTAACTGTAGGGACTCATTCCTTGTTTGAGGGAAGGATGCAGCTCAATAAACAGTTCATTCCCAGAAAATGATCTACTATTAAGGAAGTTATTGGCTGGAAATATATCAGTTCTGATTTTCTAGGAGCCTGCTGAGCACCAGGATGGTGGTAAATAGAAGTTGCCAGATTTTTTTTCACCTCACTGAAAGTCAAAGGAGATCCAGAGTCTGCAGAGTGTTTTAAGGGAAGGATGAAGCTACAAGAACACTATTAAGCCTTCTGGAGTTGTTTGCAGACACAGGCTAAGGACAGTTTTAGCTGATAAAAACTGAAGACCCTGTGTCATGCTCAGAAGTGTTTCTGAACCTGGAACTGCTATTTTCTATAGACAAGGAGTTCAGATGATTGATCTGTATTAAAGCTTACCAGGAACATACTCCTCACCTGCAGGACTATCAACTAGCACACAGCTGAGCAGAAGGCATTAGCCACCCCACAACAAGGTCAATCATCACTCTTTAGAGAAGTCAAGAAAGCAATGAAGATAGAGATACACACAAATGCTGAAGGTCAAATAATCAAGCAGAAGCTAGAAGAACAAAGCACTCCAACACCTTGGGGCAGCTGCCAAGAGCTCAAATATCCCTCAATACATACACACATTCATAGCATATCCACAGAGCAGGCAAGAGTCGATAAGCATAGCATCCATGCACAATGAGAAAGTGTAAATACTTTTTACTCCCAAGATAGCATATTTAGACCTAAAGCATAAAGTATACATGTGGATTGTGTTTTCAACCGAATGTTTATTACAGTTTTAATGGGTTACATACAAAAATCTGGAAGGGTGCCACATGTTTGTACTTCCAAGCCAACTTGAACATGAAGCTAATTAAGTTTAGAGTTTTACTAACAAATTGTACAATAAACAAAGTGATGACTTAGAATGCGTAAGGGGAGACACTTATTCTTTTCAAATTGCTACTGTATTAAAAAAAACTGTTTTAGAGACCAGTTGGAAGTTAGCCTCCTTCATAGCAAGCAACTACTATAAAGCTCATGCACTTGTGTTCAGGCTAGCTGCTGTCAGCTAATGTATCAACTTATTTTGGCATAAGTATCTGAAATCTGTAGCTACATTTAATTTATCAAAAGATGATGCTTCCCTCCTCTCAAGTTGACTACTGCTTTTAAAGAAAGCAAGATTTGCAAATAGGGATTCAAACCAGATAATTAGCCTTTAAATCAATTGTCTGCTTAAACCATCCACTTCATTTCTACTGCAACTGGATCAGTTCAGCAAATTACTTCACCTCTAGTACCAACTCTGGCATGCAATGATAACACAACTGAAGCAAGTTTCGCGTAAGTACATAAAAGTTCTAGTCAGTCAAGCAGACTATATTCTGAAATTCCACTAAATCAAAGAAGGAAAAATTAAAAGACAAAAAATAGCAAAATGTCCTAAGCTTTGCTCACAATAATGTAAGTTCAGTTACAGAGCATCATAGTTCTGCCAGGAGGAGCCCGAAAAACACCCAGACACATCTGTGTGCAGTTCTATGTATCAAGAGTTTCATTGGTCACATTCTTCATATAGTTAGAGAATCTTGACATCAACATGAGCTTGAGAAAGCTAAAGAAACAGCTTCTTCAACAGAAGGCAAGCTATGCTGTTAAGGATACCTTTAACTGATATCTGTACATCCAGACTAATCTGCAAATCTGAATGCAACTGTCAGTGGCACTTTACATGGGCACACTAAAGACAGCGGGAGTAAGCAGTGTGTTCTAAACTCAACGAGGTGAAAATGTCACTCAGTTCTGTGAGACGTCAGATCAGAGTGTCACTCTGCCTCTATCTCTGGGCAGACTTACTAGTTACAGTGAGAAAAATCATTTTAAAGGAGAGCATCATGGCACTGTATTACCAAAGATGCTGTATTTGGGAGATATGCAATGTCACGGGGCAGCAACAGGGCATGCTTGTAGCATTCCTTTACTAAGACTTCACTACTCAGTTAAGACCTGGATAGTCCTTTATCCCAGTGTTTGTGAAGGGCTACGGCATAATGGCAGCACAGGCCATCAGCATTTCAAGCACAGCAGCATTCTGTGGCAGCACAAGGTACTGCTACCCAGGCTGCCCACCTTGCAAGCAGCCATAGCAAGAAACTGGCTGAAGGATTTGAGTTTTGAGTTCTTGCTACACCTGCACATGCAGCATATCCAATGCAAGACTAGCACAATAGCAAAAGTGCTACAGAGCACAACATTAATGGCTATAGGATTGAAATTACAGTGTACACCCCCAATTCAGCCCACCCTTACAGTAAAATCCTTTTATTTGACAACTTACAAATAGAGTTGGATATATAACTACTTATTGGGTATATTTATGACCTAAAAGGAAACCTAACATATAAGGGCTAATTCTAATAACAAACCTAAAAGTATAGTGCTAAAAACTCCAGGTTTATGCTGCAAAAACGGGCAGTCAGATAAACATGTCTTAAGTAGTTACCATTCTATTAAATCAGTATCCAAGCACACTTGCCTGATAAGTAATTTTCACTTTTTGTTCACATCATTACAAGATTATTTTTTTTATTACAAAGAGCATAGTTTCTAACTTAAGACGCATCAACAAGTTTTAGACTAGGATATCCATACTGTGCCTTGATAAAACAACCCATATTACACTCCACCAATACACTCCATAGCAATAACACACTTCACTAACAATCACGACATACTCAACTAATAGATGTGCCATAAGGCAACAACATGAGCAGTTATTCAAACATATACTTTCACAGACAAGGTTTGCAAAAAGTTTTAAGCAATACACTTCATACTACCATATTTCCCATCATATCCCAAACTCCACTGAAGTCTGGAAAAGGCAGTCAGTAAGAAAAAGCTGTAAAACAGTTTGATATAACACACAGTACAACTGAAACATTACAGTCTCGTTGAGCAGTCCAGTTTCCATCAGAACAGAGTCACCTACATTCACTCCATACAAGAATTGCACTTAACCAGAAGTACCCCTTTTGCCTTAAAAAACCCCAAACACATAGTTGAATATAGCCTGACACTCAAAGCAAAGACTTCATTCCAAATCTCCCCTTCTCCAAAAGGAAGGCTACCACATACCTGTTTGCTACCAGGGAACCACTCTATAAAAAGCAGTGTTTTTGTTTAAAACCACACATTAACTTCACACATATTAGACAAATTCAGGAAGACTGATACCTATATTGAGAGCTGTTTCCTGTTTGTCCCCCGTCAGAATCCATATCTTAATTTCTGCCTTTATTAGCGTGGCTATTGTTTCTGGAACACCTGCTTGCAGGCGGTCTTCAATGGCTGTAGCTCCAAGCAGCAGTAAATCCTGGAAAAAAAGAATTTGAGGGATTGTTTTAAGGTAAACCTCTGTTTAGAACACACTCTGAAAGGAATTACAGACAGCATGTTGCATCTCATCACTAATATACCATTTTGACAAGCAATATACACTACAGTAAGTTTCTGGTGTGGCTATTCTACTTCCTCTGCATACATTCACATTTCAAGAGGTACAGAATGGAAGCAAATGTTTCTTATCAGAAAGACAGCAGGGTTTCAAGAGCAATTAACTCAAGTTACGCAACTCCAAAGCTACCCTATGGATGAACATAGATACTAGAGCATTCACTAATCACCACAGCAACACAATGAGTGGTCAAGTGTAAATATTTAAGCTCACAAAAGAACTCACCTGGCATCACATCATTTAAACTAATTTCCCTCCTATAAAATGGTCATACAAACTGGATACAGTCACTCAAAGCAAAAATTATTGCAACTACTTATGGATATAAACACTACATTTATGTAATACAAGTGGTATGAACGTTAATCAATCCAAGTATCTCTAGTCTATGTACAGATGTCTGCCAGAAAAACATGTCTTGTACAACAAATCTTATCCTACAGAGTTAGCCATATTCTTATGCAATTCTAAAGCAATTGCTTGAAGAGATTTGGCTATGTTACAGAAAAAAAAGGCAGACAAAAATACCTAAGAAACAAACCTTGTCAAAAGGCACGATCTACTCAGCAGATTTTAACTTTAAAAGCATTTTAATGAGTCCTTAGGCAAATAAAAATGTTAAATTTAAAAGGAATTGATAGAAATTGAGTTTAGTTATATTGTACCATTCCAAGAATTTAACAGAAAAAGTAACAGCTCTTCTTCATTGTAAAGACTACAATTATTCAAAACAAGTGAAAACAGATGATGTGAACAGAAGTACTTGGGGGAGTTGGTGGTCTTCAGCCCGGAAAAGACAAGGCTCCAGGAGGACCTTATTGTGGCCTTATCATATATAAAGGGGGCTTATAAGAGAGATGGAGAAAGACTGTTTACCAAGGCCTACAGGGACAGGACAAGGGGCAGTGGTTTTAAACTGAAAGAGGATATATTTAGATTAGACACGAGAAGTTCTTCACAATGAGGGTGGTGAAGCACAGGAACAGGTTGCCCAGAGAGGTGGTGGATGCCCCATCCCTGGAAACGTTCAAGGCCAGGTTGGACGGGGCTCTGAGCAACCTGATCTGGTCAGGGATGTCCCTGCTCACTGCAGGGGGGGTGGACTAGATGGCCTTTAAAAGGTCCCTTCCAACCCAAACCATTCAATGATTCCATGAAGAGGGTATTAGAGTAGCTCCTGTGCATACATAAAGAACAGATGGGGAAGTTTTATTCACACAGATGTGTAGGTCAGCATTACTTACACGTCTTGATAAAGCTTAAGTTTTGTTATGAGATGTTCAGCTGGTACAGGCAATAGAATCAATTTCTTAAGTCATTTGCTTTAGCACCCTTATAGCCTCCTGATGAAACATAAGCCCCATCAATGCTAACAGCATCTGAATTTACAAACAATCCAAGTGTGCAATGGCAGATTGTCTTACACTCCCAAACTCACTTGCTAAGCAGTGAAACACGACAGGACAAGGACCAGCATGGACAAACTACCCAAGCAAGGGAGTTACTATTGTGCTTGCTGAAGCCTTCTTAGCTGGTGAGGGAAGCCAGTTTAAGTTTGACTCCACATGTGTACCTGTACTATGATACTATAATCCAGTGACCTCAACACTCTGACAGAGGAGCACTCATTTGATCCCTCAGATCAAAAAACTAGCCTATTAAAACACATTCAATGTTACAGCCACCAGCCAGCTTATTATCTAGCAAGAAGTGCCTATGGGCCAGAGAACCTAACCTGAGAAATACCAGCTCTAGGCAAACAAGTTCCAAGTGCAATTCCCTGTTCCTTGGTCTGACCAGCAAGCAAGCATTAACAGGAAAGGAATATAGTGGATTTTCCTAACAACACAGCACGAAGCCCAAAACTCCAATTCCACAACTCACTCAAGGGTGCCTTTTTTCAATATATTAAATTGTGAAAAGAGGCAGAAGGTAGGTGACCAAAAGTGATCTGAAGTTTAAGAACACATTTTAAAGGGAGTGAATTAACCCACACTAACAGATTGATCACCGATGACCATTTTTCACCCCAGTGAAAACACAACTATACAAGAGCACAGTGCAGGTAGCGGAAAACTGAAAGGAGCTATGAAGTCTACAGAATCAAGGATTAGCTAACCACAGCACTACTTATCAATGCAAAAGGAGATTTAGTCATTAGTTTGAAAAGGAAGACAATCTTCAGCTGTCGCTTAAAGTCCTCAGAGTTTTTCCTCTTACCCTGTGAAAGCTAGATCCCATCCTAGTCTCAGCTTCCTCTTCTCTTCTGCCCCAATTAACTTAAATAACCAGCCAGAAGTCCTCCAGAACTTAAGCTGTATTGTTAATACTAATTAACAAAAGCAACTGAAATTTAAAGAGCGCTCAAAATAAACCAATGAACAAAATGAGTGAAATAACTGGAGCAAAGGGGAACAGCAGGAACAGGTGTAGGTGAGAAGTGTGACTACCAGCATTTGAGAAAGCAGAAAGACTAACAAGTATCAGAGAAACACTGGCCTCTAGTGTTGACATTTTAACATTTTGTTCAGTGTGGGATTACAGTTCCAAACTAGTTCTCTGGTATCACTTTCCTTCCAGAATTATGAGTTCTGCAATTACTACAAAGAGAGCAGTTTTCCACTTTTTTCAGTCTACATGACTCCAGACCTGGGTAGGCACTTAGTCTACAGCATCTACAACAGCCTTCAGAAAACCTCAACTGTGACTGCTCTACGAAAAGAACAAGTTTCATATACTAGAACGTGGGAACTTGATGCCACACAATAATTTTGTATGTTATCTTTATCAACTTACATCAACCTTACACAAGATACCAAGATAAAAAGTGTGTGAAAGGAGTTTGTAAGAAGCAATGACTTCTTATACATAATTGCCTCATTTACAAACTAAAACTTGAGAGGTCTATGGACCAAACAGGTTGCCAAAGAACACCTTTTCAGTTTCTCATCAATGAAATTGCATTTTTTTATACTGTATGAAGCCTAAATTCCATGGAAATAGACACATGTAAGGGAATCTGATTGTCAGATGTAGGCATTTTACCTTCTCAATGATCTCATAGCATTCCTCCAGCCTCTGAGTTCTGTCTTTCAGAACTGTACTCGTTTCATTGTAGACGTTCAACCACTCTCTGTAAGAGTTTTCTGACAGGTCTGCATAAGCAATGCACAGAGTCCTTAGACCTACAAAACAGAAGATAGCCATTACACACAGTAAAATTACATTGGATAGCAGCCAATCTAATGCCCTAATCAATTCTAAATTCTAACCCTCTCACTGGAGCCAACAAGAGCTTTAATGCACATTGTTAAATTCTAGATTCTAGATAGGATCTCCCTGTACGTTTTAAGCGTTTAGATTTTTGCAAATGCAAGACATGAGTCTGGCTCATTTGGTTACTAACGTTGGTGCACAAGGGAGAGTCTAGCAGGCGCAAGCTTCTCACTGATTTTTAGTACTGCAACCTAGCCATACTGGAGTAACAGAAGTGTCATCTTTAATCTTTTTAGTTTAGTTATGAAAGCGAGCTTGGCTTTCATATATTTTTAAAAAGGTCAAATTAAACAAAGAACTGGTTATACATTGTGACTGAAGATATGACTTAGCCAAATAAACTGTACAACCCGCATTTGCTTTTAGAAAGACCATTTTCTCCTCAGTGTATGCACATAACTTGCATCAATAATGTAAGTTACCTCTGCACAGAAGAGTAGAGAATAGGGTCCATGAAGTTTTATTAGACCACTGACAAAAATTAACATAAAGAAGTAATGATTTTTTTTTTTTCCTGGCATGAGTCAAACAGAAAGGAGCATATGCCATAAAATACAAAGTTTTAATCGCTGGAAATATGGGAGTCAGCAAAAAAACCCCTTTTTTAAAAAAAGCTGAATAAATAATGGTTTCACATTTAGGAAGAAGATTGGTTCATTGTTTTACTATAATGCAAATATTTTATGCTACTGCAGACTAGGGAACAAAGCCAAGTTCTTCCCTGTGAATAGAGGCGTTACATCAGTCACAAAGGCCTTAGAGACCATTTCAGATCATCAGGTTATTGATGCCTTGGTTTTCCAGACTTCTCGGCATGTTCAGGTTATCACTCTCCTTCACAGAGCCAGGAGCTTTGTCATCTAAATTTTACACTAGTAAAAATACCTCTAACTCAAATGTAACTGAGGTTTTCCAGGCAAGAGAACTCATGCTCTTTCCACTCGTCATGGACAAGCGTAACCCCATCTTTTCCTTCCAAATTCCACTTCCCTACTGAAATCACACATAAGCAGAAGTAGGGCAAAAACTACCTTAGGCTTAAAGTTATCCTAGAGTTATTTTGCTGATTACACATCAGTTCTAAATTTATCTACATAACCATCTTATTTGGCTCTGCAAAGCTTAGGCAAAGCATAATAGAGTTCTCATGACATGCTGTTTCTCTTACCTTCTGTTGCGAAGTATTCAAGATGACACAGTGTTTGCTCCATATACTGGGAATCTTTTGAAAGCCTCTCAAAAATTACATTATCCTATTAAAACCAAATTCATTACAACACCATAAGTTACCATTTGTGTATTTACAAGTTCAACATCAAGAAACCTGAGTGGACTTGCTACCATCAGAACCTAAGACTATATTTAGAAGTAATGCATTTGGGTTTTAGAGACTCTGGTTTGAGTAAATGATCTGGATTGTGCCCAGTGGCAGAGATACTGCATCCACTTTTAATAACAGGGACAGAAAAACACACTGATCTCCTCTCCTCTTTCCATAAAGGAGTCCTCATTACTGAGCAGCACAGAATACTCCTTTCTGAATTACTAAGTGGGTATATCAATTTTCAGAGAAAATAAGTGTCTGGTCTTATTCAGTAGACATTGTGTTCCCATACAGACTAGCTTCTCACAATCCTTTCAAGGTAAGATTCCCATTGATTTAAAAAGTAGAAGGGAGAAACATTGAACAGGTTCTCCCACAAAATTCCCAGAAATAACCTTCCTCCTGCAGCAGCTGTCTTCATCACTAAATAAAAGGACAATGGAAACGGCACAGACAACAGCTACAATCCAAATGCAGCACCACCACCTGCATATCTAGTCTCTGGATTTTATTCTGCAACTACCAAAACAAGTTGCTACACATATGTAAAACACACACTCTACTTTTGCTCAAATATACACTCTTAAGCTAAGTAAACAGGCCTACATCTATCATTGATTAGAGACAGGAACACAAAACAAGTTACTTATCATGGAAGCAACAGAACAAGAGATGATTATCAGAATATGGAAGAGTTAAACTCAGAGGAGTTAAACTCAGAGGAGTTTAACTGAAGCAACAGAACAGCACACCCAGGTCTATGTCAGGACAAATTCAAGTAAACCACATCCTTACAGAAGTCAGAAATAGTTTTCCCTGTTGCATAAAGCCACCTCCATACTCTTCCACTGAAATGAGAACCAGTCTCTGGCTCTGGCCAACACTAGTTTTGCAGCCTTCATACTTTGTTAAGTTATTGCTCTTGTCAGTGAGGACAGAAGCACAACATGGTGCAAGTCATGATGACAAATAACAGCAGGTGCAGAGATGCAATAGAGCCAGATCAAGAGCCAATCACTTGAGAACAGATTTTAGCATTACAGATTCAGACAACAGAATTTAGTCTAGGTCCTGAACTGCTGCTGCACAGCTGGGTGAAATCCTGCCTTTGCTTAAGTACAGGGTACTGCTCCCATTAGTTTCAGGATTTCAGCTGGGTAGGAGAAAGCCTAGCAATCTTCCTGCCTGCAAAAAGAGTCAGAAAAATGACAGATCTCTTAAATCACTTGGCCCTAAACAGAAAGCCAACTGGTATTATGTATGAGACATGAAATGCCAGCATCAGTCACAGCTGTTGAAACAATAACTGGTAGTGTTAGTTCTCCATTAGGTAGCATAATTACTTACAGCCCCTTTGCAGTAGAGACGTAACTGTCCTGCTGGAGTTCGAACAATCACTGACATTCTCTTCCTGTTGCTATTGAAAGAAAAATATTTGCTTTCATTAGTCATGGTAATGAAGAGTAAGTCCTGTTCTAGCCAGTGAATTTTCTCAGATATGTTTAGCACATCTGAGATCAGGTGAGATGTAACAGTAGTAACTTAAGACCCCACAATCTTTGACAGCAAGGAAAAATACTGAATCGCCCATTTCCAGCTTCAACCCTATGGCTCCCACTGGTGAGCACTGAACTGGAACACAGACTTGCACCAAAATGTGAGCAAGATGCCACAAAAGTCCTCTTGAAACAAAGGGAGTGACATTTACTCTCAGCTTTTCCTTATTCCTCATGCAAAATTGTTCTAGGGACACAGGCTAGAAACAGAATAATACTTATCTGATAGGCATAACAGAAATTGAAATAACCACCCACTGACAAGGGCAGTTATTTAACTTCCTAACTCAAAACAATGTAGAAATGTCATAGAAAGGAATCATGGTAGAGACTAGCTCTTGGCCTCCCTATAGGTTCTTTATACCAGTCTAATCAGACCTACAAAAATTGGGATTATGTAGAACAAAGTCAGATCCTCTGAGCGGGGCTGCATATAAAGACAGTCAAGCTGTGAATGTATTTTCAAAGTAAAGGTAAACAGTAGCATACTGTACGCAGATGTTTAACAAAAGAAGGTAGGCAAAGATACTATTTTATTTTTCAAGATCAATTTTGGCATTTCACTTAATCTACCTTTACAAGAGCCACTGGAAAAACATGCTGCTTTAAGAACAAATTAACTCATCAAGAGAACTCTAAAAACACATGGTTTCATAGTCAAATAAGTTATCTGTAACTATAATTCTTTTCCTTAGCAAAAGGAGAACTCAGAAGCATTCTCCTTCCTCATTCTTGCCAATATGTACAAACAGATCAGAGCACAGAGCAATCTTCCTCTTCTGAAGTTGCTCTACGAGATCTAGCCCACTTTCAGGGCTCAAGAGCCATGTGTAAGAGTAAGCTCTTGGCACGTATGATCAGACAAAACAATCCTTTCTGAGACCTTCCAAAGAAAGTCTGCAAGGACAGCAATTAGCTGTGCTCAGAATTTCTACAGCAAGCTAGCAACACTGAGAAACTTCCTTGTGCTTTTTGAAATCTCATTATAGGACCTCTCTCGCTGGTTGAGTGGAACTTGCTACACACAGGGAAGAGCTAAGAGCTTTTGTTCTGCTGCACGCAGGCTACAGCTACTCCTGTCCAGAGACACCAGGGTAGTGCTCAACTTGTCAAAGCCTAAAAGGCTCTTCTAGTCCCTTTTTTAGATATTGCTACAAGTAGCCTAAGTAGCTGCATTCTGAATGAAAAGGGGAAAGTAGTCAAGAGTAATCTTCAAAGTAAGCCAGAACACAAAAAAAAAAGCTGCCTACTCAAATCTTCCCTCAGTTAAGTTTTACTTACTCCTATAGAGCAGAACCAGCCAACCCAATAAGTGCAGAGAACAAGACTTAACAGCTTTAAGCTACAGTAAGAGTAGAAAAACCTCTGCTGACTAGCACCATCCAAGTTGACAATGCTTCATCAACTGACAAAGAGAAAGCACCTTTGATTTCCAGTGATTTAGGGGCCCAATTCATCACACAAAGCTGCTTGCTACCCAAACATCCCCCATCCTCACTTAGTCTGACAAGTTAAAAATGCTTGCAAGGTTTAGTTTTTCATAGCTGAGTAGTTCTTCAAAAGCGGCACCATGAAGTCCACTTGTTATAAATTTCATCTACTCAACACCAAGTAATTTACAGAAGCACTAAAAAAGTGCAATCTCAATCTCAAAGTATGCTCTTGAAATAGGTAAGTGACACACCAAGAAATCAATGAGGCATAGAATGACACTTTCAGGGCAGTAACTTCTCAATAAGAGAAGATAACTGGAGGAGCAGAGAACAGCTTCATGCTCACATGCCAACAGCCACCCATTTGTAAGAAGCTCTGTATTAGCCCTGTACTGGAAACGAGGAGATAAAGGGGCAGGACAAGATTAAGGAAGTCAACTTTTCTACTGCATCAGCTGAACTTCTCTAATTTCAATAATGTATTTACAAATATGGTTTTCCTGTTACCATGCATTTAGTATATTAGAGGAAAACTTACCTGGAAAACTCCAACACGTTAAGAATTTCAAAGGTTTTTTCTTTACCCAGCTACAAAAAAAAAAGCATGTACTATTATAAGTATAATTTGCAGTATATTCTTACACGTGTAAACACGGAAGGTGGTTAAACACCTTTGCTTACGCATCCCAGTGTAAATAAAATGTGGTATTAGCTCCCTCTCCTGGTAAAAGCGATGAGCAGCACTATGTAATGAAGGCATTAACTCTTACTTGAACATACAACATTGTGGCATCCTCCAATTTACTGCCATTTCACGGAACTAATATCTTACTCCTGAAGGATAAGTATGAAAGTTAAGCTGCATATTTACGTGCATATTTACAGCTGTCAACTAAAAGACTTATGGACTGTGAGCATTATTCCAAGTCAAAATAAACATTCCATCTGGATTTGGTATACAATACCCTTCGTCTGAACTGCCTTATTTTTTGTTTTATTTTAATTCATAAGTATATTACATTTTTTGGTGGAAAAAAAAAACAGTTAACTGAGGAATAATTCCTGTTATTACCAACAACAGTTTGCTGGGGTTGAGCATGAGCAACCTGGAAAGGAAAAAGGATTTAAGAACACCTTGTCTTTGCCATTTTTGTATAATGATAGAGCAGTAGGAGTTACTGGAGTCTCAGAACTCCAGTAGTATTTGTAGCATGTGGTTAAAAAAGGGCTGTAGCAAAATCTAATCACAGTACAGAGTTATATCCTACCAATTCAGCAATATCCCCAAGGTCAAAAGCCACCTCCAACCCATGTTACATCTACTGCCACAGATGCAGGCAACGAGAAGAGACAGGAACCTCTGGGAGTCATAGCTTTTGTTGCTGGCTATAGACTGACCATGCTCCCAGCTCGGCATGTATGAGGCGTATAAAGCAAGGTCAGGTGGGCCTGGGTCTTCCTGCAGAGAAGAGCCTAGGTAGCTCTAGATGATACTGCTCATCCTAAGCTCTTCCCCTTGAACTAAGCAGCACTTTACTGAGTAGCTGTAAAAAGTCTGTGACAAGTCCTAGAAAGGTAAATGTTTTAAATGCTTAGCTTGGCAGTGTACCAAGAAACCTGAAAGTGAATGTATCAGAGAAAGGACAAAAATACATCCATTATTCTTAATAAGCACTTTACTATGTATTCCAGAGACAAAGTTCTCAGTTGTACCTGTGTAAATCTGGAGCTACTTCAGCTTAGACTACAACTTAAGTCAGAATACAGCTCCATGAGTTTGAGACTGTGTCAACTCTAATTGTTAACTATGCATTCCTGCATACAGAGCTTGTGAAGCAGATACATCTTCTACAGAAGATCTTACTCAGAAGAAAAATTCCATCTTAATACAAGAAATCAAATATTTAGAAGTACAGTAACCATTAGATATAATAGTTAGAAAACCTCCTAGACACATGCATTTCCTTCTGATATGTGAATATGCTGATCTGTGCTTCCTGGACAAGGGGAAGCATTCTCCAGGCACAACTACCATAACTTCCCATATAAGCTTGCAGCTTCCTATTACCTACGCCACACTGAAGGGCAGAGGACTTTCCATCTAAAGACAGATTAAGAGGACTTCTCACAGCCTGTACAAGCCTGAAGGCCCTGTAAAGGAAAACTCAAGAACCACACGGGAGACATTTACGCTCTGCATGAGCTTGGCACTCTGCTATGCACTCCTGCTACTTACCGCATCAATGATAACCGAATGTGGAGTCCGTCCTGTGAAGACATAACCAAGTTTCTTTGCTCCTTTCACTAACGCTCCTTCATCTACCAACACAAAAGCTTAAATTTAATCAGGTACATAGAAGAGGCTTGTAGAGCCCATGCTTAAACAAGCCACACTGCTGAAACACAGAATTCCCCTTCCCCCAGGTACTCCCACATCTGTAGATATGCTAGAAAAGCTCTGCACACCCTTCCACAAGAACGTTCACATTTTAGTCCTACAAAGGCTGTATTATATCAACTACACAAACTTCATAATCTGTATAACATATCCTGTAACTACTGAAGCATAAACTCTATTGTTGTGGAATCAGTTTTCTACATGAAAAAGGGGAAATACCTGTTCTGAAAGCAACAAAGCTGTGTTGCTGTAAACTCCTAGAACATGCATTTAAACCGTTTCCCTCTGTAAAGGCACAAAGTTCAGGTGCTACAGAAGTAAGCAAAGCATTGTCTTCTGGAGACTGAACTGGGCAGTGTCATTAAGAGCTCAAGTAACTGAGCTAAAATAAGAGCCAACACCTCTACCTCTGGTATGTAATTACACAGCCTCATTGAGGAGTAAATGCATTAAGCACAACCACTATACAAGCAAATTTAGTGCCCAGCTCAGATAACCCTGATGTTTCTGTGGCTCGCTTGGTCTCCTCACAGTTCAACACTGTGACTACAGCTACTTTACATGGGCTGTTTATTCAGCTCTGAGATACTTTAATACAAACAGAAATGCTGCTGCTTTATCACTTAATACATCACTACAACAATTCTAGAAACATCCTTAGAAATTGAGATAAATTTGACAGGGAGCAGGGATGTACTATTGTGCATTTTGGCCATGCCTACGTCTTTCAGTACCACCGTACTGAAAGAAGGAATAAATGAGTGAAGGGTAGGCCTGAATATGGTCAAGACTCTGCTCTTTGTTGTATCATGTCACATAACAGCATCTATTATCTTCATAAAGCAACACGAGAAGCTACTAAATTAAGAAAAAGAGTTTGCACTCATACCAAATACAGCAAGTAGCTATTCACGCAGAAACAAACCAGTACTTCCATAGGTCAGCTCTATGGAGGGAAGACAAGTCACTGAGTTCCACTTCTGCTTTTTACCCCTACAGAAATAGGCCAGAGTAGGTGGCCTCATGAAAGCAAGAATAATCATAAGCCTAGCCTAGGTCTACAGAAACATCACAGACTTGGCAGTTTTGTACGAGGCATTCAAAAGCAGTGTGCACCAGTAAAAAATGCCAGATCCACTAGAGGATCCATCACAGAGGACATCTTACTTCTAAAATCAATGAGCTGTCAAAAAGATAGCAACAACTAACCTGGAGAGGAGGCCTGGTAGATTATTTTATTTCCTTGTCTCTCAGGAACAACGGTATGACACACAGCCAGCAGAGTGAGGAACTCCTGTATGTGCACAGCTGTGGGCTAGATAGGACATCAGGAGAGTCAGGTTTAGTATTACACACAGACTGAAAGGCAGACAGCTGTTCATCAACCTGATAAGACCTCCTATGTAACACAGAAAAAAATTTCTGTTCTCTGTAGTAATTGTCTTGGTCCCAGAACACCAATGCAGCAGAGTTAAGGGCCAGTATTAATGAACTAGAGTGGTAATGATAAAGACCTCACTCAAGTTGCAGAGAGCTGGGAAGCCAGAATAATCCTCCACCCCACCAAATACAAAAGCACTAGTTTTGTAGCTTCATATACACAAAGATGTCTGCCACAAGATGCTGATGTTACCAAGCAACAGGAAATGCTACTTAGGAAGCTTCCACAATAGCGTTCAATAAATTGACAATAACCACATCAGAATTAAACTCATTGCAACTGCACCCTTAGTTATGAATATCCAGAGCTGACAGCAGCTGATTAGCCAGTACAAGGCAACATAATGTGCTTTTCCACAGGAATACATCATCAAGCCAAGCAGAAGTTTGATCAATACTCCCTACACATTCAACATCATGAGAACACACAATATAAAACTTTTTTTTACCGACTGCACAGTCGCCAGCCATCCGAAAGTGCTTTAAGAGATATCAGGTCTACAAACCAGTGAAGATGCTATGGCACTTAAATCACAGGTCTCTAATGAACAAGTTCTGGTAATGGTAGTTTATAGTGACTTGATATAGAGTCTCTCATACCATTCCTCTCTCCTTTCCACCTCTCCCTCTGCCACAGCATTTCCAGCCTCATAGCAGGTGGGAATGGTACTCGGCTGCCCAGCTCGCAACCTACCATACTAACTCCATCCACTCTTTACACAGACTTTTAAGATGCTTACCTGAAACTGCCTGAGGTGAACACACGTTCAACTCTGTTATAGCCATAACATCCACAGTTGGTAGCATTTAAATCTTACATCACAGCAGGTGTTTGCTCGGTAACTGAGTCAGATACAAACTTAGCAGTTCTACCTTAGCAGAAAGTCTTAGTTGACTTTGCAAACTCCCAAAGAATTTTTGCATATGAAAATACTACCTAGTTTCCAGAGTTCTCATTAGCGTAGCATATTTTACATATACACTCTGTCTTAGCAGAGCCACTACAAAATCAAGAGCATTACAAGAGCTGTCAGGACAAGGTTGGGCCAAAATCCCACTATCATAATATTAAAATCAAGATCAGATAAAAAAGAATTGTATAAGATTCCAGTAAAATGGGATTGTACGGTATTTTTAAACAGTTAATTAAAAGATGCTTCTACATAACTGTGTTGGTTTTGTTTGGGGGGGGGG
>WHYT01017412.1:96318-117494 GCA_009806455.1 Tetrax tetrax | reverse complement strand
GGGGGGGGCGACAACGGCAGCTTCTGTAAGAAGCTGCTACAAGTTCCCCATTTGTTTAGTGGACTTGGCCAGGCCTAGGGCGGACCCGCTGCTGGCCAAGACCAAGCCAATTGGTGTCAGCATGTTCCCTGTAACACCTCTGTGATAATGTATTTAAGAAGGGGGAAAAAACAGGAAAAAAAAAAAGTGCAGATGTGAAGCTGAAGCAGGGGCAGAGAGGGGGAGGTGCGAGCCTTGTGGGCCTTACGGCCCTCACCCTCTGGCCTCCCACGGGCAGCTGACTGGGCCCAACTCAGCCCAACCCAGCTCCAAGAAGTGGAGAGGAGATGTGAAAAGATCCTGAGAGGCATCTGCCTGCTGATTGTGAATAATTTTTTTTGTGAGAGAGACTGTGTAGTCTGGCCCTAAGCAGAGCTAAACTAGAACAACTTATTCCATTAGCATGCACCAGAATGTTTCACAACAGGAAAAAGGCTACAAAGTTCAACTGAAACTTTTTCAAGTGAGAGCTATATGCCACAAAAAAAAAAACCTCTGATGTGAGAGACTTATATTATATATGCAGTACTACTACCTGCAATGCAGTACAAAGTTTTTTTATAAAACCCTTGAAACCACATAGAAATACTGAGACATTAAACACTCCTGCACCTCTCTTAGAGGGACACTTAAAACACAACTTCTCCCAGTTAGGCCTGCAGCATTCACAGCTGGCTCTCAGACATGTTAATGCTTCTCTCCCTAAATCAAGCTATATGATAAAAATAAAAACAAAGATCTGTTCTATCTCAGGTCCTCTTTCAGGGACAAGATCAAGAATAGGGAAAAATTGTTGAGTTTGGTTTTTTTCAATACAGTGCACAGAGCCTACATAGTTGTACAACAGAAAGCTGCATTGGCAATAGCAAGGTTTAATTAGTAGGAAGTAAATTACTATGAAAGCCACAAAACAATGTCAGTTGGCAAATGTTGTGTTAACATGTGTAAACAAAAATAAAACTTATTAGCTAAAGTGTAATAAAAAACTACAGTTCCAATACTTACAATCTTGTTTTATTTCATGTACTTTTTCATGAATATTTTCAAAATAACACTTTCACACAGGACCTTTATCTTTGCATACTGAAACTTCTGCATTGTATGGTAAATGCCACTAAAAAAACCCAACTGTCGTAGCTTTTGACATGCTGGAGTGCAGACTGTTCAAGAAAATGAACAGATGAGATATTCTATAATCAGAGATTAGTGTGCAAAATGTTAAGTCCACAGCAAATTACTGGTCAGGAGGTTACTGCTGCTCCACTCTTTCCAGTGAAAACAACGAAAGCTACCTTTCCATCTCAGTGCACAGCCTGCCAGATGCTCATTTCAGCATTCACTGCTGCAGACCTTTGAAGTTCTTCTTACATGTCTAGCACCTAGCCCCTTCTACACCATCATAAGTAGCTCTATCAGCTGAAAACAACCTCTCTCCAGCTATGTCAGATTTTAATCCTTCCTACACATATATTTCTGCTTTCAAGCCAGTAATGTAATTTGTTGCTGCCTTGGTATTTTCACAGCTCACAATGGATTACATGGTAATCTTCCAATTCTGCAACAAGAGATCACCTGACAGAGGTCCAGCTTGTCATGTCAGCTCCTCTACACAACTATCATTTGTTTCCTTTTTATATGGTTCCAGAACTGACACAGTATTTACTGCACTGGTATGAATCAAGATAGAGAATTCACATTCCTATTTCAGAGCTGTAAACAAAAAATTCATTAATGACTTCTGTGACAAGACATCTCTTACATAACCTCAGCATAAGACAGAAGTCCTACAGATTAACTGATTCCACTTTATTACTTATTTTCCCTCTATTAAAGCAAGTCTCTGCCATTTTACTAAAATTCTTACTGATGGTCTGAGACACTCCTTGCCTGTTCATTTGTCAAGCTCAGCTCTTTTTTCCCATCCAGTTTTTCCCTTTTCTCTTTATCTGTAGCAGGAAATAGTTTGCTTATTTTAGTCTCTTGTTCATCTGTCCACTGACAGCTCCCATTCTAAGTGTCTTCTCCCCCCATTTTCCCATCCTGTGTGCCAACAGCTCTAGGTGAAAGCCATTGCTTATCTTTCTCCATGTCTTTTCCAAAGATCCATGAAACACCTCATGTACAGCCCCCTACACCGGTGATACACTCTACTAGCTGAACTTACTTTGCACACTGCCCCTACAAGCTGAGCACTACAGACACATTAAGACAGTCCCATGCCTGGAAGCAGTTTCTGGATGATTATCTATAGAGCATTAACTACACTGAAAGCAAAGTTTCCCCATCTAGAAGGCACAGCGAGCATACGTCACTGGTCAGGAAGCTGTATCACAAGTTTTTGTCCCTTAAATGCTTCGCTCTCTCTGAATAAGGGAGAATATGGAGTCAAAACTCAGTCTTTTGGGGAGTAAGCTGCACTCTGCAGAGCTACACATCTGCGTATTTGTCACACATGTTCTTATCTAGGCCTCCTAATTCTAAAGACAAACTGCATTATTCTAGTCAACTGTTCACAGCATGATAAAACTACAAGGAAGTTGCACGTGAAGTTTAAGACACTCATCTCTAATACTTCATCAGATACTTACAGCAGTATCAGATCAGTGTCTCCATTCACAATATTTCCAGATGAGTAGAACCAACAGGTTTTTGAGCAAGTGGCCTAGAAAAGCCTAGACTAAAGCATAGTCTAACAACTTGACCTTACTACTTTGCATGAATGTGGCACATTCTGCCAAGGGCAGCTAGTAAAATACATATCTACTTCATTACCAGGGAGAATTATGACTCATCATCTTAAAAAGATGTGAACTTCCTACTGTTTTGTTCATTAAGAGACCTGGACAACAGTGTGAGGATCCAGACATGTTGAGCATCTCTAGCTGGTAAAGCTGGGGGAGGATCAGGATCTTTCAGGGACAGACTCAAACACATTGGTTAAACATATGAACCAACATCTGAAAATCAATATAATTAAATCCAAGTTTGTCTTGTCCAAAGCCCCTGAAATATGACCCTGTCTAGTTTTGGCAATGATGGAGTTAATTTTCCACTGAGTAGCCAGTGTGTTTTGAATTTCGTATGTGAAGAATGTTGACAAACACTCCGATTATATGAGTTGTTAATGAGACCAAGGACACTGTCCAGCTTTCCAAGTCTCACTGATGTGGAGATGCAGGAAGCTGGGAGGGATATAGCCAGAATAATTGACCGAAACTGGTCAAATAGAGTATTCCATGCCATAAATGTCATGCTCAGTATGTAACTGGGGGTTAGCAGGGGGAAGTGCCTTCCTCTCTCCCTCTTGCTTCTTTGCTTGATGCTCAGTTTCATTTCCATGATCGCTGCTCAGGACAGGCTGTATTGGTCACTGGGACATCGTGGGGTGAAATCACGCACTGTTCATCCTGTATATTTTAGTATCCCTATATTCTGTTTTTATTGTCATTTTCCTCTGCTATTCTAGTAAACTATCTTCATCTCAACCCATGAGTTTTCCTTTCTTCCCAATTCTCTCCCTATCCCACTGGGGAGGGGGGGCAAGAAACTGTGTGGTGACTAGGACTAAGTGTAGTTTTTTTGGCACCCAACATGGGGCACAAAGGGGCCAGGCTAGATCACTCAGGATATGAGACTTTAATATGAGGATCCAAGGTTTGAGACCCAGTCAGATCCAAAAGGGTTGTGATAAGGACAGATTTGAACATAGCGTGTTGAAAATAGATTTGTTACAAGCATTTATTATGCAGGCTTGGTCATCGCTGGCCACGATGTTTTATTTGCTCTCAGAGCTCTTTTTAGAGCTGTATTGGGCAGCATCCTACTTGCCATACACGCTGTTTGTCAGTGTTTAGGTACAGCTTATCAGTTCTGGGATTAAAGGTATTGCTCTGCTGTGCGATGTGGCTCTGGTTGGTTTGGTTAGATCACTGGTAGCACAACCGGTTTTGTATTTGGACTGGATAGCAGCAGGTGGTGTGCAGAGCAAAGCAGCAGCAGCTCCATCCAGGTATTTTGGGAGCCATCTCACAGGAGTTATTTGGAATTATACCTTTTGTTTTGCTCTAGAAAGCCAGACTACAGGGCAGACATCTGTTTACAGTTTCCCCCACTTCGCCAGGCTAATTTTAACAGTTTTTGAGAATTCTGAATACCCTTGGGATACTCCAATCACTGTGTTCACACTGGCAGGCCTCCTGCAGCTGTCTCAGATCTTGAATAAGTTTAAACAACTAAATACTGTGGCTGCCATAGCCCTGGCAGCAGGCACTGCTGATACTCCAACCCCGGCAACAGGCACTGTGGCTACTCCAGTCCCCGCTACAGATGCTACGGTTACTTCAGCCCCTATGGCAGACACCACAGCTATCCCAATTCCTGCCACAAACACTGTGGTTACTCTAACCCCAGCAAGCAGTACTGCAGATGAACCAAAAAAAAAAACCAATCTGCACCAGTATCAGTTGCCCATGTACAGAAGAAATACACACACAAGTCAGTTTGCATAGTGGAAGATTGTGAACCAGGGACATCACAATAACAGGAAGAGGCAGAGGTAGAATCAGTCACCTGATCTGTATCCTTGAGTGAGCTGCGAGATATGCAAAAGGATTTCAGTCATATTCAAAGTGAGCTACTTGTCACCAGGTTGCTCCAATGCTGAGACAGCAGGACCTGGAATTAGAGGGTAGGGAAGCCAGGCAGCTGGGATCCCTGTCTAGGGAAGCAGCCATTGACAGGGCTATTGGAAGAGAGTCAGCCGCCTGCAGCCTCTGGAGGTGACTCTTGTTAGGCGTGGGGGGACAGGTATTTATTTCTTCAAGGAAGATATTATACACCACCCAAGCAAGAGGACCACCATGGAGAGAGGTGTTTGGTATCTGAGGGAATTAGATGTTCAGGACCTGATTTATTGTAACCCAGATGACCCACAGACATCTGTAGATCCAGATTAAATTTCATGTTCCTGACCTATGTGGCAGAAGTTTGTATGGAGTGCACTATCTACTGCATGCCAACTCATTGGTGGCAATGAGTTGGAAACACAAGGCACCACCAATACATGCAGTGGCTAACCAACTCCAACAACACAAAGACAATCTCTTCCCTGCTACAGGCCTGTGTCTCAGCTGTGGAAAGACTGACCAAAAGATCCAAAAGCATGTTCAAAAACCTGTTTTAAAGACTATCCCAGGAGTTACAGAAACTCGAAGAGGACAGATCTTACTTCTCTTCTTACTTCTTACCTGCACGGACCAGTATCTCAGCTATTAGAAGACAATGACCTCATCCTGCTAAGAAAGACTACACATGGCAAGGTACCCTGTGGTTTACCTTGTGTGACCAAGGACAGGACATGAAGTGGGATGGAAAACCTCCTCTACTCCTAGAGGTACAGGTACATGAGTTCTGAGGAAAAACAATCACAAATTTAGGTTCTCACAGGAAAACTGCTGCTTCAGTCTCCAGTGCACAGTTCCCCAGACAGCGTAGAATGGCTGATCTCACCTCTGATCCTATGGAAGTGAATTCTAATTCATATCCACAGAAAGTGACTTAGAAAATACCATAAACAGGACTAGAGGGGCCCTGCCTTCAGAGAGGCAGAGGAGAGGGGCAACCAAGTTCACTGGACCATATAGATTCAACAGCCTGGCCCATCAGACCCACAAGAGTATAAGGCTCTAACAGACACCAGTGCACAGTGTACCCCAGTACCATCAAGCTATAAAGGGGCAAAGCCCATTTGTATTTCTGGAGTGACAGGAGGATCCCAACAGCTGACTGTATTGGAGGCCAAAATGAGTTTAACTGGGAATGAGTGACAAAAGCACCCCATTCTGACTGTCCCAGATGCTCCATGCATTCTTGGTATAGACTACCTCAGTAGGGGATTTTTCAAAGACTGAAAAGGATACAATGAGCTTTTGGTATAGCTGCCATGGAGACAGAGGAAATTAAACACCTGTCCACCTTGTGTGGTCTCTGAGGACCCTTCCATTGTGGGGCTGCTGAGGGTCAAAGAAAACAGGTACCAATCGCTACCACCACTGTCCACAAGTGGCAACACCACACCAGCTGAGACTCCCTGATTTCCATCCACAAGCTGATTCATCAACTAGAGAGCAAGGGAGTGATCAGCATGACTCCCATATGGCCAGGGCAAAAATCTAGTGGAGGTTAACAGTGGACTATCGTGGCCTGAATGAAGCACCACTGAGTGCTGCCGTGCCACAACGATACTGCCTTTTACATGAGTAAAAAGAGCAAAAGCAGAAAATTGAAAAAGTATTTCTCAAGCTACAACGATTTGTCAACTGCAAAATTGTATGTTTTGACAGTTTTCAGGAAACAGTTCTTTCTGAACTAAAGCCTCCCAGAACTTCTCACCGCCTGAATATATTTTCCCCCTACTGTGTTTTAAATTGCAGTTTTTCATTCCAGTAGTGATATGCTTTTCTTGTTCTGTTTTCTTAAGAAATTAAGAATCAGCTGACAACAGTGGTCATTTCAAAGCCTAATGGGATAAAAGCCTCCGTTCCCACACACTTCATGAAAATAAGGAGACATACTGGCAAGCTAAACAAACACTTTCACTGAGGTAAAAGTTCAACATGAGCACAACAGTTACTTGTTCTGCCTTGCCAGTTGCTTAACTCCTGATCACACATACTCACCGAATCAATTCATGCATCTGGAGCTACACAACATGCTTGCTGCTTCTTGCCCAAGCAGTAATTTTTCAGGCCACAGAAGAGAGTTTATACGGAGATTGGAGCTAGTAGAGGAAGTTTGGATAACATCCAGGGATATAATAGAGAAGTCTAGGATAACTAGTATGAATTCCAAGTTTATTAGTTTTTTTTCACTTCTTGACCTCCTTCCCTGCACTCATATCATCAGGGTAGAAAACAGCCCCACACCAAACAAGCTTGCATGTCCATGATGAGATTGTTCATAGCACATGAGCAACTCACAAGTGCTAAGATAAAGACCATCTGGCATATTCATCAAACCAAGTTTTTGGAAATAACTGATCTTTTCTTATTCTAATAAGAGTTTACACTGTTTTCTCTGTAGAAACAAGCCTGTATCATACTTCTCAGCACTGCTGCACAGTTCATACAACAGAAGCCATTACAAAGAAAAAGCATAGGCAGACAAATTTAGGTACTTTCGTCCACATTAAAATCCCAGAGAAGCCAAGAGAAGCCTCCACATGTTTTCAAGACACATTTTTCCTTGGAACACTTCCTGCAGGCCAATAACTCTTTGACTGTTACTCAAGAGCGGACTTGGCCATCCATCAACCCTTACACACCAGTGGCCCAGAGGAGCTATGAAAGTCAGAGGTGATGCAGGATGATAAAAATCTTCCTAGCAGATGGAAGACAGTCTCATGAGGACAAGTACATTATTTTTTATTTTCAACCTGGAAAGAAAACTACTTGGCACTGAGACAGCTCTAAACTAACACTTACAACTGGATTGAAAAAAAAAAAATTACATCTTCAAAACTAGAGCAATAAGCACTTACTGAGTGTTTTTGAGAGTACACTGACAACTTCAGCTGCAAAAGGGAAAAAGTTGAGAGGGAACTCATTGCACAGCTGAGTACAGCACCATCTGACCCCACAAGGGCAGCTTGTGCCAGAACACTTCAGTTTCTTCATCTCAGTCCACCAAATGAGTAGAGATTGTCAGACATCTGTAAATGGCATTTGCAGCTATCTACTAGCTATGAAAGCTAAGACAGTCAGGAGTTTTAGGCAGAAGGAAGTAGTTTATGCACATTAGCAGCCAACATAATGCAAAAAGCTAATGGGCTAGAAACATGGGACTCCTCCTCCTCCCACTACCCTGTAATCCAGCCCTCATCTCATAGATGCAGTTTGACAAATGGAGCTGAACTTCCTAAGCAAACTGTCATACATAGTCCTTGTGTTCTTGTACTAAATCACCACTTGTCAGTGACTAGCATCCACCCCTCCAGGACAGTAAGGCTCCAAAAGATATCTTTGGCCTACACAAGGTACACTAAGTCTTATCAGCCAGAAGTTCCCCCACCAGCTGTCTGAGTGCTGAGTTCCCACCATGTGCTCAGCCCAACAGTCAGCTGTGCAATGACAACAGTATTTATCCATTTAAATTGCCAGCCAAAAAGAAACTTTATACATATAGGTTCAGCATGTAAAGAACAAAGACTTCTAAGCTGTCTAGACTAAGGGACAAAGGAAGCTACCAAAATCCTTTGCCTGCTACAACAGCAAATATTCCTTCTATCTCCTGAAGTAAAAGCTCTATCCAGAGACGATCAAAGAATTAGAGATTGCCCAGCATCAAGAAGCCATTTCAAGGCTAGATGAGGAATTCCATCTCACAGCCCATTGCGTATATGTTCCTTCTGCTGAGTCTATTAAAATGAACCAAAGCACTCTTCTGTATAGATGCCTAAAGCAACAGCTAGCAAGATCTCAAACACGCTATCTGCAATCTGCAGCTAAACTTCCATTCATAATGAGTACCTGGAGTCAGCAACTGCCACAAACCATAACTGTAGCTATACATGAACAAAAAGAACAGGAGACAACCGAAATCTTATCTGCAAGTGATGACCAGTGGGAAATCCTTCCAGTGGAGAGGATTACAAAAGCCACACAGGAAACCAGCACACTGTCCTGGGAGGGCCACCTTTCTGAACATGAGGAGCAACAGGAAGCATCTTCAGGCTCTATCACCCTGAAGAATACGTAGTGCCACACAAAGTAACTAAATATTCCTTCAGGCATTTACATCATGCTGCATTTCAAGTTCTTAAATACTGTAAAGCAAAACTTCACTGCACACAAACAGTATGTTGTAGCCACATTTTAGATGCTCATACTAAACTTGACCAGTCCAGTTACACAAGTTATACTGTTTAAAAAAAGCAACCAGCTAATTAAGTTTGTCATTTGAATTCACACTTGTCAATGCCCAGATCCCCTACCATGAGACAGCTTCTGCAGAAGAGAAGGGTCTTTTTTTTTTTTTTTGCAAGTGATTTGAGTTGTCTGATATACAAACACCTCATAACTGTATGGTTTCTGAATAAGCTATGAACTAACACTCTTCAGGACTAGGTCCCTTTAGGACACAGTTAGGCTATGATTACCAATCACTAAGTCTCAGGCCAAGCTTAAGCTTGCAATTAAGTCCCACCTCTTACATTCTTAACATAATTGGATTTCCCAACATTTACAGTATCTTAAGCAAGTTTCATACCAGAACCACCTTGCAATGCTCTAGATTACTGTTAAAAACAGTATTTTAAACAGTATGGGTACTTGAACACTTGAAGTAGTTTTCCTTTAAGAATTACAATTTCTACCACCATTTGTTACAAAACATTATCTTCCATATACACTAGCATACGTGAAGCTGTTTTACAGCTAGCAGGTATCCACATCAACTCCACTGTTTTATTCAGTAGTAAGATACGCAGCTAGAAAGGCATTGGGGGACCTATTTTGTTTCCTTTTTACCCCTTCTGTACTTGCATGACACACTTAGACTTGATCACAGATTTGTTTAGCGTTCAATTCCAGGGAGGCCTAGAATAGAGTGTTTAAGAGACACGATATTCAAAGAGTAGACTTACATGGTCATTTTCAATGTTTTGCAGCAGTCTTGGGTCATCAAATTCACACGATTCACTGGTGGAAGGAGGTAGCTGGCTGCAGAGCAAGAGAAGCATACTCAAACATAAGTAGCAACATTTCCAATCTTACTAGTTCATCTATTTTGTTGGGAAGCAAAGGAAAAGCAAAGTAAGATTCCACTGTCCTTAAAAGTATTGTGAGAAGATCATATGAGTAACACACAAAGTGCTGAAAATGAGTAACAATTTCTTCAGAACACCAGCAAGAAACCCAAAATGGTTATGCCTCAAAGTCTGTTTGAGAAGATTCAAGTATCAACACATCTCCTATGAGACATGTAGCAGAAGCAGCTTTTAAATGTACTTGAACTACATTGATTTCAGTGTGACTTGCTTTTAAAACAGATCAAAGATCAATATTGTTAAGCTCCCTTATATTCAGCAAGTTCTGCTTCAAGTTGATCCTTGGAGGATTTTAAGCCTGAGTATACCAAAATAGTACCTGGAAGAAACTCTTCTACAGAACTGACTAGAAAAGAAGCATTCAAGGAGAAACGAGATGGAAATGAAGCAAGCAGCAATATATTGGAAGAAAAAGAGGCATCCATCAAAATTACATCTCAGCACAAGTAGCAATGTATAATCATATCATCTTCCTAAAAGGTGATCATAAAAAAAGAGCTGGACCAGTAGAGAAGCCTAACATGGCTTTCTAACAGCATTCAGTGTCTACCTCTTTCTTGGGTGGGAACTCACTTCTCACTTGCCTATATTTGCCATTCAAAGCCCATCAGCCCGCCCTGGCTCTTCCCCTTTTCTGTTAATCTGAACATGCTACAGCAACACTTCCAGGTTTTCACTCCGTTCTGTAAAGTGGGACAGACCTGTCACCCCTATTCATTAAATCTCTGAATAAAGAGGAGTGGTTCTCTTGACGTAAGACACCTCCATATCAAGCTCTTTCCCAGTTCAATTACTAAAACACAGCATTTTAATGAAGAAGTTCCTTTCCTCCTCCTTGTCAGGTTTGACCTTAGTGACTGGAGAGAGTAACATTCAGTCTCTAGCTGGAGGTAAGGTTACTAAGAAAAGGTTACCCTTAGCTTGTAACTCGGTTGTCTGCAATTTTAAGTCAGCACCGCACTAGCATGTATCCAACCCAAGCAGCCACCACCTATCCCTCAATCCCCATCACCCACCAACTCTCTGTGGAAAAGAGGAGGAGATCTATCACTGCCCACCAGCTCTGCATTAGGCTCCTGCTGGAAAAGCACTTTACTCAAACACATTGCTCCCTTGCACTTCCTCAACTCCCAGTTTGGAAGTCAATCTTTACATAGCTTGTCCCCACTCTTAAACAGAACACAAACATCTTATAATATATTCACCTGAAGTCTTCTGATGAACGTTCTCTTTCCAGCTCAGGAAAGTGACTGAGGAGTAGGGAGAAAAAAAAAAATTATCCCACTTTGCAAACCAAGAAATAGGTAGAAGGCAAAAATCAATGAGTCACCATACATACAAACATATGCTGGAACCATGGGTTCAGCTGTTCACACATTTGAATCAAGTTTTCTGCCTTTTGAAGTACCTAATTTAGCTACCATAAAATTCAAAGGTTAACTTGTACAGATATCTTAAGACTACCAGTTTAAAACTAAGCAAAGATAGAGATTTAGTATTCAAGACTCAAAAAGCCAAGTGCTATGAGATACTGGTATGACTCAAAGGGATCCTTTTTGACAGAAACAGAACAAAAATAGTAAGTGGGTATCCCCCTCACGCTAGGAATATTAAACTCTACAATACAATTACACCTGTATGGTTGTAATTAAATCCTGATTCATCTCAAGAAGTCACAGAAACACGACTGAAAATTGCTATCCTTGGGCTGCATCTTCTTTCCTCTGGAAAAGCCAGAGATTATTTAGGACTTGTCATTTAGTTTAAATCATGACCAAGTTAAGAAGCAAGTTTCCTTTACTTCATGTGAAATACTCCCCATGTTTGCATTTTACTATTTGTGTTACAGGACATGAAAATGAAAGCTATTAACTGAGACCACAAAATACACTAAAATACAAATAGAAGAACAATATGTTCTAATCCTGTTCTGATACAGGAATATGTACCATTAATAAGCATGCATTAAGTTACAGTTTCTAAAGAAGTCATACCTACCCATATGTCACTCCAGCAATACTACATTTCTTAAAGTTCATGATATTGCATGTTAAAGTACCTGTTTTATCAGAAAACAGGTATTTTACCTGGAAGAAAAAAAAAGCCTCTAGTTTTCAACTTGCAAAGTAACAAAACCCAAAATGGAAGATAGCTTAAATATCAGGAAAATTGAGAGACATACGGCTCAAATGTCGCAGTATTGGCCAATGCAGGCTCATTATAGCTTGTTTTGTTTTACCAAAGCTACAGAAGAAAAACACCAGGGAAGTTGTTTAATGGCATTTCTTCTTTCTCTCTAAACACATAAAGGCTCAAGCAGTAGTTATCAATTGTCAAGGCTTCAGTGTGGTCACTATAGATGTACTTGCTTGTGCTAGTCAAACATTCACCAAGTCTTTCAACTGTACTAACACTAAAGAGCAAGACTGGAACTTCACATCAAAGCAATGAAATACAAAAAAAATCCCAACATTTCTAAGGAAAATGCCAATTGGATTAAGTGGGAACAATATTGACTACCACCCTGCTAAGCAAACAATAACTATGTATTTTACAGATATGTAAACTTTGTCTCCAACACTAAATTCACACAAATTATGACATTCATGTGGGTCAGTTACCTATGGCTTTGGTTATCAAGGAAAAAAAGCTAGGATTTCTCAATGGTACTACAAAACACTCGTGGTAAAGTTGTGTTTTCTACTTGTTTAGGGAAGCCCTTCCATTTTGAAAAAAAAAAAAAAACCAGCACTCACTTGTAGAGTTTATAACAGATCTCTAACAACTACAAGTTAATATACAGTTCCATTTTCCTTTCAGACAAAAGTAAACACTTGAAGGAATACAATCTAATAACAGAATTGCTTTTTTTTCACTTGTATTTCCTGTGAAGTGGTCAGAAACATGAAGAACTAAGAACAAGCAGAGCCTGTTGGTCTGCTCTTCAGCCAAGCTTAGTCCTGTACATTCTGTTCCAATATAGACAGTCACCAAAGAGCAATTCAACACCCTTGATGAAAAAAGTCAGTTTACAGTGAACATAAGAAAAGATTAAATTCTGAGTCTTAAAACTGCCTATATGACCTCAAATGTCTGTAATCTCATTATCAAGATATCAAATTTTGTGATATCTCATTATTCTACTTGCAAGACTCCAATTAATAGAAGACATCCCATTAACCTGAGTCACAGAGCAACAGAATACAGCAGATACATACAGCATGCTCTCACACCTTCTATCTTCCCATCATGTATCACAAATATGACACTTAAGAAAATGTCATCGTACCTGTCCAAGTTCCTCATTAAGGTTTGAGGTTCTGGCCATTGCAGGTGTATCTGTTTCAGGATAATACATATCTATGTCCTGAAATGAGAGCAAAATTAGACCTATGCTATGCAAATTAAAGACTGAAATCTTCAGTTTTCTTTAAGTCAATCAAGCCAAGTTGGAGTTGACTAAACTCCTCTGGTGGAGGTTCCGAAGGCCTGAGAGAAACAGCATCCCAGGCTGAATAGGGGTGCTGCCATTTTGAACTACACCTCCACACTATCTGTACATGAAAAAAGCCAGATTCAGTTATAGGAAGCTATTTTCTTCATTGCACCTCTAGTTTAAGAATTTAGTACAGCAGGAAGAAGTTCTAACAGGCATTAGCCATGCTAACCATAGGTCTTCCGTTACAACAATGCAATTTACTCCAGCCACATCCACGACTGAAGAGACAGTTTAAGTGACAGAACTCAACTCCTATATATATATTTAATTGGGAGGGTAAACAAAACAGCCACTACATGAACCAAAGCAATTTCTCAGATAGGTTTGTTAGGCATCTCCAATACATTACAAGCAGCTCAAAGAACAGATACGTCAGACCTTATTTACTTGTATTTTAGAACCACCACTACAACTTTACTGAAAGTCCAAGGATTAATGCACGCCAAGACAATGTATTCTTCTTGGGTTTGTTCAGCTTAAGAGACACCACTATGGTATTTTTAGTCCACAACTGAAGAGAAACACACTTTGAAGTCAAAGCTTGCCTGAAGAGAGGAATCACTGCTTTGTTGCATGAGACACCATCAACTCATCTCCATACAGAAATACTATGATTCATACCGGAGATGACCTTAAGGTCAGCCCCAAGACTTAGAAGAAAAAAAACACCCACAAACACTCACGCCCCCAAGACAAGTCTTATCTTTCTCCTTGCTGTGGCTGAAAGAAGCTATAAGGCACTGCACAATTTTCAAAAGATAATTACTGAACACGAGTCAGCTGAGAGACCTCTTTCAATGAAAAGAGCTAAGCCTTTCCTCTCATCCTGAAAGCCTAAAATACACAAGTGTGATCTTTTGCCCAGGGGATCTTCCTACAACTAAATCTTTTAATTTCCTATGCAACAGAGAACTAAAATAAATTATCTGAACTTCTCCCTGCCTTTCCCAAAAGTTGCATCAGAAGAGTCATCAGAAAAAAATCTTTAACATTTCAGGGTGGTTTTTGTTTTGTGGGTTTTATTTTTATTTCGCTTTCCAAAATTGACATTAATACATCTATTATTGTTACTTACCCAGTTTATAAAAAGAGCCTGAGTAAACTTGACAACTTCCAAAGTCACCAGAAGACTGATTGGAATAAGGTTGTTGTACAAGATTATAAATGTCAGCAGGTTGTATCCAAAGTTGACAGACAGCATTTCTGTGGACCAAAAGACGTAAGACATCAGCAGACAGAAGTTTGAGTGGTACAGTATAGGTGCAATCATCTTTCTGCAGTCAGCCTAATCAGATTTAGTAGTGCTAAAATAATCAGCAAGCATGTTGATGCATAGTATAAGGGCCTTTTTTAATATTTATTTCAATAGTATACAAAAAACACCCACAAAACACATACCTGGATACACAGCATATTACACCAGGGGATGAAGGGCAAGATTGGAGAGGGTAGATATTAAAGAACAGAACACTTCATGAAGAATTTTTGCTAAACAGATGGTGAGAAGCATGATATTCCACACTGTAATCCATATTTAGAAATTTAGCTGATGTGTCAACTGCTCCAATTAGGAGTCATCAATATCTCTAGTAACATAGCTTTACCTTTCAAGAAGTGCCTACTTGTACAGGGGAGTTAGAAACAAAAAAAATAAAGATTCAAATCTGTTCTAGAATCTGCCAGCATTGGCAGAATTGAGAAGTGACTCACACTAAAGAAATCTAAGAGAAAAAAAATGACTGTTAAGCAGACATCTAGTAAATGAACTAAAGGCATCCTGCTTAGGCAGAGGAGCCATTCTTAACGGTGACAATGTTGGGCAAGTTGCACAAACAAATCTGCCAGCACAACTGGTCCTAAAGGGAAGGGGAAGCATTTATAGGCAGCAGGCAGGAATGGACAAGGCTCAGCAAACACAGGCTGTGCTCCTGTTCATGGTGTTGCCTACAACCGGCTTCAAAAGGCGCTTAAGTCAGCATGCAGAGCACCCAGCACAATGAAGTCACAATCCACGACCAAGGGGTTTTCAGCTTTACAAGTAAGTTAGTAAGAAGGCAGGGGAGCAAACTAGGAAGAGAGAAAGGCCAGAGAAAGTTGCTGAAGCCTAATGAGGATCAGATCAAGACTTGAAATTTGGACCCAGGCATCTCCAAGTGTGAGCACACATTAATTCTGTACCTTGCATTAGTTTACAGGAAGAGTTGAAACACTTGATACTGGAAAAGCCTTTTTCCAGTACAATCTTTGTAGAAATTAGACATTTAACCTGCCTAACCTGAAAAAGTGTCTTTCCCATGTGTGGCAGTTACAGAAGTGATAGAAATTGTGTGTTCAATTTACCAAAAAAAAAAAAATCTATACAGACTACTATTTCATCCTCGTTTATTACAGTTTGCAGTTGTTCTATATCAGCACAAGTTCAAGAGTTTGTTCTGTTCATCTTTTCCAGTATTACTTCCAGCCTTGGAAGGCAAAAATTTAAAGCTTCCTCATTTAAGAGCAAGTGGGAGGGTAGCAAAGAAACTTTGAAAATTGCTGATACTGCTACTAGAGAACGTTACAGCTACCAAAAATCAGAGTCAAATACGAGGCACCTCCATGCTCTTCCCATACAAGTTTTTTTCATTACTGTCACAATCGCAGTTCTTAAACTTCAGAAGACATTCTTTGCCATCTGTTTTGCAATCACCAGCAGAAAGACTATTTGCAGCCTGTCAGAATTTTTTTCAGATCTGCATCTCAAGATGTTTGTAACAACACATTTTATAGCTACCTAATATAATCCCCCTCAAGTCAGAAGTCTATAGGAGAGCAATTCATTTAATCCCTCAGTGATTGCATACAGCTCATCTTTGATGTCTGAACTAATAAATTCAAGGTGTATGAATGAAATCAAATACAACCCAATATGTGCTTCATTAAGCACACAAAGAAATCAGTTTTCTCATTGCAAAGTAACAGAAGTCAAAAGCCAAAATGCCTGAAATATCCAATAAATATAAAACCATAACATTTATCATAATTTTCTCTACAACAGCAGATCAGCCTTTCTGACTGAAAAAAACAGCTACAGAAATCCTTTGTTTCTCTACGTAACCATGAAGTTGAAGTCAATATCAGACTGATACCTGCAGTCAGGTACAGTCAGACATCACACGTAAGGCAGTAGTACACAACCTGCTCTGAAAACAAATTTATGCATGGCATCTCCACAGAGCTGGATATTTAAACGTTAAATATCCAAGATTAACTCTTGCTCCTTTTCTGTTTCTGTCCTGTTCCTTAGGTGGCAGCCCAGTGATATTTATCTAACATTTAGAAAATTTTATTAACAGAAGCCTCACTTGCAAGTTCACTTATGCTAGTCCATTCTCAAAAAAAAAAAATCAGGCCACCAAAAAGTTCATGACAGGCTTTGTTTCTTGTGTTTCTTTCTTATTTTATGTATTCATTTAACAAAGCCAAGAGCCTGGTCAGCCCTAGTTTGATACATCCCTAGCACACTGCTTGCATACTCACTGTTGGAGCCAAGGTACCAGACGACTTCGCCGTGTGTTCTGTTCCATAATAAGGCACCTACAGAACTCACAAGGGCCATCACCAGGAGAATACAGAACAAAACCAGGATCTGCATGTTGGTCACTTTCTCCACATTTGATCTCTTCAGAGGTGCTTTGGTTGAATTCTGAACATCAGCAGGAGGAAGGAAGAAAAAAAAAAAGAAAAAAAACAAAAAAAAAACCACACCACACACATCTGACAACAGCTTATACCAGACAAAATTGCAGATGCAAACTCAGTCTTTAGAGTCCATTATAGCACTTGCTAGTTACCTCAATATGGTATGCAAAGCTCAGCAAGGCAGTAATAGGAGCCAATAGTCCTAATTGCTCCAAAACTGACAAGAGATCAGAGGAACAGAACCACTCAGTTCTAAAGATCCAGCATGCTCATCTCCTGGCTGTCCATCCCACTGACCATCAGAGGTGAGCAACACACAGATGTTGCTGGTCTCTCCAGGCACTCCCTGCCATTAAGGTAATACAGAGATTGTAGTTTTGATCCAATTATCTCGAAGTGCTAAAATTTTAGGTGGTCATTACCATATCCTCAGGTGTTATACCTCAGTTTTAGATGTAGTCCAGCTACCAGATAAATTAAGGTAAAATGCAGTTAGTTTTGCTTGCATATTTAAGTGTTTCGAGACAAATAGTTTAAGAAGTGTTTATACATGTGCACATGCAACCTCAAGTACAACAGTACCTCAAGGCCTCCAAGTCTTAAACATCTACAATGTGTCAACCATTTCATAAAATCAAGTCCAAAATACAAGTAGAATACAGGAAAGACTATCAGTTTCTATCAGAGCATGCTCTTGATCTCCTTAAAAACTTTACCTGCATGAGCTTTGTATCATGTCCTGTATAGACAACAATACCCAAGACCCATTGAGTGTTTCTCAGTTGTGCACCTCTCAGCAAGATCTGGTCTGGACCAACAGGAACTGGGCTGCAAAGCAAGAAGTACACATACCTCTCAAATTCTCAGTAACACTTTAGGAAAGTAATTCTCCTTTCAGTCTTACTCCACCCTTAAAAAACCCAAACCCACAACATATACACAAAAGAAGGAAACTAACATAATGAACTTAATTGTCCACTCAACTCAAGAGAGCACTGAAACCTGTGTAAGTCTAATTCCTGGTAAAGCATAATAGGGTGAAGGTGATACAAAGGAGCTGTTCTGGTTACTCAAAACTTGAGAACTTAGGTGGCAGCCATAAGCCTACTCTGCACTTTACCTTGGTTATTATGTTCTCTCTCACATCAAGTAGAGAAGCACCACACTTAAAGAGACCATCCATTCCAAGCACGCTGTAACCTCACATACGCCATTAAACAAGCATTTGGGAAAAACTGTATTACCCATGTGATTTTTCAAGTGGGATCCAAGTAATCATCTACTGTTCTTGCATCTATTCAGCCGATCTGCTCGAGGAATACAGGTTTTGTGCAGGAAAACAAGTATAGCCAGATGAAACCTGCATGTTCCTACTGACCTTTCAAGTTCTATGAATTCAAATACTAAAACTAAGTACTTTTCTTCCAGGAGTTGCAACAGATAAAAGTTTCACTGATAAAGCCTCTAGATTCTAGAATCATTTTTCTTTGTAGATCTGAACTTGAAGTCTTTGGCTCTAGTTGGAAGGGAAAGGTTTTCCATTTCCTCTACATATCTCCTGTAACAAGGCAGCTCTAAAAACCCCAACCATTTCCCCCCACTCTACCTTCTCTTTAGGTATTACTTTTGATTAAAAAACACTAATTCCACAGAAACCAACTCTCCCACAACAAGCAGAAGACTCCACAGGAAGACAGAACTATGTTATCTTACACCAACAGATGCTCTGTTTAAGAACTGTTAATTATTACCTTCCTTTTCCCCAGCAAAAGAACACGTGCTCAGTGTTGCAGACTAAAAGCACACAGGAAGTATTTTTCCTAATCAAATGAATTTACAGCTTTGTTGTCAAGTCAATACCTTTGACCATCTAAGCGCAAGTTTCCAGTAAAGTCATAAAGATGACGGTTGGGTCCTTCACATTCTATCCTTCCAGATACTTTCATCAATTCTTCTCTTGACTGGAGACTAGCAGTCTGAGACAATCCCTGCAGAGACCAATCCAAAGGAGATTCTTATGAAAAACTGTTATTAGAAGGCAACATAGAAGAATAGTGCTTTCTTCCAACATCTAAAATACTATATTAATTGTGTGCAGGTTTTCTGTTCGGTTTGTTTTGGTTTGGGTTTGTTTTTTTTTTTAATGGGTATTCAATAACTCTTTCCTGCAAGGAAGATTCATTATAGACACATATGATCCTGCTTACATAGGATTAGTTTAAATCCCTCTACACAAGAGTTAGTTTACCTACATGATCTCTCTGTGGATGGGACTTTTCTCCTGGTTACAAAGCACAAAGTTGCACATGTGCAGGAGGAATTAGGAAACAAGTAGTATCAACAGGCCTGGCTTTTCTCTCAAAGTCTAGCTCCACTGATGTGTTACTGCTGGTAAACATAGTCACTCCTAAGTGTGGTCTCTCTTGGGTCACTGCAGCCCTTATGCTCCCATCCTACTTAAGGTTAATTATCAATCCATCACACAACTGTAACCTAACATATTGCTACTCCATCTGAGTCCACATACAATACTCCACTGCTCTTCATCTGCCTGTGGTTTATTTAGTGATAGATTTTGTCTGTAGCACTGCAAGCCAAAATAAGGCCTTAAAAGGCCCCATAACTTCGTTTTTGTATTTTAAGCATGTATCCTGAAGGGAAAAAGATCTGACAGGAACTCAAAATCTCATCTGTTGTGCTGATCCAGAACAGTAAATCACATTTCTACAAAGGTTGTAAACAAGTAGCAGATGTACAGCTCTTTAAAAAAAGAAGTAATCTGTATTTTAAAATCATAATCCAATTTTTTTTTTTTTTTTTTAATGAAAGAAGGCAAAAGATTCAGATTCTAAGCTATTTCTAAACACCATGATCAACAAAACTAGGAACATTCACAAAGTCCACTGCTTACCACAAAAACAGAACAAATTAACTTCACATATAAAAGGTCCTTTTGAGCACTCCACAGAGGCAGCAACAGATTGGCACTTGTGACAGCAGAAACCACAGCTCTCATCACAAGCATAGCTGTGTTTTTGAGGTTTGGGGTTTTCGTGTTGTGTGATGGTTTTCTGACATGGGGTTTTTGTTTGTTTTCATTTGTTTGCTTTTTGACAGGGTTTTTTGGTTTCCTTTTTTTTTGGTTCTTGTTGGGGTTTTTGGGTTTGTTTTTTTTTTTTTTTTTAAATACAGCACTTGAATTCTACTTAACTGGACCTTTATCAAAACACAGCCAAGATCTGCTTGATTTGCCTTTGTGAGCTTATAATACTTCCTCCAGATAAGTTCCTTACACTTGAAGCATTATTGCTTGGGTTTGTCTGTTGAAAAGGCAGCTTACAGCCACCTGGAAAGAGATATGCCTCATTTTGTTGTTGTTTTTTTTTTTTTTTTTTAAAGGGTATTTGTATTGTTGTCATGCAAGCTAGACTCTGCTTTGGAACTAATTCTAGATAGCTAAATGGAAAAAGGTGCAATCAAGTTTGTTTTACCTGTCGTATTTTAAGATTCGTCTCCCCATCAAGATTAGCTGTTTCAATATAGCACATGGCTTGTGGTTCACTGTAAGGAGCACATGATTTTGAATATTAAAATTCAGTACTTTTTGTGTAGTATTTTTGCACTAAAATGGCTCACAATACACTTCAACACATTGCAGAAGACAAAATCCATATTGGTGGTATATGACCACAAAAGAGTCAGCTGAAAGTACACATTTTAGAGATGTCTCTGAATACACTCTCATACAAACTATACAGAAAGAAAAGTCTAAATCAGAAGTTCAGTAAGAATAATAGTTCAGAAGTCATGATAAACTTACATACCTGAAGTGAACTATTTTACACTGCAATCCATAAAATTGCTTCAGATTAAGTACTGAACAGCATAGAAAGGAAATGTGCTTGGAGTAAGAGTTCTGCTATTGAATTCTGTCTGTGAACTGCACACATAAAAGGTCATGGCTGCAAGATCACCTTAAAGTTGGGGGACTTGCAGAGAGGTACATCTGAAGTCACTGCTAATCCGAAAAAAGGTACAGTAAGATTGAAACTGAGGGTTGTGCAGATCTCTGTATCCGCGTCTTCCAGAGATGCTTCTACCCTTACCAATGGGGGGGGGGGGGGGGGGGGGGGG
>WHYT01017412.1:72756-90303 GCA_009806455.1 Tetrax tetrax | reverse complement strand
TGGGTGGGTTTTTTTTTTTTTCTTCTCCTTTAGAATAAAAAGGATAGAGTTCAGCAGGAGAGAAAAATGTTTGGTTTTCTTGGAGGAGCCAAGAACTATATAACTTTGGACAACCTTGAAATTACACCAACTTATAAATTCTAATAATCCCCACTATGCCTCACCCTCAAGTGTCACACTATCAGCAAACACTTGGTAAAGTAAAATCCTAACATACCGGTAACTACCTAGTCCAAAAAGACATGCATTCCCCATCATCATGCCTGTTTAAGCAACAGAAATGTTCAAAAGCTGGTCTTCCAATATTCACTATTTGCACTTGAAATACTTAGCTGAAAGACTAAATAGTCTTACCTATTGTTTTCTTTTTATTCACTGCACTGTCTGCCTTATGCCTTTTCTGCAAGAAAACAAAATACTTCATTACAGATGCTAAAACCATTAGAGCTAGAAACATGACAAACTGCATGATACGCTAGGTCATTTTTGCCCATTTTTTTCTTTAAAGCCACATAGTTCATCTAAATCCAAACAGTCTGTAAGATAATATAATGGAATTTTAAAGTGAGAGTCCTCATGCTGGAAGTCAGGCTCAAACCTGGATCAACAACTAAAAAATTAAGTCTCCAAAACTGTGTTCTGGAAGAAAAATAAAAGAAACAATGAGAACGGTTGCACTATATATTCTATGTGCTATTTGTTTAGACTGATTTCTTGATTATTTTATTCATCAGAACTTTGCAAAGCAGAAAGACCTAGCAGATTAGAAGCAGTATCCAAGTAAGTTAGTGTAGATTTTCCCTAAAACAGTTTGCTCTATGCTGAAGTTGCTTGTCCTGCACCCTCCTCCTCATTTTCAAAACCAACTGAAAAGGCCACATATCCGTCAGGACTCCACAGAGTCTTTCTAGCCAGGTCTTCCTAATAAAAGCACAAATAACCAAAGTTCAAAAAGGTAGAAACAAGCGTCCTGACTTCTGATGTTTCCTTGTTCACAATCTATAATGAAAATGCTTAATTTATCTCAGTGTGCTACAGAAATTCTAGTCAAGTTCCGAGCTTTGGAAGCCTAAAGCATATTTTGCTGCTGTTCAACAATGACTCAGACTCCAGAGATGGATAGTTTTGTGGCATCTTGAAGTACAGGCTTCCCCATGATCATACTCACATAGTCTTCTATGATTTCTTTGATGCCAGCAACTGTTAAAATAAATAGCAATGGCACCAAGGTGGTATATCTTCCTGTTGGAGAGACATCTGGAATTTGCTGTGAACAGAGGGAGAACAGATATGTTATTTTTGTATCATCGGTTTCTAGCAATTTCAAAACTTTATGCAAAGCTCTCAGAAGAGAGAATGCAGAGCTTTTTGATTTGTGCCTGACTGACATCCAATTTCAGAGAGCAAACTAGCCCAAGCTCTCAGTAGGTTTGAAGAAATTACTATCATTAAGTCAGAAAATTAAGTTCTTGTACATGCTTTTTATTTTATTTCTTCTCTGTTCACAAGAAAAGCATTCAAGTTACGTAATTCACCTGGAAACAGTAATAATCTGAACTATCTAAACATTCAGCAGGTTCACAAGATTCCAGACATGCTTTTCTCAGTATGGTCAAGAGCTGTATGTTTTACAATACTATTTCTTGTTTTTACTTGTTAAGAATAGAAGTAGCTTGATTTTACAAACTACATTGAAAAAAGCCTCTAAGTTGCCTTCTAATTTAAATTATTAAGTACTACCTCATTAATATTACTATTAAAATACATTTAAAAATTTATTAATAGGTAAGCATTTTATAATCAATGTAAACCAGTGAAACAGTACCTGCAGTAAGGCAATGAAGAGAAAGAATGCATTTGCAGCTTTTCTTATCTGCTCATACAGGAATCGAGGTAGAAATGTCACCACGCTGTACTTGGCTGTGCTGCAGGTTAGAAAATTTTTATTTCAGTACTTCATCAGAACATCATACACGGATTATGAGCAAAAAGTTTCAAGTAGGTTTCTAAAAGCCAGTGTTAGAAAGTTGTTCAAAGATCACACTGTAAAGACATATACGGAATACAGAGGAAGTCAGGTGCCTGTGTTCTGAGCAAGCGCTGTACCAAACAAAGGAGGTATCACGTGGACCCAGAAGGCTGACAGTCCCACTTCAATCACTGGCACCTTTGTTAGTGCAGGAACTATTAGAAAATGTACTATCCATCCGAACTTCAGCATGAACAGGCAGTCTTTCACCTCAGTTCCAAGCACTTGAACAAGTGCCTACTCCTCATCAAAACATGGAACTTAAACGTTGGGGAAGGCAGAGTTTAACATGTGAGAAGTTACAAATTCTGCAGTGCCATTTTAAAAAATACCTCATTTCCCAGCTCAGAACCATTCTACACTCAGGTATGAGTAATCCTGCAGAACAATACACACTTTTTGAAATTAATCTTTGCTAGTTATTTACCCTGAGTAGCTATAGTAGTACTTCCTTTACCTTAAGCCAAAAGTATACTGTACTGTACTACCTAGTCTCAATAATCTATGTAATTTCCTCACATCAAACCCATAATGGGTATGCACGATACAGCTTCAGGAAAAAACAGAGATGACAAGATGATTTAACCATTCAATTTTTAAATGAGTTTAATAACCCACCCCCACACTGTCAAGTTACCAAAACCAACTTAAGTGATTAAGATTCTCAATCCTGCAAAGTCCTCACTCTCTGAACACATCAGTTACAACCCAGTCACCTAAACGCCTTCTTGAGACTGTGCAAGGACACTCATCATGCTGCAGAACCTGTCCACGCACTACAAGTGACTGAGTCTATACAGTAGCATGTCATGATCCATTACACAAGGAAAAAATATTTTTAGAGAAGAAAGAGCAACTCTACCTTACTTTCCCCTCATTGAATTAGCACAGCACCTTCCCCCCCACTGATAACTACTAAGTATTAGCATGAGTTGGAGCGCTTGCATCTGTAGTTCAGGTGTCTTCCCCCATACACTGAATGTAACTTTGCAAAGGCCAAACAACCTGCAACAGGAGCTTTTGGGGAATAATTTTGGGTGGTTGGATTTTTGGAGGGTAGGGGGGAGGTGGATGGGTTTTTTTGGCTGGGTTTTGGGGGGTTTTTTTGTTCATTCTCAGGGAACTGAGAATCCTAAGACACTCCTTCCAAGACAGAAGGAGAATTGTTTCCTGAAGCACTAACAACACAACTACACAAACACTGGCAAGATGATGTTTTACTGAAGCTTCCTAGAAGTGTCAAGAACACCTTTTCTTTAAGCATAGTCCTTTATGTCAAATGCTCTTCTGGTTCTCTCCCATCAATAAGCCTTCCAGATTGATTGAAATTCATGGCATTACTAGTCACAAATCATGAAGGACTAATAATCAAGTGCTTTGTCTACATGATCTGCCTTTCACAATTGACTGCTATGCATAAAACCCTTACTATAATCTTGATCTACAAACAGTTAAGTTCACCGGGGTTCCCTTATACTTCTTTTTGCATGTACAAGGTCAGAAAACTGCATTGTCCAAGACTTACTTGCTTTAACCACTTCCTTCTCCCTTTCATCTGCCCCATCCCCAGTTCCAAGCCATCTAACTAGAGATTCCTGCATCTTCCAGAATCAAAAGGTAACAAGATACAACATAGCACAACGTGTCACATGAAGCTCTATTTTGGACACTAGAGCAAGATCAGTGGGGCAAGTTGAACAAAATGATCAATTGAAAAACAAGTAAGACGCCATCTTATCACCTCGTTTCCTCTTCAAGCAACTACAAACCCCTACTAGGTTTGATGCAAGTCAGTTATTTTAACTGGATCTCCAATGAAAGGCAACACAACAGCATTTCTAGCACCACAGCCTATAGACTTTCTATTGCTACTACTGCTCAGCAGAATCATGTATTCAGATACTCAATGTGATATTTAACAAAAGTTTCAAGTGGTTGGACTTCAAGATGGCTTAGTTGATATCATCTGAGTTAAAACATGCATCTAGGTTTAAATCACATGACATAGTATATTTATTGTATAAATTAAGATAATTACTTCCTTGAAATACTACTAATTTCTTCCAACTGGAAGGTTTTTTTGTTTTAAGCCACATTCACTTGGTCTCATGTGTAATAACTTTCCTTTAACAGATCATAATTAAACACACATTTCCATAGTACCTTGTGACTTAAAAATACAGGTTAATCAAGTTCACATTTTAAACCTAAAAGTGAATTCCCCAAGCAACACCAATTAGAAATCACACAACAGCAGATCTTTATATTAAAATACTATTTTCCTGGATACCACATTGCTATGACTACATTAAAGCAAGAATTTTTCTCATTGCAATCAAGCCGAAACATTTATTAACAACATTCTACCATTTACCAACTTTACAGCTAACTGGTCCAAACAATCTTATTCTAATGATTGAGTTAATGCCAACAGAATAAGGCTCTTTTGAACAAGCTTTATGTACACTAAGTCACACCACATATTTTGTTGCTTAAGTAACACAACAGATGCCTACAGAAGATACGTACAGTTCTAATTAGAGAGGGGCACATTCAGCTTAACATGACCATGCAGACCAGGAGCAGCAGTCATGTGTATATGTAAAGAGCAGGTGCATGTTATTATTCAAAAAGAAAGCTTCTTATGAAAAGCTAATACTCTAAGCTGGGCAGGACTATTTGATTAATTTGCCTCTGAAAAACAGCTCTCTAAAGGACAAACGCAATACAAAAAAAACCCCTTTGTGCTCCCTCCTAACAAATAGACGCGTTGCAAAAGACTTCAGGATAATCAAAGCTCAGAAAAAAGTTAAACTCTACAGGTGAACATGTAGAAAATTCAGGCAGCTCACGCATAGCACAGAAGACAAACATCTGCAAAGGTTAGCCCTCTGACTACTCCCAATCAGAGCCATCTTACCTTCAGAGAAGTGCCTGGTACCAAATTCCAAGAACACCAGGTCCACAGCTCACAACACAGGTTGTGGCAGAGGAGGAGAGCCCATGCAGGAAGCCAAAAAAACCTGTTCTTTCCTAAAGCAACAGGTGTTAACTATGCAAACCTTGCTTAACTACATAAGTTTGATGTTTAAACAGGCATACAAATGTTAGAAGAGACATCTTTATATCTGCAGCTTAATTCATCTAAGTCATGTTTCAAGTTGCACCACTGTGGAAGTCAGGAGGAACACTACCAAACTCTGTTAAATGAGTTTGGAGACATCAGTAGAGCTGAATCTGACCACAATCATGGCATAATTTGACAGAAGTTAGTGTCATTCATGTACCTTAACTCACCAAGCTTCAGTTGGTTATTTTGATAACGCTCAAATGAAAAGTAGCAAACAGTGCACTGAGAAACTCAGTAGTAGTTTTCCAGTATAGCTCCTCCATTTATTAACATGGAATTTTTGCATGACAGCTCCCATAGTTGCTATTTTCCCATGTCCCAAAAAATTTTCATTGAGTCCCTATTGAATCACCCTTGAACGGGCAAAGCCTTCCAGTATCAGAGGCAGAGAAGTTACTTCCTTGAGAAGTTTAAGTGTGTTGGCAGAGCGCAGCTGAATACAGCTCTAAGTTTTTCCAGCCAGCCATCTGAAACACTTCTACCCCTTCCCTGAGAATGTCAATTGACAACTTCAAGATGAACTTTACCTTCAAGGCTAACCGTGATAAAGAACAGAGGATCTCCTTGAGACACATGTGGTCTCATTTCCAGGGGTGTTAAGCACAACAAACTGTACTTGCCTGGTCAGCATTCACCCACAGCTACCTGTTCCACATACTTGAAATACTCTCAAATCTGAGAGCTGAAGAATGAGCATTGCTTGATGACAGTGCTTTTAACATACAATTTAACATACAATTCACAGGAACAATTACTAAGAAAGCCAAGCACAGATATCTGAACCACAGCACAGGGGCTGGGTAATTAAAGTGAACATTAAGAACTTGAGCTCTTCTCTCACCAAACAGGCTTTGTTTCTATTAACACATACAAGGGATCAGATGCCCTGTAACAGAGAAAGAAGAAAAAAAAAAAATAAGAAAGCCAAGATGATTTGCTTCAATTAAGGGCTCAAATACTGTCTTCAGTGGAATGATGCGTGCATGCTAAGGTCCTCTAAGCATGCAACACTTAAAATTTTAAGATTGACATCAGTTTTAGAGGTTCTGCTCTAGCTCTCAAATACAGAAGCAGTATGAACACGAAGTACCTCCAGACCATCACTGTGGGAGGAAGAGCAGCAAGCTTTACTTATTTCATGCTATGTTAATTACATTAACATTAAAACCAATAGGCAATTATTATACTGGGTACAGAGAAAGCTCACTCATAGGATTATCTCCAATAACACTGTCATGCAGAATATTGGCCAGGTTGTTACAAATCCAGGTATCACGAACAAGGTTTTTGGCAGCTGCATGTACATGACAGTGAAAGATCATCTGTTTCATTGCACATACAGAAGATGATTTGTTTTATTCACGACACTTGCTAAGGAGACAAAAATCAACTGCTTCCTAATTCCCCAAATAACATATCATGTAGGATTATAAGGGGCAACTACTTACATGCCTACGTGATGATTATTGAGGACTGGAAACTAGGTCCTAAACAACCTGTGTTGGTTTATTATAGCAGGCAGCAATTTCCACCTGAAACAACGCAGCCACCAACTTAATCAATGAGTCTTGCTCTGTCATATGAATCCCTAAGACTACAGTCCCTGCAGAGGAAGACTCCAGTCAGTAAGAGTTTCACTGCACTGTGTACGGCCTGTACACACCTGTCAGCTAAGAAAAGGGTAAGTAGTGCTTAAATACTCCAGACAGTTTGAGATAGACTCTGAGCTTGGGTCAGAATAGAGGAGTGTAAAAAGAGCAAGACTTGCTCTTGCACAGTAAAAACTGCAAGACTTGAATCCTACAAGATATTACTGCTTAAAGCTTGCCAGAGCAAGGCAAAGAACCCAGAGTCGTTATATTACATACTAGATGATAATCTAGTCACCCAGCAGTAGAACAACCACTGTCCACAGTCCAAGTGCCTGTTTTGTTCTCATCTTCTCCTGCACTCCTCTACAGTTTCTCTGTAATCGTAATGACATCTTACACATACAAGTCCACACATTGTCAAAAGATAAAACAGGCCATAACTTTGTTTGAAGGATGTTCTTCTGCCTAGCCACTGAAACATCACACCCTGAAAGATCTCTCAATAGAGCTGTTGCAATACTGTAGAAGAGGGATAAATCTGTTGTCCTAAACTATCTGCACAGACAATGAAACTGATTTGGAGTACTTAAGTGTATTAGAATTAATCCATTTGAACTTCAGCAGAAAACACTTTCAGGAGCTTCAAACTGCAGCATCCAGGAACTTGCAAAAATTCTTACCAGTGGGACAGTTTTCATCACAAGGATGTCATCACTTCACTACACATTCCTCAGGGCAAAGACTCCTTCATTTATAGGATGGGCTCCCACCAGAAGCAACTAAAGGCACCACTGCATATTTGGAAGACCTGTTCTTCCACTCCCTTTATAACAGCAGGAATTGGTCACATATTAAAATCTTAGCCCTCTTTTCCCAAATTATATGATTTGGGAAAAAGAAAACACACTACTGTTTCATACAGGTTTGAAAGACTCAAGACATGCCAATTCAGCTCATTCTCCTGCAGGTCAAGTTCCACCAAAACTTGTTTTTTGTGGGCCAGAATGGTTTCTGTTTGCTGTAATAAGCCATAGAAGCTCTTCTGAAGAAAAGTCTCCTTCAAATCTCCTTCAAATTCAAGACCTCATACATAAATAAATAAATAATAATAAAAAAGAAGCAGTCAGCTGTTAGCTAGACAACCAACCACTAAGGTTTAGGAGTGTTTTACACAAGGGGAAAGACATCCCAAATATATTCTTACACTATTATTTTATAGTAATGCACATGATTAGTGTTGTGCCCTACAACAAAACCTAATAAGAAGGTAAGGTGGTAAGTGCAATATTCAATTACCACTGCTTCTCCTGGCAATTAGTGTTATCTGCCCTAATGCAGAAGTTTCATTTCAGTAACAAGATGTTTAGACTGACAAACCAGCTTAGCTGAACTATCTGCACTTCCTCAGAAGCTGCATCACCAACAAGCTTAGATTAAGTGCTTCGTTTTGGTTGTTATCTTTGTATAGACCACTTAAGACAAAAGTACAAGACAAAAAGCATTATGAACTGCTGCACACAAACATGAGTTATTACTCTCTATTTCAGTAATATCAACTCCTAACCATGTAAGGATTTTTCAGAATTACTAAGCTACAGTATCTTGTGCCAAATTGCCCCAAGATCAGCAGGACTTCTTCCATACACAGGCAGTGAAAGTCTGTAAAATCTGATGTAATTGATGTTGCCAACATATTACTTCCACAAGACCAGCCTCCTACAGTAGTGTTCATGGCAGTCTTCGCACAGAGCAAGCATCAGCGTGCCTGTTTACGCTCAGTTTAACCTAGAAACAAGACCTCATGGTCACATTTAACAGAAAGGATAGCATTTTTGCTTCCAAATCCTGTACCCTGGAGGCTTTTCCTAAAGCATGGAAAAAGGCCTTTCCATTTGTTCTCTATTCATGCCATCCCTACAGAATGGGGAACAGGCTCCTGACTATTTTTCAGTAACAAATACATTAGACAAAGACTGTTTAGAAACAGCATTAAAAGCTCTGTAGGCATGATATTGTTTCAGCATGCTCCAATATTGCCAGGTCATCGCTACAGAAATATGCTCTTGCTTTTCAGTAGCCCTGCTGGCAAGTACGGGTCAATAAAATAGAGCTGACTGGAGCAGTTAACCTAGAAATACTGCTGTCTCATAAAGGAAGTTTGGAAGTTTAGCACCACATTTAGTTACTGTACAAACTCAAGATAGGCTTCACAGTAAACACCACATTGATATAAAAAAAAGTCACATGAGCTAGCCAGCTATTTAAAAGCCAGAGTGCTAACTTCAGTTTTAAAGCCATTATTTAACTGCAAGTGTCACCACAACTTAAGCAGCTATTGTTCTAGTGACAAGCAAGGGGGTGGTAGAAGAAATGAATACTTACATTCCTCAAAATTGAACAAATATTTTTACAGTCTATGGGAACTATATAGAAAGTAGTTATTACAGTTTCTGAGCTCTACTTAAGTCAATTTAAGACAATTGCTTACTCTTCTACCCTTTTCTCAGATCACCAGCAGTCAGATCATGAGGTCTGTAGCAGTACACAGAAGGCTACACATGCAGCTATACAGGGGATCAGGGTAAAACTACTTGCTCTCTACAACTACCTGAAAGGAGGTTGTAGTGAGATGGGTGTCCACCTCTTCTCCCAGATAACTTGTGACAGGACAAGAGGAAATCACCTCAAGCTGCGCCAGAGGAGGTTCCATTTAGATATTAGGAAACACTTTACTGAAGTGTTGTCAAGCATTGGAACAGGGAATGGTGTAGCAAGTTTTACATACCCTTGAGGTATTTAAAAGACACGTAGATGTGGTGCTCAGGAACATGGTTTAGTGGTGGACCTGGCAGTGCTAGGTTAACAGTTGGACTCCATCTTAAATATCTTTTCCAAGCTAAAGCATTCTGTCATTCTAACAGTAAACAGCAAGAGACTTTGAGAAGTCTGGTTTCTTGTACATGTCCTGAAAGACACCTGCTTGACTCCATCCTCACTCAAACTACACAAAGAATCGCTAAAAATATTTAGTCTCTTCCTGTTCATGTATTTCTCTGGACAGAGATCACCCATAGTGGAGGAATAAGTACAAATGCAGAGTCATAAGGGAATACACACTGCTGAACACGGGCCAATATTTATCCAACAAGTATGTGGGACAGCAGCTTTGTTTGCATGAAGTCAGACTACATTTAAGCTTGCATCTGGAAGCTGCTTAAGTAGTTACTTGATCTAAAAAGAGGAAAAGATTCAGTTTAATTCCCCCACGGTGTTGCTGCTGATGATGTATAAAACCCATCACGATGAAAAAACACAACTTCAGGATGCCAGAGAGCTCAGCACACAACAGGTGGAATGACACTAGAACTCAATCTTTTTTTTTATCCAGGCTTTTCATCTTGGCAAAATTCAACAGTTTAACTCTCCAGGATCTCTGGCCCTAGAAGCAGCCTACTAAGACCAAAAATGCAGCAATGTCAAATACATTGGCTCAGTCTGGAAACACAATACCAGGCATACAATACCATAAAAAACTCACTGTTACGCTAGTTTTCACAACTAGAAATTCTTCTATAGCTGCTGCACTGCAGGAAAATTAAGCTTTTGCTTATTTTCAAGAAGGATGTAACACTGAGTATTTCTTTTCAGCTAATAACAGCATCTAGCTAGAACTGAAAAGGGTTAAAGGATTAGTTTAATACATGATTAGTCTTGTAGCATTCAGAATATAATAATACATCCCTTCTTTGAAGAATTCCTGAACACTTTTTAGCAGTCAGGCAAGCAATCTGTTCACACAACAACAGAAGAGATCTTCCAGTGTAACACAAACACCAGTACAAACCACTACAGTCTCTGAACTCTACCAAGAATAAATTGAACACAAGTAAGGGCAGTGTAACCTAAAGAGCAGAGGCACACGTTAGTGCAAGAGGAACACTGGTCTGAGGCATTAAGTGCAGACAAATGCACTTGCGCACAGCAGACTACCACTCATTTTCAACCACAGATTATAGTGAACTCTGGTTGGGATATTCACATCACAAGGGTCAACGCTAACTGGCTAGTGATATCAGCAACTCCCATTTCAGCAGCAGGGACTCATTAAGCACCAGTAAGAACCACCCCAACACATTCAAAAAACATTAACACCTCTAAATCACAAGCCATTTCTACAGTTCCTATTTACAAGCCAAGAAAGCAATGCACTTAATTTAATACAACCTACAGCTGAAATCAAAGAATTCAGACTTTGCCTGCAATTTTGTCACCAGCAAGCATCCTGCAGACACCGATGGGATGGTCTGGGACTACAGGACAAACAGCCTGTCCAACACAAGACCTGTGGTGCTACTAGAAGCCTTGTTACAGTCTTCAGTGATAAATTCCTAGGGGTAGTGCTTCTGCCCTATGAAACAAGAAATTCACTCTCAGCAGTTTGCTTGAGCTTCAAGATTCAGTACAGTTTAGAAGTGAAAGAAATGAACACTGAAGACTTCTTGCTCATTACCTTTTCTAGCAGAATTTACTTTTTGCCTGTATGGAAGAGAAGTTTCTGTACTAAGGATTTTCTGGATATCAGAAAGCATCTTTTTGGGACCTCCATAACAGATCAAGCCACCAAATTCTCTTCTGACAAGAACCTTTCAACAAGATTTCTGGATTCAAGATCCATTAGAAGCATAGAAGTGGAATTTTGCCCTTCCTGACTGCTGCTCCACTGCTGACCTCACACTCACGCCACATACCAAGGCTGAATTTGGAGTCCTGATTCAGATATACTGCAATGTACTTAGAAAATTGGAAGAGAGTTACAAGTATCCTTAAGACTTATTTCAGCACGTTTTTTATAGATCAAGAAACTAGAAGCACCAACTACTTTTGCATCAACACGCGCAACAAGTGAAGGGCTCAAATCACTTCACTGGTGATTTTTTTACTGCATACACTGGAAAAAAATTTTCAGTACAGTACTGTTACACATTTGGTATACACCACTGATATCAGAGTAGATTCCTGTACTAGTAAGAAACATCAAGGAATTGTATTTACATGAAAGCCAGATCTGTAGAACCGATCTCACTAAGCTAAATAAATCAGTTTTCACTGAGTATATATTTGGAAAAGTATTCATGCCATTAGTTTGATGATCTCAAAAGTATTGCCAGAGCATTGAAACTCCTATCATCATACCCCACCTGTATCCTTGTGTCTTTACAAGGCAATAGGCAAGTTTGTTTTCAAACTGTAAAATAAAGACTTCCTAGTGTCATAGTTAGCCCCGACTGGGACCAGACTATGTAGTCTCACTCTCCCTCCCCCCACCCTCCAAGAGGACACAGAGATAATATAAGGAAAAAATGGCTCGAGGTTTGAGATAAGAACAGGGAGAAAATACTTAAAGTTACCATTACAGACAAAACAGACTCAACTGGGGAAAACTATTCATTTATTGCTAAAACTAGCAGGAGAACGAGACAGGGAACAAGATAACCTCCCCATCCCCCCACCCCTCCCTCTTCCCGAGCTTAACATTATCTCTACCACCTTCCCCTCTGCCCCAAGTGGCACAGGGGGGGAAGAGGGAATGGGGGTTACAGTCAGTTCACCACACTGTTTTACGCTGCTGCTTCGTTGTCGGGGGAAGAACTCCTCACATTCCTCCCCTGCTCCTTCGTGGGGTCCCTCCCACGGGCCACAGTCCTTCATGAAACTGCTCCGGCGTGGGTGCCGGAGCTGCTCCGTGCTCACCTCTTCCACGGGGTTCAGTCTCTCCAGAACAGCTGCCCCAGCAGGCCCTCCATGGGCCACAGCCTCCTTCAGGCATCCACCTGCCCTGACATGGGGTCCTCCACAGGCTGCAGGTGGATCTCTGCTCCTCCATGGACCTCCATGGGCTGCAGGGGGACAACCTGCTCCACCATGGTCATCACCACAGGCTGCAGGGGAATCTTGGCCAGGAGCCACATTACTCCTCCCCCTCCTTCTTCACTGACCTTGGTGCCTGCAGCTGTTCCTCTCACAAGAAAATTTCTTCACAAAAGGCAGGCAGATGCTTCTCAGGACCTCATTCACATCTCATCTCCTCTCCACTTCTTGCAGACGGGCTGGGCTGAGTTCTGCCCAGTCGGCTGCCCAGCAGGAGGCCAGAGGGTGAGGCCTGCAAGGCCCACAAGGCTCCCACCTCCCCCTCTCTGCCCCCACTCAGCTCCTTCACATCTTTTTTTTTTCCTTCTGTTTTCCCCTTCTTAAGTACATCATCACAGAGGCATTATCAGGGAACATTCTGCTACCAATTGGTTCAGCCTTGGCCAGCAGCAGGTCCGTCCTAGGCCCGGCCAAGTCCACGAAACAAAGAGGAGCAACTTCTAGCAGTTTCCTACAGAAGCTGCTGCCTTAGGCCCCCCCTCACTAAACAAAACCAGAACACCTAGTCACTTCCCCCATCATTCAAGTCATCACATAAATCAAACTTACTAGTAAAGAGTATGGTTTAAGCAATCAAGCAAATTCAGGAAGCAAAAAAAACAACACTTCAAGCCAAGAACACCAGCCAAGGTGGCACTTCTGCCGATCAGTTATTTTCACCCTGTGCTGATCATCCACATAATGAGCGTACAAACTACCATCATTGCTCACACTTAATCAAGCCAACAGCAGAAGAGTTACAGGTTGGAAACATTGATGATCCACTACCATTTTGTGTTTCACACTGGAATTAAAAAATATTTCAAAGAAGCACAAAGAAAGCCTTTTCCCACAACACACTGGAAGGAAGGGGGGAAAAAAAAATGCTGTCTGGGGTCTCTGCAGAAGCCTAGCTACTATCTGCAGCCAGTGATGTCTTTGGTTTATGACAGCTGTTAGTAGACTTCTACTCCCAAGACGCAGAATGCCTGAGACTAGATTACAATTATTGCCTTTAAGTGGCATACAGCTATGTACAGAGTGGAAGTTTTCAGGACGTTTCATTTCTTCCTGAACTTAGAGTACCAAAATGCTCTTATTAGACACACACTTAAGTTATTTATATTGAACAAGTCAAAATACGTACTACTTAGCCTTCTTACAGGCAAACATACTTAATAGCACAACTACAGCTGTGTTGGACAGAGTAATAATATTTTTCAATTTTTTTTTTTATTTTTTTTTTTTTACATATTTCAAAACTTCTAAAATGCTTCAGCTGAAAAGGGAACATAATTTGCCTTTTAATAAAAGGTCTAAAGGGTTACATGAAGTTTTTCAAACAGAACATAGTAGGGATGAAAACAGCTTCCAGTACAGGTAGAAGAGAAGTTCCTACAGAAGGAATGACTGCTGTTGCAGTGTAGTAAGGAATGGTAACAGCCATATACACACACACGTAAAGGACCAAGTTAAATCCAGCCTACAAAGTTCTACAGTACGATGTTTCAAAGTAGTTTGTGACAAAGTTTGAAGAACATAGGAAAGAAAAATCAGCCATTGCTCTAAAAGTTATCATAATCTCACTTATTTACACCAGAAAGCCTGTGGAAAGAGCAAACAGTTCTTACTTCCAAAATTCTGAAATTTGTGTGTAGAAGGGTTAGTGTCATCTTGCCACCCACTTAGCTTTTGCAATAGCACTATGTACTATTTAAAAGTGGTTTTGGGGAATGATGAATTTCGCTTAACTTGTCCAAAACAAACAAAAAAAACCCACAAAGCTAAAAACCACATTCATACTTGCCACTTTTCCCTTTTACTCCCATAAACACAGGAATTCACTTTTAACAGTGCCTCTCTCCCACAAAGAGCTAAAAAGCTCAAGATGCTTAGAACATCTTAAATTGCAAGCCATACCATTGACTTATCTTCCCCCACCCTCTACACCTCAATTTCTTGCTATGTTTTACTTAGTTTTGAGCAAACTATCCCACACTACCCCTTAATTTGGAAAACTTGCTATGAACATTCACAAGTTCCCACTGTTGTTCAGAGAATTCTTGATGACTAACCAAAATGTGACAGTCAAAAGTCATATGATTTAAAACAAACTGTTTTCTTATCTCCTTCAGTTTTATTTCCCATAAGCCATTATGTATAGGTGTTCATCCACTTACACAGCGCCCTGTGCTGTGCCACACTGATGCTTCCTAGGGAGACAGTACATCTTCAAATCCAATGGCACTGAGAAATTCAGAAGCTAAACATCATAAGAAGGTCCAAGGGCAATAAAGAAGTTCCTCAAGAGAAATTCCAATATGCATACACAAGTGAGTAAATAAACCACCACTCATATTCCACACAAGGCAACCACGCTCAGATATTATGAGGTCAAGTCACTTTTACCTTCATTCTCACTGGACTGAGGGAAGAAAGCTAAGCCAGAGGATGGAGAGAGCACAGCCAAAGCCTGTCACCCTTTCAAAAGTCTGAGATCAAAGCTTTCTTACTAAGCAATAGCAAGTTATTATAAAGTGAACTTCATTTTTAAGTGACACTAAGGAGCTAAGATCACTAATCAGGTAATGTAAACATCTGTACTTTACAACTGCACTAACTGCATTTTGTCCTACTCCTCACACATCAATATTCCTCATGATAACTTACCCTCATCAGAGAGCAAAGCTGCAAAAAGCTATTGAAAAACTTTTACAGCTACCAGGCGACGGCTTCCAGACTGCTAGCTGGACACAACAGCCCTCAGAAACAAGTTCTTGGTAGCAGAGTTACACTACTTTTTCATAAGATTAAGCCAGATCAGAACAGAACCGATTCAAGAAAACCTAAAATACAGTTCTTCAAACCCTCTCTTCCCTGCTTTTCCTTCTGTAAAGCAGGAAAGCACAAGCAGTCTATCCACAGAAAACAGTCAAACTCAGCTCATCAGTCAAGGAAAAATAAAAAATTAAGTCAGAAAACATCCAATACTGCTGCCCACATAAAAAAAAAGCAAGACACTAAGAAAATCTGTCATTTAAACTGCTTCTAAACCATAGACTTCCCCAGACAAGTATATAGTAAGTCAAAGCTGAAGTGCAAGTTCCGCATAAGTAAATTGCTGTCCTACCGAGAACACCAGCATCCTTCCAGAGGATCTTCTTTAAGTGCCCTTGACAATACACACAATAAACCAGCTAGTGGAAATCATTTCAGCGGGACATAAAATGCTTCTCTTTTCATAAAAGCACTCATTGTCTAAGCCATTCTTTGAACAATAACCCAAACATCTGCATTAACAAACAGAAGCCTGCTAAAGAACACTGCTCCTTAGTCACGACAAGAGCTATCTGTTCACCTAGCTAACCCAGGGCCAGAGTGGCAAGCACTACCACCACTGGCTTATATTATCAATTCTCATACTCCATATTCCAGTGCACATTATTTGTGTTTCCAAACTGCAATAACACAGCATTAATCATACTAACAGAAGTCTTAAACACACACTCCTACACTGAAAGGCTAAAAACACTCAAGAAAACTCCCTCTGGTCTTTAATTAAAGAACACGAGTGGACCATAGCCTTGTATGCATGGAGATCTGAGTTTACAAACTCTCTAGTTATTCTTGTGCTGTTAAGACTTAATTTTCTTTTCTTCCTTCCTACTCCATACTTTAAAAAAAAATACTTAGCCTAGTTATTCTTACAACTGGATGCTACTCTTTAGAAGAGCACTCCACGCAGTTTACATAGGAGATTCTATCCAGAGCTCACACTAAGTTTTTATGGCTTAGCTCTTGTGTCCAGGAGCACTAGATTAGGTCCTGTCATTCCAAAATTCAGCAGCCCTGCTGAAGTGAAGACCTTTTCACGCATCTTACCCACACAGCTCCACAGCTGCTCTACCTGGCTGCTGCTGCATCCCTCCTTTCCCACCTCTCCCCTAGACCACTATAACCGGACCCCGGTGTCCACCGCAGCCAAAAAACCCGGCAGAGATACAGCTTACAGTGTTGAAAGCAGGTCTGCACGGGGAGGGGGAGCCGAGCCCCCCCTGCCCGCGGCTGCGGGGCATGCGGGCAGCCGCCTGGAAGGGGAGACAGGGGGACCGCTCCGTACCTGACCCAGTTGTCGCGGAACTTGCTCTGCTGGGGCTGGTTCAAGTAAATGGTGCGGGCTGGTGCTTCGTCCAAATCCGCCGAGGACGTGGCTCCGGACATCTCATCGTCCGCCTTCTTATAGCCCGAGGGGGAACAGACAGGTCCTGCGGGGAGAGCGCGGAGAGGAGGCTGTCAGCGAGGGGCCGCACCCGCCAGCGCCGGGCCAGACCGGCGGCTCCCGGGGCCGGGCCACGGCCGAACGGCGGCTGCAAGCACACCCTCCCTCCCCGTTGTTTACCACGGCGAAGGCTGATAAATAACGGCTGCCCGGGGAGGGGGCGGCTGGGCCCGCCCGCAGCCAGCTGCCAGCTGAGAGAGCGCGCCGGGCCCGCGCCCCCCGCCCTGGGGCCGCGGGGAGGGGCGCAGGCTGCGCTCCGCCCCCCACAGCACCGCGCCCGCCCCGCCGCGCTACCGGTACTGGCGGGGACAGTGCCCGCCGAGAGCCGGCCGGTGGCGGGGCTCCGGGTTTCTTCGGTCCTTGGCGCTGCCTACCCGCCCCCACCGCATCCCATCCGGTACCTCCGAGCCTAAATCCACACGCACGGGGCAACACCTGCCCTCGCCCAGGCCCCCACGGGCACGGCGAGCTCCACCCGTGTCCGCTCAGCGAGCTGCCTCCTGCCTGTGGCACCGTCCACCGAGCATCCTGGCCACGGCTGGGGCTGGCTGGAGAGAACGGGTGCTCAGAGAAGACTCGGGTTTAGACTGAAAAGAGCAAGGTGTGTCCC
>WHYT01017412.1:39802-72736 GCA_009806455.1 Tetrax tetrax | reverse complement strand
AGCTGAAATCTTTGACAGAGCGATTTCCACCTCCAGCTGACCTGGACTGACTTGAGTCCTATGAAGCTTTGCACTAAGAGAAAGCCAAAATCTATGAGAAAGGAGCTAGCCATTTCCTCTGTCAACCCTTAAAGTGTTACCCAAGTTGTTTGACACAGGTTTACTGCTTTCCCTCTTCCATTCTTAGCCATGGACATAGTTTACATTACTTGAGGTGTACATATATTAGATAAAAATACCAGTTTATGAAATAACCCATGGATTTACGGGCTAGCACAGGTGGCTCTAGACAAGATTAAGAAAACTAGTTTCCTAAGTGTTATTTGAACAATTCATTGAAAGATAACATTATGAAGCAACTACCACAAAGCCCAACCCAGCAGCTATTTCCGATTTCCATACACAGCTAAGATCACACACAAACTGCTCTGATCAGGCAGTGGCTAAAAGGAACCTCCCACTGAATAGAGGAAAGCACCCTTAAATTACATCCTTCTTCACGACAGCTTGAGGAAAAAAAATTAAATACAACCTTAATATACTGAACACAAGTTCTCAAAAAAGACAAGACTGCATGTCTAAGCTAACATCCTACTCTTGCCTCCCCGACGGTTGCTCCTTCATTGCTGGTGCGAACAGGCTCTGTGTCCTCTAGACCTTAGCCACTGGAGGGCAACATTACCCAGTCATCTTACAAGACAGCCCGGTAGCCCAAAACACACACCTCGCAATGCTAGTAGCTGGCCAGTAAAGCTAACGTGACTGAACTAACATGCTTTCAACAGCACCGTCTCTTGCCCAAGGCAAGCATGGCACGTTGTGAATTCATGCTTCAGAGACATTAAGCTGAACTTGTGTGAGGCTAATTAATTGATTTTCTTTCATTTCAGTTGACACTAATTCAGACAACAAAAATATGTCACCTTGCTAGTATTTACTTTGTGAAAACAGACGTAAAATTAGGAAGGAAAATATGCAAGACTAGGCCATTATGATGCTCTATTGGGTTACTCAGCCTGAAGAAGCTTGCCACAACACAGAGGACAACTCCATCTTGCTGAGGGGGTATTCTCCCCCTTCAGAGACACGGAGCTAAGCGCACTACTGGGTACTTGCTATTCTTTCCCATTGATTTGATGTTGTGTAACTGCAAAGGAGATCAAACAGCAGCACTCTTAAGAGCATTAAGTGCAAAGAAGCAGCTTTCATCTGTTTTCCTCGTCAAGCTCCAGAACAGAAGTCAAATTATTCTAGAACAAACATGCCTTCTAAAGACGTTATTTGTTTCACTTTTTCATTACTCTCCAATGCTTGAAATTCTCCTGCTTACTATTCTCTTCACCACAAGTATCATGAGCCATCTCACAACTTCAAGGATTAACTGAGTCAACACAGCTCAAAGTCCAGATGTATTTAGGGTTATTTAATACACTGTGCTCTTGGCTGCTCTCCCCAAGACAGGTGCCCCAAGGACAACAGCATTTGTCTTATTCTTTAGATTATTCATTTCAAAGCAGACTTTTGAGTGTGTAGAAATAGCCATACTAAAAATGCTTTCATTTTTGAAAGTGGCTCGAGTCAGCTGCTTCTACTCTTAGTGGAATAAGCCTCATTTTGAAAGATTATCCAGTAATCCTGCCCATCAAGAATGCCTTCCACCTTCCTCCCCTGTTACTTAGCAGATCACACCCAGAAGCCTGCAGACACAATGACCTATGCTACTGGCTGTAGATGCTCTCCTTCCCCACATTTAGAAAGGTTAAGGAGCCCTGAGCTTCTGAGGGGCTCCTGGCAGTCCCAGAGGCTACACCACCTTCGGAAAGCATCTCCGTCAAGGAAACCTGACCACAGACACCATATCTTCCGCCATATGAAAGCAACATCACTCTGCTCCCTGTTTCAGAAAGGCTATGGATTAAGACAGCACAGATTTGACCACCTCCAACTGTGGTGGAACTTAAAGCTGAAGTCTGAGCAGCTCTTACTCAGCAGTGTTTACTTCTCTGTACCCAAAGGAGTCTGACTCTGTCTTAACTGCAGGGCAGACCAAGTTTTCACTCTGGAAAGGTCTCTCTCCCAGAAGACCTGCATCTTCTCTCTTATTTGCCCAAGGACTTGCAACAGTGCTATGCAATCTATTTTGGATAAAACTATTCATGCTTCAAGGAGCATATGATGGTAGAGCATTGTACCTCATAGCCTGTTTACTTACTATGTTTAGCTATATCAGATTTTATATCTTCTAACTACATCAGTCTCAAGTCTGTATCATCTCACACTTACATCCTGTACATAAATGAAGTCAAGACAATTTGATAAAAGAAAGTTGATTCTACAAAAATAACCTAGGATGGTTTTGATATGCTAGTAGGACAGCTCTCTTCACTTGCTGAAGATGTCATTTGGCTTAGCTTGTATCTCCTGAGCTTTGCTGTTGGTCTTCCTAGTCTTCTTCCCAGTATTACCTGCCACCCAGAAATCAAGAAGATACATCACCAGTGTTACCACCCACTCTGCTCTCAGCTTGGTAACTGGTACTTCAGGGTGAAGGGAAAGCAGAATTTTTGTACTGGCCTAAAGCTGTCAGGAACAGAATCAAAACATGTCATTAAATGATTATTAGGGGTAATGGTTTCAAAATAGAGGGAGGTAGATTCAGATTAGATGTTAGGAAAAAATTTTTTACAATGAGGGTGGTAGAACACTGGAACAGGTTGCCCAGAGAGGTGGTGGATGCCCCATCCCTGGAAACATTCAAGGCCAGGTTGGATGGGGCTCTGAGCAACCTGATCTGGTTGGAGATGTCCCTGCTCCTTGCAGGGAGGTTGGACTGGATAACCTTTGAAGGTCCCTTCCAACCCTAACCATTCTATGATTCTATTTCCACTCATCTTCAAGAAAGAAATCTTGAAGAGCCTCAAAGGACTTCAGTAGAGCAGAAAACATCAAAAAGTGAACTAGAGCCTGGCATAAAAAAAAAACAAAAAAAACCCACACAAACACACACCAAAAAACCCCAAAAACCTCAGAGGATACTTGCAAGCCAATCTACCCAGAATATTCTGTGAAAGTACTGAAGAGCTAGTAGAGCAGCATGACTGGAGTAAAACACTGACTACTACCTGGTTTTATGGAATTTAGATCCTTATGGAATTTAAACTGTGTCTAATACTGTTTCCCACCATGCTTTACAAGTTCCTAAGTCAGACTTGAGTTAAACTTCCTTATATAAAGCTCATTAGTTTCAAGGCTCTTACTTCACACTATTTAACAAGTTTATTTTCTAAAAAAAAAAAAAAATACAGGATTAAAGCATAACAAGAACATCAGGAGATTTTATAGCTTTCTCTCATCATTAAGAGCGACCAGGCTTGATGCCCTGACAAATTCACATTGCATTTGTTATCACTTGAAAGACAACAAATTACAATTTAATATTCTCACTTCACTGGGCCTGCAAAGATGACATTTTCCATGTGTATCTGTCTCCTTAATATCTGCTCAGTAATAATCATAGCTTCCCTATGATTAAGTAAATAAAGTGTTGTGAATTCTGTAGTGTTTTTAAAGATGAGTCACTTGTGATGCTTGCCAACTGTGAGAAGTCACAAGAGAACTCTTACTGAAATTTTATCTCTTCTCTCAAGTATATTATCCAGCTAGTTACTACTTCTGCCTTATCTTGGAGAGGTACTTGATTGCTCTAAGGCATCCCATAGAATCACGAAGTATCTCTAATTGGAAGGGACACATAAGGATCATAGAGTTCAATTCCCTGGAGGACTACCTAAAACAAAATCTGCTTTTAAGAACAAGTGATAATGGAGCAAAATTGATCACTTCACCAAGACAACAGGACCACAAGCTATAAGAAACAGCAGGATTGTGATAGAGAAGTTCAGACGGGCTTCATTATGTCAAGTTTAGAACCTAAAGCAATACTAAGGGTCACAGCCAAGAACCATCCTACCAATTCTGCACAGTTTGCAGAATTAAGGTCTAGTAGAAGAGACACTGATCTAAAGAAGCTGACACGACTTGAGCAGAGTTGGACTACAGTCTCCAGAGGTCCTTTCTAACCTCAACTACTCTGATTCAAAACGTAGACACACATTAGAAGCAGCCATACAAAGTTCCTTGCGTCCCCACAACTGTATCAAGTGGCAGTTTCCAATTAAGATACATTTGAAAGACAGCTTTTCTTAGAATGGAAGAGCACCTCACCAAAAGCCTCCAAATTTTGGCATTTACAGAACACATGGTGTTATTCTTACATGCTTAGCCTCAAAGAAAGGAGTTAGCAAACCAGACATCTGAGAAGTCAAGACACACATTTAGAGAGGTGGCAGACAAGTTTGGACTTTTGCCTTCACTGAAATACAAAGTTGGCTCTTAACAAGCCACCCCAGATTCAGTGACTCACCATCACTTCCTTGGGATAACAACCTTCTCACAAGATTACCTTCACTAACCAAGTACAAAACGAGTAGTTCTGCAGTTGAGAACTGTCAACAAGTTTATATATATATTATATATATATATATATACAGTGACTTTGAAGCTTGGCCAAGTGAATTGTTTTTACCCAAAATACATTATTTCTTGCACTATTTCATTAGCAGCCTTCACTGTTCAACAGAAATGCACTTGAAAGTGAATCTGAAAGTGTATAAAAGGTAGAGTTCAAATGAGCAGAGCACAGCATGCTCTCATCGGAGATGCAGAGCATGAACTCAGCTACCAGGTCCTCCAGGAAAGCTTCGGTCCCACCAGAAGTAGGATACTTTGAGTTATAACCAGTTCATGCAAAAATTTGATTAACAGTATTTAAGGTTTTCTTTTTTCAGAATTCAGAAAACTTCTACAGTGTTCAACAGTAAGATTGTAGGAAACTGTTCTGACATACTCAAGTCTGAAAAAAAGGAAGTTCTGGAAGCATTCAGAGTGGAGCTTTTGTTTTCTAGCTCTTCTATTATAAAGAGTAATTTTAAACATGCTCCCTTCTTTGTTGGTCTGTCCTGCAAAGTCAGAGGTCCTTAAATCATCAGGGTTCATAATAGCAACAGCCTTGAGGTTAATACGGCTGCAAAACACCTCTCACTTCTCTGAAGAATCATGCAAGAGCTGCTCTGCCTGAAGCTATTGGCAATATAACGGCACCTTACTTTGCTAAATGAGAATCAAACATAGCACAGTATTCCTGCCCAAATGACATTTACCCTATATATTATGGGTAAAGCAAATTGCATCAAGAAAATAAGGTGGAGGGTTTGGATCTGTTATTCCAAGCTGTTTTCAGGTCCTGTGAAGAGCACTGTAGGTGTTACTAACATGCATCTTGCAGGGACTTAAGGCTTCCAGCAGGTACACTTAAGTCCAGTATTCAACTAGCTTTGAGCATGGAAACACGAACAATCTTGTCAATTTTAGTAGGCAGTTACAAAGCAGAAGGGAAGAAGATACTATCTTGTATAAAAGATGTGTTTTAGTAAATGGCCTCTGTTGGAGTTTGAGGCCAACCAGAACTCTAAGGAATTCCCTTGGGAAAGCTGAGGAAAAGTAACAAGTATAAGATTTCCACAGGAATGCAAACAGTGATTAGGAAAGAGAAGCCGAGAGTAAAGTAGCACATATTTTAGCCTAGGAGTTCACTAGCACTGATCTTCTGCTCTAGTAGTGTCTAAGCAGGTTAGAAGGCAGAGTTACCTAAAGAGGGAATGGTGTCAGTTCTGCTAAAATGAGGGCTACGCATAAGCAGTTAAGTCTTTTTAGACTGAAATACTAACATTCAGTGCTTCAGTCCAGGATAACAAGGAGGCTGTGACAAGGGACAATACACAATACATGAGAGAACACAGGTACACAATCTTCAGCTTCGTCAGGAAATGTTTGTGACACTGGAAGGAAGAGCTATCCCTCTATCTCCATCATTCCAGGCATTAGGAAATCCACAACAGGCCTTTTACACTAATAGGATGAAATGGTTGCCACTATGCAAACTGACAAAGTAGACAACAAATTAGTACCGTAAGCATTTCAGTGATTGAGTGACTGCTCAGTCAGATCAAGCCCCTTCAGTTACCAGCTCATACAGTAAAACACACAATTATATGCAATCCCAGTGAAGGTTTTTCTTACAGGCTAGAGAATATAAAACAGAAGAGTTGGAAGTAAACTCGGTCCTGCACTATAACTAGTGGGTACATTCTCCAAATGCCTGTTAATTGTTGTCTTGATTTGGGTTTTTATTTTATCTAAGTGCAAGTTCCAGTTCCAGCATAACTACCAGGATACTGAGCGAGCAAAACAACATCAAATTAGAGTTCTTCCACAAGATCTTATTCCTCAGAGTTAGCCTGAATTTATGCCTGTCAATAGCTAAAGCTATAGTGGAAAAAACTTGTGTTCAGGTCAAGCAAGTTGAAATTGCTATGGAACAGTCCTACTACAAGTCAAACTTGGACAGGGGGACTTAAAGTTGCCAGATAACCCCTCTGTTCAGGTCAGAATGCAAAGGCCTCCATACCTTTGTAGCAGATGTTTTAGAGATGTACAGCAAGGAAGAAAAGCTATTTTATGCACAGCAGAAAATCAGATTTGAAGATAAGAATTTTTCTGTGCTAGATACAAACCAATAAAGAAATTGAGACTCAGATGAAGACAGTAGCCTGCAAAAGGATATTAAGAGTAAATAAAGCTTCAGAAGCATGACAAGAGAGGACTGAGCAAAGGAAGATTATTTTCTGAACTCCAAGATGCAAGGAGAAACTTCTCATCAATCAAGCTAACCCAGATACTGCAAAGGAAATTAAACAGACACAGGTCTGTAACTTCTCTCCCTTTCATAGCTATGCAATGTGTACAGAGTATCGAAACTAACAAGACTAAGAAGGGTATTGTTGGGCGGTAAAGTCAGCCAATGTGATAAAGCTCATGGATTTCAGTAGTTGCTTAAAACTCAAGAGTAGTTGTCTGCAGGAGTAGAGAGCAAAGTGTTCTGCAAGAGAAGCTGCCATGCAGGAAAAGCTTCTATCAAACTTATCTCCAAGAGAAGCTGTTATGCTGGGAAGAGGTCACTTGACAGCCCACTCCAAGACCAATTTTGTGGTTGATTTCATTTAATGAGTCAAAAACACAGGACAGGTGAGTGGCCATTAGTTTGGGCTTGCTTACATAAAGACTGGAGAGCTACATGCAGTTTACAAAAAGTGTCTGTCTTGGATACATTAATCCAGTCTTCAGGAGCATATAAATGTTAAGAATCCTACAGTACAAACACCTAACAGTGCACTTCCATGATCAGTGCAAAAAGTAGTGCTATGTATTGAGAGCTCAGCTAAGTCAAAAGAAAAGCTTGGATATACTGGTCAAACCAAGGAGGACTGATTTGCCAGTGAGATGTGGCTACAGAAGAACTGCAGTATTACGACAGATGCAGAGATACTCATAGTATAGGTGCATCAGTAGTTAATAGGTGATTGATAGATCATTTTAATAGACACAGGAAAGATAGGGAAAAATTCTTCAGTAGGGTCTGTTGTAATAAAGTGAGGAGCGATGGTTTTAGAAAAAAAGGGAGGCAGATTCAGACTTGATATAAGGAAAAAACTTTTTACACTGAGGGTGGTGGAACACTGGCACAGGTTGCCCAGAGAGGTGGTGGATGCCCCATCCCTGGAAACATTCAAGGCCAGGTTGGACGGGGCTCTGAGCAACCTGATCTGGTTGGAGATGTCCCTGCTCTTTGCAGGGGGGGGTTGGACTGGATGACCTTTGAAGGTTCCTTCCAACCCAAACCATTCTGTGATTCTATGGCACACCACATTAGTAGCTCTCACTCACAGCAGGTGACTAGAACTGCACACATTGATGAAAGACTTCTTGTAGCCACAGTGGACACAAAAATCTGTTGAGATTACAGAAATGAGAACAAGAACTCCATTTGCTTGGCTCTGCTAATGTGGACCTGAACAGGAATAGTATATGCCTTGTGAAGTTAAGTCCCTTCTTTCTTGTGTTTGTCCCCAATTTAAGATGAGTTCAATGACACTAAAAAAGGCCTTTCTGAATAACCTTAAATTACAAACTAGAAAGTTCTTAACTCCAAGTTCAAGGCATAAAACATAGCTTGTTTTCAAGAGCAGCCTTGATCAGATTGTGAATGGAATTGTATGCTGCAAGCAGAGACAGCTGGAGCCTGAATTTTGATGCATACGCCCAGATTCATTTGGATGAAGCAGCTAAATGTTGTCACTAAGGAGCAGAAGAGATTCCTAGCAGAATGCTAGAGACAGTTCAGAGAACTAAGCAGCAGCAACCAGGATTATACTACTGCAGGAGTATACAGTTTAGCAGAAACTATACACAGAGAAGATTCAGATGCATGATCATGATCATGGACAAATACTGTGTATTTCAAGAGACAGAAGAGAACTCTTACTGAGGCAAGGAATAAGAAGCAGGTCCACCCAATAAAATTCACTTCCCTCTGTATGAATAGCAGACAGCCACATTATTCAAAGCAATAATAAGGTGGCAAAATACTCAGGTATGGGAGAGCAAAGGTGCCTAAGGCTGGCTGTGGTCTGAGCTAAGGTCTCCTTGGTGCATTTCTTTTTGCTTCTTTGAATGGCACAGTAAAGACCTGATGTTCCTATTCCCTTTAACAATCCTAATACGCAGCCTTGGTGAGACCACAAGAATGCCACTTTGCCTAAAATAGCTCTTCATCTCCCAAGTCGTTTTGTACCCACTCACTTAATGTCAAAAATAAGCAGCTTCTGCTGATAATGCTGAGCTAATAAAGCTGCATGAGATAAACATAATCTATTCTTATTCTGCTTCATAGCCATAACTGTCACCTAAATTCCCAGGCCAAACCTGTACCACTGGTAAGTAAAGAGAAGTTATTCCCCTCTTCCTCTGTAAATTTAAGTCTGGAAGCTGGGACAAAAACATCAGGGACATTGTAATTGACACCAGTTAAAACAGTAGTTTGTTGTTAAGTTCCCATACTGCACTGCACAAAAATAAAAAAGGCATTTCCAGAAGCATCACTCCTATTCCATTCTTTCCTCAATTGTTCTCTCAACTCACTTGTTTATTTGCTAGCAGCTTGTCACCACAACCTGGACTTCAAGGAGGTTTTTTTCTAGTATACATGGTGTCTGATTTATGACAATCAATGATACATCTGGGGTCTAAAAAAAAAAAATAGATCTCAGGCAGCAGATAAATAGATCTAATAGCCTGATACAAAGTTGAAAACTTAACTTCAGTACCTACTGTTCAACACCAGAATTCTAAATAGGCAAGAAGTACTGTAGCTCCAGTCAGCCAGAGGAGCCTCCTAAGCTGTCCCTGAAAACCCCTCAAGTCCAAATCCAAACACTTCATGTGCCATAGGTTTTCTAAGAGCTGATTCCAAAACTTGGTATTTCTCAAACTCAGAAAACTACCTATGAGTTCCATATGCTCCAGGTTTCCAACAGCTTCACAAATGCCACCAAGATACCCTACAAGAAATACATCAACTTTTTTCCAACTAACAGCACATAACTTAAAATGGAGGCATCAAGTTCTGTGAGAACTTGATAATATCAAGCATTACTGTTCCCTGTTTGTGATTACACAGTTTTGAGACTCTGGGAAACTGTTTCTGCTCACCTATTGGTGATGTCACACGTCAACGTTTCTCTGCTCTTTTCAGTTTTATTTTTAAACTCCTGGATTAGCATGGCCTACCAACTCTCAGTCAAGCTCAAAACACATTTGCACACATTAGAAAGCACTGAGCAAGGCTTCAGCATTTGAGACAGTTTGGAGCACTATTTAGAGCTCCTTATTTAACATAACTTAGAAGCATTTTATATACAAGGCAACAGTGCAAATGCAGATTCCACCGTGCAAACATATGGAAACACATACTGTGCCCATTCTGCATGCACTTTCAGCCTCTGAGACAAAGACAACTTTATAAGAACTTCCTTCTGAATTTTCAGCTCAAGAAATCTTCCTATAATAAAGGGGAAAAAGTTAGTTTAACACTGAAGCCACTGCATTTGACAAAGTATAAAGGCAATTCTACTCCCTTCTTCCAGTATTATTATTTGCAGTTCCTGGATTCATCAGATATTTAATTGTTAAAGTTTTTTGGTTTTGTTTTTGTTTTTTTTTTTTTTTTAAAGTGAACGTGACATGGCAGAAGTTACAGCAAAACTGTATTCTTATACTTTGAAGAAAAATAAGCATCTCTCCTCTAAATAATCCCACTGCTCAAGGAAGATCCTGGAATTCTAGCACTTCTGTCAGATACACCTTGGATAGCCATGAGTAGTAATCCTATTTATGTGCCATGTACATAACTATCAATCACAGTCAATCTGTTAGGTGATTAGTGGAATATTTCAAAAACAGCCATCAGAAATCTCCTTAGCACAACTGACAGTCACAGCTAATCTTTAGAAGAGAGAAGTTACAGCCTTCTCTCCTCCCACCTTTGAGGTGTGTTTCCCTGTATTAATATTGACTGAGCTAAAAATATCTGAGGCACATCATAATTCTATTAGTATTCTGGCACACAAGTGCTTTCCCCCCCCTTATTTCTGTAATGCATCTGTTCCTCTTCCAATTTACTAACAGCTTGAAGCATATCAGCTGCAAGCACAGCTGATCTTGATTTCTAAGAGAACAATTTAAACAAGAAAAAAATGTTTTCCCATTTATATGCTTATGATGTAAAGCTAGCTGTATTCTTCTTCTAAAAGCCCAGAGGCTTGTAGCACTGGCTTCTGGCCAACACTAGATTAGGAAGATCTACTGAATACATACCAACCTTTTACTCTAAAGCATTCCCAAAGCTGCTGTTCTCGATTCTGTCCACCCACAGTTCAGTGTAACGCACAAACGCAGCTGCCCATTGTACAGTTACCTAGAGAGAAGCATCTCTTCCAGCGACGGCCCACAGACATGATGTTCATTCCTTCTTGCACTGGCTGCATGAAGATGAACAGCAGTAGTCCTTCAAAGATCTCTAGAGCATTAGCAGGTCTCAGAGCTGATTAAAGTGATCTCCATGGTAATCTGTGAAATATATGTTTTGCACTTTCAAACCGTTCCGTATTGGATCCACAGAAGGAAAGTGTGCAGTAGGTGCCTGTATACACCCATGCACAGAGACAGCTGTGGCTCCACTGGAACACTAATACATTTAGATGACCTTTAAAGGTCCCTTCCAACCCAAACTATTATATGATTATATTTCAGAAAAAAAAAAATAATAAAAAAGGGGTAATTCATCACGATCCTGTATTTCAGCACTTTAAACAACTGCCCACCCAGTTCCTGGACTCTGACCCCACCATACTGGCTTTTAAAGCACAGTTTCTCAAGTGAAATCCTAATAGAATGATACAGTAGAACTCAAGTTCTGCTCCCACTGGAGATGCTATACGTGATGTTATGGGTCATGAGATCCATTCATCTTTGCAAGCATAAAGGATTGTTTTATTAAACTTCCTTTCCCATTAAACCTGTTCAGAGGCAACAAAAACTATCTTGGTTTCAAATGAAAAGGTTAAAAATGAACTCAGTTAAGAAAAAAAAAATCCCTCTCCTTTAACAAAGGAAAGAGTACTTTTTGTTTTCTTTTCACCTGTAGTAACCCTGTTAATATGACCCTCTCTTTAGAGTCACATCTACTTACGTGGCCCCTATAGCAGCTTTTGAGGGCCCTTCCTCCCTGACAGTTTGTCTCCCCTCCTTCCCATTTCCCCCATCAGACTACTCACTTGGTTTTTGGATGGAGAACAGAAAAGGAAACATCAGCAGGGTGCTTAAAGCCTCAGAAGACAGCCTCAGGAGGAGGCAAGGATTTAGTGTTTTGACCTGTCTCTGAAGTTAACATCCCAATCAAGCATCGGATCTGCAGAACACTTGCCTGTGGCCATCAGGCCCACTTCAGTGATACACCAGCTGTCCTCAGTGAGGGAGTACCATTATGCTGGGACAGCTCTGTGCTGTGAGCAAGTCACACCACACTAACAGGGAAAAGTGGCAAGAACCACCACTGGCTGTCAACTGCTAACTGCAGCTTGATCAGTTCAGTCTTTCTGAAGTTATCAACACACTACCATCACACCATCAACTTCAGAGTTTAGCTGTTCCTGCCTGTACAAAGCCATGCTCCAGATGAGAGTAGCGTACCAAGCCCATCTCTTACCATGGACTGACAGCTGGATGGAGTAGAAAGTCAGAACATCACCTGGCAGCTGACACAACTAAGGTTGGGGAGAGATAATCACGTAAAGGGTATCAAATATTTATGAGCAAGACAATGACAGGAAACCATGGAAGACACTGCTAGCTACAAGTAAGTGCTTTTTCCTCAGGAGAGGAAGGTAACTCAAAATTTTAGTTGCTCTTATTCAGCTTTCATTAGGCAATTGTGTTGCATAATACATGAGGAAAACATCCGAGAACAATGTCTGAGAACATTATGTATTCCCTACACAGATGAAGCCATGAGCAGACAGTATTATATCTGTCCTCTGCATATAGCTGTACTTTGACTTTCTTACTAAAATATAATAAAAGCTTATCAGTTGACTAGGCTAGCCTAGATTAGTGGTTCCCTATTATGGGGCACATTAATGACCTATCTCAAACCAAGAATGCTTATCTCACCTTCTCCAGGCCAGTCAGATCCAGTAGCAAACTGCAGAGGCACCATTATCACATCTAGAGGCACGTATGCCCATAGCACCAGACTGGCCAGGCTCAGAATCAGCCAGGCAAGGTGCGTTCCCTGCTTTCTGTCCTGGGCTCCCACTTATGCTCTACAACTTCATCACGGCCATCATGGCCACCCCTGAATCCACCTTATTTCATCATCTCAGCTGCCGCTGAAATGTATGGTCTTGGTAAAATCTGCCTAACATAATTCTAGATCAAAGCAAAACACAAGTTAGCCACAGTACTTAAGGCAAGACTTGTACCACATGCTCCCTAACAAAGCCTCTCTCAGATCTTTCCAAACTTTGTACCCAATACTCACGCACACCAGGAAGTCACATATAGAGAGTCCTTGATCAAAATAAAGGATTATAGTAGTATACAGTCAGATCACTCAACTCTGTAGTGCTATTTCTTTTCAAAGACAAAAAACCTTACCTAAACGCTTACACTGCACTGATACTGTAACTTCAAATTTTTCCAGATAATTTATTTTTTCTTTAATTGATGTAATAGACATGACAAGTATATGCAGTGGAGAAGGTAGAGAGACTGACTTCACCATGTAATGTTTTCTATATTGACATTTTCTTTTGTGGTCCTGAAGCCAAGTATGAACTTGCTACATATTTAGAAAAGCATCAATAAAACAAGAGTATCTCTAAACATATACTTAGCATTAGCCTCCAGGACTTTTATGACTATTTCAAAACTGCTAGAATAGACACATAGAATAAAAGTACAATATAAAACCATGTTCCAGCACCCAAATTGAATAGCACTTCTCATCAAGCAAAGTGATCTAGCTTAAATTCTCTCTGAGCTTGTCTGTCCCTAGAGCTTCTTAAACCCTTCAGTGGCTTGCACAGACCCTTCTGAGTTCTACTCAGAGCGAGAACATACATAAGCCATCTAGTCAGGGATGTCCCTGCTTCTTGCAGGGGGGTTGGACTAGATGACCTTTGAAGGTCCCTTCCAACTCTAGCCATTCTATGATTCTATGTTCACAATACACTCAAGAACAAATAGGAGGCATTTTAGGTCAGTACCATTGGCATATTTACCATCAACTGTGTGCTGCCTTATATCAGTACTGCTTTTTGTTATTGGAAATCCTTCCATGCATAATGCCAAGTATCAGCAACTCAGTACTGGCAGCTCCAGGCATTGGCAAAAATGAGTCAGACATCAAAACATTACAAAACCTTTTTTTAGGCATTATGATGTTTAGAGTCTTGAGGTTTGAGGCTTTGTTTTGTTCTTTTAAAAAATTTATCTTCTCACCCCGACCCTTTATAGTAAACAAGCATCACATTTTCAGGATTGCTTGCAATCACAGCTTGATTGTTCTGCAATGCAGGTTCATCTCCCCACATGCTACGTCGGAAGTGAGCTGAGGCTGTTGTTCAGAGAACAGACTGGTTGAATATTGCAAATGCAGCTCTTGCACTGTTGGTTTGCCACACAGTATATTCCAGTGATTTAAGATAGTTTTACTGGTGTATCAAATCCCAGTAGTTCAAGTCAAGTTTTCCCCAATCGTGAGATCAACTTTTCAAATGCGGGTGATGTAGCAGTAACTGCTACAGCCACTTGCACTTTAGAGTATTTTCCAGCCAAAAGTTCAGGAATAACCAATTTCTGTTCCTTTCTTCTTAACTGGATGTTGTTCAAGTTCAGAAATTCACCCTTTGCCCTCCTCTAGGATTTATCCCTTCGAGATTTATAAAGCACCTGTTCAAAAGAGTCCTGGAAACACTCGCATCTAGCACCAGTTTTCTGTTTTCATGATAGCAAACACTGACAGATGTGCATAGCACTGCCTGCGGGGTCAGGAAGACAATTCTTCTAACAGGCATTTGTTAATAATGAAACAGTAGCTGTTGATTCTCTTTTAAATATATTTTCCTAGCTTGTATAATCAAAGATTCATGTCCTCTACCATAGACTGGGAAGGGAATTAATTCTCAGAGCCACTCAGCAGCTAGAGAGACTACAGCGTAACCTCTAGTAATTTAGTAAGAGAATTTTCAGTTTACAGTTAATTTTCATCAGATCATCTCCAAGCTGCTGACAGCATGCCTCAGAGGCAGGAAACAGTAAGCTCATGCATGCAAACACATGCAGTACAAACAATAAAAATAAATTTTCTGCCTCTTATTCTGTGCTTTAATGTTATTTGAGTAAGATTAACATCTCCAGTGACAAGTCAGTCAATTCATGTTTATGAAACTTTATTGGGAGAAAGTATAACTAACACCTTTGATTCCATAATTGTACACCAAAGCCCATATTACCACAACATCTACAGAGGACTTTGCTTTTAACATTAGATATTTTTTAGAAATAATATATATATATTAAAATCAGTAAATGAGATTCACCATCATCTAGTAAATGCAAGTAAATTGCAAGTGTTTTCTCCAGTGCAAAATAGGAGCCTTAGACAGTCAGGTTGATCTACCTCCAGTTTTGTGAGGCATCCCTCTACTAGCATTAAAGTACTTGGTCCCATCTGCTAACAACCTTTGTTTCAGGTCAGTGTTACGGCAGATTTGACTGGTCTACTTCATCTATATCAATATTTTAGCTTTCTAAAGAAGATTAAGCACTTGCAAACAATGGAATACTATCAATAAAAAGAATGTGCATTTCTCTTCCATCCTTTTACTCTTAATATCCTCTTGAGTAAATACCAGAAGCCAAGTATTCACTATGTTAAGACAATTCTAGTTTGTTTAGAGTAGCCTGAAGTCACTACAGCTTCTTGCATTTATTTGCACTTACATTAACCCAGCATTAACAGTGCTATAGAGTTGATTTAGTTCGTTTTTTACTTCTAGCAGCAAGAATGCTAGATTGCTGTAAAGGGGGAAAAAAAAAATTTAAGAAAACCATCTTAGAGTCTCAGGATAAAGCAAGGAATTTATTCCTAACATCCTGTGGGAAAAGCACTTCATAGCACTTGGCCTATGCCAGAGACTGCTGCCTCTTAACAGCCAGAAAAGAGAATCATTTACCAACCGAAACACTGGAGAGAGAGAGAGAGAGAAAAAAAAACAAAAAAAAAAAAACAACACACCAAAAAAACCCCACACACCACACCACACAAACCACACAACTTCTTAAACTACCAATTCTTGCCTAGCAAAGCTCTATGGCCTAACTTATGGCCTTTGGCCAAAGTCCAGTGGAACTTATCCTCCTGATACACCTTTGAAGAGGCACGGAGCAGATCCTGTCTGCAATGCTGAAGGGTTTCACTGCTTGCACAAGCCACCAAAATGCCTCTGTAAGGCACTGATCCTACCCAAGAGGGTACTCCAGGATCATACTACAAGTTCCAAGGATTGAGTGTTAAACCAAAACCAGCACATTATTAATCCACTATATCCTCACTGCTCCACTACTTTTGCCTTTCATTGCTTAAAACAGAACAAAGGAGCTATGAAAGAAAGAATGGGGAAAAAAAAAAAAGTTATAGTCTATTTTCCTCACTGAGGCAACATTTTTAAAATAAAAATCATGCCAAGTCATTGATTAAATACTTAAGTCAGATGGAAAACTTGACTGCATTGTACTATCCTGGTTTCGGCTGGGATGCAGCTAATATTCTGCCCAGTAGCTGCTGTGTTTTGGATTTGGTATGTGAAGAACACTAGTAATACACTGATGTTATTAGTTGTTGCTAAGATATCAAGGACTTCTTCCAGCTTCCCGAGTTTTGCTAATGTACAGGTGACTTGAGGCATATAGCCGGTACAGTTGACCCAAAGTAGCCAGAGAGAGTATTCCAGACCACAGACATCATGCTTGATAGATAAGTGGGAGCTGGCCAGTGGGCAGCTCTCTTGGGATCGTTCTGAGATCCCTCTCAGTTCTGTTTCGCCATGAGTGCTCATGATGGGCTGTAATGATTGTCAGGTTGAGAAACTGTGCGCCATTCACTTTGAATATTCTATTATCATCATCATTATTTATATATAAATATTATTGTTATTCTATCTTCCTTTGCTGTCCTAGTAAACTGTCTTTATCTCAACCCACAAGTTTTCCTTTCTTTCTGATTCTCTCCTCCATTTTCCCCCTGGGTACACAAGGTAACCCACAGGAGCCCACGTGGCTTGGTGCATGTGGCTTATTGTATTCATTAAAGGTTCACAGCAACTGTTAGTGGGATCATTAATGGAACCATTCATGAAGGAAATTGGCAACCAATTTATTCTCGCTAATTGCAATATACTTTCAGCTATTTCATGTAGCAGCCAAATGCCTTGCAGAAAACAGCATCTTTTTAACTGCCTGGCATAATAACTAATAAAATTAGCCTATCGTGTTCTTATTTAACTCTTATACTACATTTTTCAACTGTAATACCTACTAACTCTGTTGAAGTCTGACATAATGCAGGAACAAGACTGTCTTGTTAATCAGACTATTTTAGCCCTCCACCTTCAGACCAAGGACTGTTCAGCAGTCCCACCATGGTAGAAGGAACACTCTACGTATGTGTAGAGGAGTGCACTGACTCCCAGAGCGACCAGCACAACCCATGCACACCCATCACTCTGCTCCAGCAACGGAAACGCCATCCTCAGTGCAGAGTAGACAGCAGAGTTGACTATAAACAGCAGGAAGAAGAAAAACCTCAGACTAACTATTTCAGAGCTCTAGACTCTCTACCTTACATCACCAGACAGGGCGTGCAGAGAGGTAACACATTCCTCACACTCATTTTCTGGTGCTAACAGACATTTTCTTCCTTTTAAGTCACCTTTAACCAGGAGTATCTATGCTGACGTGAGAATTAACAGCCCTCCCCCATCACCCGGCAGTTTCCAGAGGACTTGGAGGCTAAATCAAAACCACCACCTCCCCCTGAAGAAGAGTTACAGCAAAGGGCTGGAAGCATGGGTGTTTGCATTTCAGGTCTCTTACATTTGGACCTAGAAAAGTAGTTTCTGTACTCCGAGCCTTGAGCACCAGAAGAAGAATCCAGCACACAACCTCTTGTGTTGCTTCTAAGTGATCTGTATCACCAAGGACTACCAAAACCAGGACACAGCTACTCATGTTTAAGGCAGCTTAACAAAGATACACATCTGCACAAAGCTTTGGACAGACTTGTGAACTTAATCTTCAGTGTAGGACACATTTATTTTTAGTTTAATAGATGTATAAATAGGCTTCCAAAACAGAAAATTAAACAGCAGTTCTACATTTAACCAAGGACAAGAGAAAAGCTGCATCACACGCCTCTGCCTGTCCCCTGCAGGAAAGGGGCAGTACTGGCAGATAAGATAGGCTTATAGGTTTGGCACTGTCTGCTAGTCTTACCTCTGCTCTACAGTCTCAGGTAGAAGATCAGATCAGGGATCAGAACAAAGCTTACTGAGCTAGAACCTCACGTGGATCCTTCCTTTTCCCTTTGAAGCACATTATATTTTTAATATAATTACCAGTTATTTTAATGCTGCAGTACCATCTATCCGCCTGCTACTGTTATGCTGAAGTCCTATAAGTATAGCTGCAGAAGTTTTCCCCAATGAAGTATTTTTGTTAGGAAAATGCTAACCTAATAAGCCTTCTCACACTAGTTGTCCTTCCTGGAAGGGCTGTCTCACCTGCAGCATCTGTACTGGATGAGTTCTAGAAGTATTCTTCCCTCTTTGTTCCCCTACCATTTTTTCCCCCCTCCTAAAGAGAGATAGTAGTCTCAGTGCATTGATCTCTAAAAGATAGGTTGCTTCTACAGATTTTTCTGGGAAGCTTACAGATCAGACCCTGAACTGCTGGTGACAGTGAATTTGATTTAGGCAGAGTTATACTGACTGGACCAGCTGAGCCTGTGATCACACGGGTCTCCTGCTATGGTTCACGCAAGGCTTGCCATTGCCAAAACATTAAATATTTGTTTGCTATCAGATCAGGATTCAGCTTGACCTGTTCCATCCCTGCTGAGGATTAAGTACACTTGTAGTGTATCCATCTGTCACTTTTGAGACATTCCAGTACCTCTCTGGAGTGGGCAGAGTTTTATTGGAACTGCTACCAGAATGAGCAAAGACAAGAATCACAGACCTTTTCAATATTTAATTATTTAGTATTGTGTAGGCTGCTTTGTATTTAGAGGAAATTATGCTTATGACTCATATGCTAGTATTGGAGGAGTTTTTCATAACGGAAAAAGAGGAAAAAAGCCCAAACCAGCCAGCCACTGCTGAAAGCTGAATATCACCACCCAGCTGACTCAATTTCCAGTGACAGCGCATCCATCCAGGTACAGTGAGCACTGCTGTTTCCCTCTTAAGAAAGTCTTATCAGCTAGACTGCAGTCACTCTGCTTTTTTCTTCTTTTCAGTGCAGGGAATGGTTTAAGATGTTTTACAATGAGGGTGGTAGAACAATGTAACAGGTTGCCCAGAGACGTGGTGGAAGCCCCATCCCCAGGGACATTCAAGGCCAGGCTGGACGGGGCTCTGAGCAACCTGATCTGGTTGGAGATGTCCCTGCTCCTTGCAGGGGGGTTGGACTAGATGACCTTTGAAGGTCCCTTCCAACCCTAACCATTCTATGTAGAGTCCAAAAGTGGTTCTATAAACTCTTCAGGACAGAGTTTAAGGCAGTGCTGAGCTATACCCATTCCTGGATCAGATACAGGTTGCTCAAGTTCCTCATTCTTTCATGAAAGAGAAGGAAACACCTTTTGAAAGTGAAGTAGTCATTGTCATTCCCATTTCCAATATAAGCCTCACTTTCTTTTTTTTTTTTAAATAAAAGATGAAAGCAAGCAGCCAGTTCTCTCAAATAACTACTGGGGACAAATTTCATATAGCAATTTTTTTCTGAAAGCCTAAAAGTCTTCTTTCTCTTCCCTCCAGAGACTATTATAGAAGACATTTGCTCATATATGAGCAGAGGTCCCCAACTAGTAAGCATTAGTTTGCTGTATGATGTTTAGAGATCTTCAGAAATATTACTGCCACATTACTTCCACATAGCTGCTCTACTTTGCTGTGAACAGTAGAGCTACTCAATGGAGAGAAATCCCTACCATTCAGTTACTTGTCTTGATAGTGAGCTCATCGTTAAAACAACAGTTCCTCCACACTAGTTAGCCTTACACACTAATAAATTTGAAGGGGTTTCTCACATTAAGTATACCTTTCATCTTTAACATAACCCTTACCATGCAGCTGTTGAGAACCACCACTGTAGCACTCACATCACACAGCTTATGTGCATTTGACAACAGGAACACAGAATTACCCACAGAAAGGAATTATTTTAATATAGACTTATAATTATTTGTTCTCCACGTTTAAGTTTTAACTGTACTTTTAACAAGCAATATCTAATCACATATGAAAGAACAAAATCATTACAGTAAGAGCAGACAGAGGCTTTGCTTACTGCAAGACTCTGCATTTCTGAGTAAGCCTTCCTATCAGGAAAACTGGCCTTCAGCCTTTCCACATAGGAAAAAGAAGAGATAAGGATAGTCAACATCTACCTCAGAGCTTTGGAGATTAAGTCTATTAAACATATTAAAAATACATTTTCTTAAAAATAAATATAATATTTCCTTAAACTCAAAAATTAACTTACCTGACTAAAATCCAAAGCCAAAAGAAAAGACAAGCCTCCTATACAGCTTATCCTACCAAAACCCCTACAGACATGACATTCTCCCTCCTTCCTCCTCTTTTAAAGTCTTCTAACCTGTGTGCATTAGCTTCTCTCACCCACAAATTAGGGGGCTGGGGCTCATTAATGTAAACAGAGCTGTAACAATTGGTATCAGGTAGAACTGGTATCTAGTTAAGCCTACTTTCTGGTGAGTAGTTCCAGCACAACCTATCCAGTTTGAATAGTCACTATGTTGCCCCACCTGAATGAGTTTTCAGACAATTTACTATTCCTTTGATTCTGTAAGTGTTAGCATTATCACAGCTATCTTTTACAGCTTATTGTTTAGTTTAGTTGTAATAGTATACATGTTAAAACCTGGATAAGCAACTAGAAAAGGTTACTGTAATTTTTTCCACATATTTTAACTCTTAGTTCTTGATCTCTTAATTGACTTCTTATTATCTGAGTCTTCTTTCACAGTTCCTCTTAGTATGACCTGATTTTCCTTTTTACAGGTGTATACAATAGGAAAATTTCTCAAGTATTTCTTCCTATCTTTTGGTGTATGAGACAATTCTAAAGCATCTATTTCTGCTTTGACCTCAGTTTATGCTACTTGCTTTTCTTCTGTTAATCTAATTCTATTTTTGGCTATAGCCTCAGCCACAGCATAGTCTTATTGCTGAAGCACTGCCAATCTTCTTAATGTAGGACTTCCCTTCCCCCTTCTTCAGGTTGTTAGTCACTCTTTTCAAATTCTAGTGTATGAAAACTGATGTAGTAATTTTCTTATTAGAACTGTTTATGTAGGAGTAGAATCATTGTTAATAAGCTATTTAAACAATACAAAATAATGCCAAAATGTTACAGAAATATAGCTTATAAAATGCTCTTGTAAAAATAAACATTTACAAGAAGTAAAGGATTACATAAATGGTCATGTTCTGTTTGTGTTTTCCAGAACATCCATATGGACTTGGTTTTATGAGGTCTGACACCACCAAAGCCAGCTGGCAACTATGAAAAAAAATGTAACCCTAATGGCTGCAAACTTACCTAACTAAAGAAACCTTTTCATATACCATCTTCTATTTCCCGGTACCATACAAATACTGTGTAGCTGCCCTTAATCTTCACATTGACCCTATGAAGCAGATAACCAGAATTATTCCCTTGCTTGGGAGACACCAAGGACAAAATACTCGGAACTGAAGTGAAACAGCTGTAGCTCCCACTGAAGACAGAAGCCACCACACCATTGTTGTCCTTCACCACCTCTGTAAATTCTGTGGCTTCTGCTTAGAGTACTAATTTTTTTATTACTGAACACTAGTTCATGTACTAATTCTGATGAAAATAAAAAAATATGGTTGTTTACAGTTGCTGAGTCCCAAATTAATGATGGTGTACACTCCAATAGTACCATCTGCCCTGTCTAGACATAATTGGGGCCACAGAAATATAAATCCTATATCATCTCATCAGTTAGTAAAACTGATGTCCTGATTTGATTTGTAGCTTGTAACAGAATCAGGCAGAAATTCAGCAAGATGTTTGTGTGCTGGGTGTCTTACAAGGGACTTTATTTTTTTTTAAAAAAAAAGGTTCTAGTAGGTAGAAGGGCTAAGACTAACTCTTGCCTTTGGTTTTCAGGGATCTCCCTACATAGCAGATGGCACTGACAGGCTGATAAAAGCTTAATGTCTCTTTAAACAATAGACATCATAGCAGGAATGGCCAGTGCACAGAGCCTGGGAACCTGCCTGTCTAATGAACCAAAAAGTACCAAAAGGAGTAGTACATTATTTAAAACCCATGCTGATTAGCACTGACACAAAATTGCATTGTCTCAACAAAATCATATCAGACCTATTATTGCAGCTATTTTATTCCCCTTTCTCTCTCTTTTGGGTTTTGGCAAAAAAAAAAACCTCAAAGAAAATGGTTTAGCTAATCAACAGACAGGTTGAAACTTCAATAAAACCATTCAGTGTCGAGGACTGCAGAGTCTTCTTCTTTGGAGCCCTGGATAAACAGTCTTTCTTGATGGTGAAAATTTAGAATTGCAGAGGTCCTTCCTGTATTTCAGGCTTGGAACAGTTACTGCTCTCTCCCATGCCATGCCAGGTGCAGTCCTTTGCATCTGATCCAAACTCCTACCAGAACCAGTGTGGGTAAGCACACGCAGGGGAGATGGCATGGAGTCAGTGATGGAAATGGATAGCTATTTAAATGGCAGATACTTCTACTGTGAGATAAAACAGACTGCCTTGTCAGTTGGTTTCAGTGGAGATCCTGCAACTAGAGACTTCCTTGGATCTACTGCAGGATCTGGGATTTTGCAGATCTCCTATGAGAAACTCTGTCAGAAGAGAGGGAATGGTACTGAGGAGATGCTGTGTATGGCAGGCGCTGTGTACACAGTCCCAGCTAACAGAGACATGCATTTAGGGAAGGCATCATCTGTGTTATTGGGTGGTTTTAGATTGACAGCATACAATACATCTCACAGTAGGAAGCTCTTGATAAAATGGCATTAGGAAGGCTGCGAGACATGTGCTGTCCTACGTCCTGAGTAGGTAATGTATAAAACTCCTGTGTGGTTTGATTTTCAGCTGTATCCAAAGGCTGTCTATATTCCAGAGCCAAAAAAAAATACACTGACTGGAATCTAGGATGTCAGAAAAGACAATTCAGGCAGCAGGACTCTCGTAAAGTTTATATCTCTTTCTGCACGCAGTCACGCTAAAAAAAAATCTGAAAGGCAGAAGCTCTCTATTTATGTAGGGTTTATAGGGACATACACATTTTCTTTTATAAGTTCAGACTACTCCCCCAGACAGTCATGGTTGTGCTACTTGTAGCGACTTCATGTTGTCCTCTTTTGACCTCCAGAGAAGCTGATTTATTTTGTTCCTGTTGCAGGACACTTAAGGATACTGACTCCCTCCTTCCCCTGTGCCACTGTGCTCTTCCTTTATTTTACAGTTCTCATGTTACTGGCTTTGTGCTTTTTTTGCTGTTTTCCAAAATAACTATTGGCCATTTCTGAGTAAGAAATTAATCTGAAATTCAAGTGACAGTAGATATCACAGATCATCCCAATCCTAGCATGGTAAAAAGGAAGTTCTGGAATATACTGCCTCTGATGGTTGTTATTGTTCAATCAAAATCAGATATTAAGTGTGCACGCTATTTAACAACCTGCTCCTGGAGAGATCAGTGTATACAGTCTATTTTCTGCCCATGAAGTTCCTAATTCTACTCGGTGTTTAAAAGCACAGACCTAGTAGCAAAAGCTTGTTTAAAAGTTCAGATCCTCCTACTCCAGATGATTATTTTATAGTCCTTTACATATACCAATCAAATTCAGTTATGAGATCAAGCTAGGCTTCTTTCATACCACTCCTTCTGCAAAGCTGTTCTGAATAGTTTTCTGATATTTAGAAATATGCTTATCACTTTCAGACTAAATGTCTCTGAAAGTTTGTTCTTGCACCAGCACTATTCTCTAGTGGAAATAACTTTTCTCTCTCTTGACTATATGAAACTTAACTGTTTAGATGACAGCTAAGCTGGCAGAAGATTGTGTTTGGTAGCTGGTAAGTAAAATACCAAAATATTGTGAAGCTCACAGTAAACACAGGCGTGTTGGCCAAGCTGAAATGACATATTCTTCCTGAACAGCTTCATCACAATCAACGCATCAACTATAGTGGTCCTCTTAGTAATACAGATCTATATGGTATGTTATGAGATCATACTGCCCTTATCCTCTCCAGAAAATGTATTTTTAATTCTTCTTATTATAGGGACTCAATGCTATACATAAAGACCTGAAATGATATCAAACTCCAGTTTCTCAAGACGGAATATATCTAAATTAACTCTGAAATAATGAGCTAATTTGCACATTCGCATATTAATACATTTACCAATAATTGCACTTTTCTGAATTTGAGACCCCCAACTCCCAACATCTTTTTGCTTTTTCTATAAGAGTTGCTTTTTCTGCAAGCAATCAACTCTTTCTCCTCAAATCTTTCAGATCTTTCTAACTACTCATTTCTTTTTATGAAGACTGATCACCCCCTTTTACTAATAAAGATTTGTGGGGTTTAAAATCTTTTAAAAGAACTGATAAGCAAATTTTAGGTTTGTAAATAAAATACTTTAATCAAAACAAGATGGTAAGAACCTTTTTACTTACTGAGGATTATGGGAAAACTTCAGCAAGGGTCAGGATTTTAGTTAAGGAGTGAAGAGCGAATACGTCACCTGAGTCACCACGCTTCAGGCAGTGCAGGATTAGGATGAGTTTGATTGCCGGCAGGGAGGGAGAAGGACGGCACTCTCTCCTCCTGTCTGTCTGGTAAGCTCGTACGAAAGCTCTTTTTTCCCCATACTACCTGGCAGACAAATGGCACAAGGATGGCTTCCAGGTGCAGACTTGTATTAGTGAAACTTTGATTAGTGAAAATTTGATTGTTAATTTGTAAAGCAGAACTGGTTCTCTCCTCAGTTACGGACTAGTCAGTAAGCACTTGCACACCTTAATTCCCCTGTCTTTCTGTCCTTCTTCAAAACAAGGCACCAGGATTGAGGTCAATGTATTTCAGTTCAGTAGCCATGGGACCACTGAAGGAGGAACAATGCTGAGCCAGTGATGCAGAAACGTTGAGTAAATGATAACTGGCTTTCAGTTTAAAGCTTCCAGGTCAAGTCCTGGTTCCCATCTATGTAACTGATATGACAAATGCAGATGTAGCCTCTGTACCTGTTTCAGAGTTAGGATGGCTGCTGTTGCCTTTGCACATACTCTTTCAGCATCTTTTGTCTCCCATTTACAAATAAACTGCATCTATTAAGTTAAGGTGACATTTGCTTAGAGTATTTATAGGCACACAAAAGCCTGGGGTATTTGTTTCATATATCCTTTTTATAAGCATCTAGTTGAACATTCCTAGATCTCACAGGCACAGGATGTTAGATTGCCTCCACTGCACTTCGTATAAATAGGCAGAACAGGACTGGGTCAGCAGGAGATAACACCTGAGCCCTCCTTCTATTCAAAGCAGCAAATGAGTCAGGGTGGTGTTATTGTAAGGAGATAAACACTCTTGCTTTCACTCTGTATGACTGCTTACCTGTTTAATGAAATCAAGTAAATGGGTTTGGTCATCTGCATTCGAGAGATTAGGAAATGAAAAAATCAAGACCTTCCAGTCAGTATTAAACAAGATGGAAGGCTGCCTTCTCTCCCTTAGAAAACCTACACACTAATTTCAGTTGTGTTGATTCTGATTTGCAACACTCTAAAAGAAGGCAGGTTCACCAAAGCAAATCCCTGGCTAAAACAAACTGACATACTTTGTTGGATCTATTATGAATTACAAGTCTGACCCAACCATGACTCTTCCATTTTAGACATGTGGAAGACAAGTTCTCATTTATTTGCACTTTTCACTGATGCCCCAGTGTAACAATTTACAAGTCGTTAATGAGAATTAAAAATAACAAAAATAGCGCATGTGAAGTTGGAAAGCAGTGGAAATATTTTTAAAAATCTACAGTATGTCTTGTGATTCTTCATCACAACATGAAGGTATTGAGACTAATTTACTGACACTTCATGTTCTTTCAGATTTAAACTGGTTTTAGTGTTTACTGTGAAGAAGCTACATTGTTAAGAAACACCTCTAGCTGTCTGAAAAACCTCTGCCTAATGTCATATACACATATGTGACATTCTATATGGATTATGTTGCTTCTCTGACCGCAAATAAGTGGTTTGATTGGGTCACTCCTTAAAATCTATATCATGTCAGCTTTGCCTTATCATGCCTTGGCTAGAAATACAAACTTAGCATCTTCTGTTTTCAGGCATGCTTTCTACCTTGTGGCTTCCAGTATTCACATTTAAAATGTCCAGAATCAAGAATTACTGTCATGGTAAGACATGAGTCTCAATCATCGGTCTAAGAGCCAGGAGCCTCCGAACAGGCACGCAGTTCTCCATTCCTTAGGCTGGGAAGAAACTGCCCAGGAACTTTTCTAGTAGACAGAATTCCTTATGAAAAGGTGGCAATAATGCTAATCAAAATTCTGAAAGCTTTCCAAACAAATACCGGAATAATTGTTCAAATATGAAGTTTTCAATACTGATACTTAATTTTTATTTTGCATTTAAAACAAAAAAAAAAGCCTCACCTTTATACATTTTTTCCCGCCATCTTCCACTATGTCAACAATCTTTCACAAGTTATCTTTCGAGTGTATCAGCTGAGAAATGGTTATCTAAAGCCCTCAGATGTCATGTCTCATATACCTGCAACAGCTCCAAAAGGCTTGGCTAGAAAAGATGTGAGACAGAAAGCAAAACATTTACGTTGATGAAGAGGCCAAGCCAAAGTTAATTAATGGCTCTCCCAGAAGCAGAAAGCTGTTGCTGCAGAGATGTTCAACTGCCTTTTCAAAGTCTAATATATTGCTGTGCTCTACCAGCTATACATACAGGAGATATTTTGTGATTAACTATCCCTTAAAAAAACCTGTTAGCAACCAGGCTCTTCAGATACTGTCTGTAACGGATATTCTGATATTTGTACGACTACAAACTAATTAAAATGTGCCACAATGCAATCTGGTGCAGGAAAACAAATACAAAACAGTGATCTATTATAGTGATAAAGCTAACATAGGCGCTTAGAATATTACTTCACAAGCAGCAAATCAGATTACTCAGAGAGTATCCTTCACAGCTCAGAAAACAATGGTCAAAGGAAGATGAACCAGCTAAGAGTACCACCATGGAGCAAGTCTATGGAGTGTCACTTGACAACCTTCCAGAAGAGCAAAAATGGATGATGTGGTTGTTTACAGGGCCCTCAGCAAGTTTTCACTACAATAAAAATGGCTTGTGAATTGGTAACTAATTGGAGAGTGATCAGTTTGAGGTGCTGCCATCAATTTTCAGATGATCATCCAAAACACCATGTAGAATCAATGGGACCTGTCCGCTTGGAACTTCTTGTGGAAGGAAGAAGAGTTAATTATAAAAAATAAAATAAAATTTAAAAAAAGGAATGCTTAAAATCAGTACAATTTCTGAAGCCATAGATTTCCACATAAAAACTCCCTATGGAGTTGGCAAAGATCAAGACTGTACTCAGACCTCGTGGCAATGAAAATGCAATACTGAACAACTATTCTTTCTGTACCCAGCAAGCACAGTTTCACTTGGAGGTATTCCAGGACCCTGAACAGACAAGCAGGTTTCTTTGCAATAATTTTACTGTCAGATGTTTTAATCCTGCATGGAATTACAACAGCATTACTGCCAAATCACACAAGCAGGGCACTACTTTTAGATCTACCCAGAAAATGAGAAGGATACTGACTCATCCAGCACAGGGAAGCACACTAAAAGCAGATACTGCTAGGGGACTAAAATCTGAAAGAAAAGTCGCGTGGAGAGAGAGTGGAGCAGAGAAGGAATAAAATAATTCCTATAAATAGACAGTTACATGTGTCTGTTTTCAATGGAGTTATGAATATAGTCAAATAACATAATGCAAGAGAGTTCATATATTGGCTATACAGTAGGGTGGAAATTTTTATTTTTATTGAACACATTTCATTTCATTTAATCTTAAAAACTGAAGGTTAGTTAAATCTCTTCAACTAACTCCTAAATAACCGTGGTGCCCATCTGAGTGCTTTGATCTTTAATGGATTTACTCATTCTATCACCTCTCCCATCACAGTAAGGCAAAAAAAGTGTTTCTTCTGCCACACTACTTAGGACCTCATTTATTGATGAAATTATTCTACGGTAACTGTGTATATAGCATCTTTTTCTAATTCAATGTCATAAGCAGATCTATTTTAAATTCCCTTCTATCCTAATGCAAACTAACTGTCACAGCCAGACAAGCTTTAAGTGAGTTACTGAAGACAGCAGAAGCTCAGGTTGGCCTCCAGTTAGCCCCGTCACTGTCACCACCTCGCTTCACAGTTGAGCAACATCTCACGCTGCTTAAGAAGACTCCGCTTTGTGCTACTATAAAAACATAGTAACATAAAACATAGGGTTTGTTGTGATAAGGTCTTGCTGAAAAGGTATAATTGTCACTGGTGTTTATGGAAATGGGGTTGGGCCTTTGATGTGACTGAATAAGCTGCACACTATACTACGCTATGTGCCAGTTAAACATGGATGAAAGGAAACAGGAGCTCCGTAACACACGTAATTACCACCACACAGTTCGAGTCTGTGCATAAACACACCCATACTTTAGTCTTCACCCGGAAAAATTTCACATCACAGGCTACAATTCCTATGTGCCAACACTATGGTTGCAATCCTCTTGCTAGGTGTTTCTGTAACTTCTGGTAATGTGAATGAGCATTAAAAGCATTCGCTGAGGAAGTACACCCCTCTGCTTAGCACCCACTGTCACTGAGCCTGACGGGCGGACTTCTCACAGCAGAGTGGGGCTTTTGCTCTTAGTTAGGCATTTAAATGTTGATATTTTAGGAATCTGTTAGCTCAACACTGTGCTGACCCCTTTCATAGGGTTTGTTTGGTTAAAAATGCATTCAGGATGACCGCTTATCTGCCTGCAAAGTATGATAGAGATATCCCCTGAGTACAGTTGACTTGAGTGAACTGCTTGGTGAAGGCTTTTGCCTTCACTGTGCTTCTTACACTCTCTGAACCTGACCTTCACAATGCCAAAAGACACCTTCTTTGAAGCAGCAACAGCAATACGTAAATTTTGAAAAGCTGACTCTAAGTATTTTACCTATATCTACTGTGCATTTTACATATATCTATGGGACTTATGTCTAACCCATAAATGACTACAGATGGAAGCTTGGACCAAACAAAATACAAGTGCTTGTGTGCAATTGTAACTGCTCTGTATGACACTTCCCAACAGTTGCCATCATGGTAACATACTATCATAGCACGAAAATAGGGTCTAGCCCAGACTGGTTCTTCCATAGACATTCCCCTGACAAAAGAAACAGATGGATCCTTTACCCTCAGAAGGCAGTAAGACTCTAAGACACACAGCCACTGTTCTTAAGATCAAATATACAACATAAAATATAAGCAAATACTTCACGGCAAATATAGATGGAAAATATATACAAGGAGCATGGTTTCATACCATGAAATTATGTTTTTATTTCAGCTCCTCATGTCCTAGTGAGGAAGATTCTGTCACTACCTTGGCTGATGTGCACCACTGAAAAAGACCACGGTAAATGACCTCATGATTATTTGTAACTTTAATCTACTCTAAAGTTGAAATTTGACTTTTTTTTCCCTAAAAATAAAAATGCTATTGTGTAATCATCTAATGTGTTATTGATAGTTGCTTATTTTCCGTGACTTTAAGGAGGCAGGAAGGAGAACAAGTTAGTCTTTGATGTCTGTGGTCCCAACAGTAAAGAGCTGGAGACTTCTTTGAGAATAATTTAAATCTAATCAATTTGGCTCAGCTGGTACAACATTACAGCAATAAAAGGATTTAGTTGTACAAAGCAAAAAAAAAAAATCGATTAATGAGCAAATGCATAAAAAATAAGAGGACTGATCATTTGAATGTCAAGAGGTGACTCGCCATCTCTAAATTTTCCTTTTCGCATCATCTGCGTCTCTGTGAAGTCCTTTGGACTGGTGCTAAGCAGGTTTAAAACTCTACCAAATACACAAATTACATTTTGTACTTTATTAGCACATGTGGAAGCCACACTACAAAATGCAAGATGGTCGAAAATCACAATTGGATCTGGTATGAAAAGACATCATTAGACCACCACAGAGGTACTGTTCTTCTTGACTAAAGAAGAACACCTACAAGCTACTCAAATACTTCACATAGTATGAAAAGAAATGTCTGTGACACAAACTAAAAGCTAATTGTTTAAGATTACCAAAACTCCCACAAAAGTAAACATGACTAGCAAAAAAAACCCCCAACAAGTATTTAAAGCAGGAAATGTCTTCTCTCCAAAAAGGAAAGAAGGTAGAATATTCTCATGCACAGGTTCCAAGCGAACTGCAACAGATGAAGACAGTGTTACCTGACCTAAGTATGACAAAAGGGTGACCAATCCCCCCTCCACGCCATTCAGCTCAGGAAAGCTCTTCAGATTTTGCAATGCCAGCACACAACCACATCGGAACTGATTTTCGGCTGACAGTGGCTGCCCAAACATGTGCTTTTACAGTTGGGTTCACACAGTTCAGAGCCTCTCGTAAGAACCTGTTCAGTCCACGCAGACAGCAGGTCTGCACACCAGGCCACAGCATGCTGTGGAAAACAGAGCGCTTCTGCCTTTCTCTCCGTTCCCTGCCACCATTTGAGACTATACGGGCTGCTAGTGAGCTACATCAGCGCTGACCCAGATGACCATGTAACCACCTGATGGCTAATGTTGGCCCAAGCAAGGCAACGGGAATGCGCAGGAAGGGGGCAGGCAGGACCTTCTCTCTGGCTGGCAGAGAATTTGGCTCTGGTGTCCTAAGCCAACTGCAACCATATCCTTTAATAAGTCTAAGTAATAAGTCACACAAACCTCTATTATGTTATGTTTATAGACATTATATATACCTATACATTCCTCTGTTATCCTTCAGAAAAATATTGTAAATAGGAAATATATTGTTCAACAGCTAAGAAGCAGTGATCTTAATGCTAACCAGCAACTCCTATCTTTCTTCAAAGTATCATCTAATTTGGATTTCACTTATGTGAAAGGAAGGGAACATGTAAAAGTCTAAAGCTGTGTATACATAAATCCCAGCTAGAAGACCTGGGTGCCTCAGGCACCCAGAGCATGACTGACGTGCAACTTAACCACCTAGATCCACAAGTATGATTTACAAAAGCTGAAGCTTAAACTTCTTATGTATCCTACATTCAAGCTAAACATTCCCTAAGTGTTAAGCATTCAGCATCTGAAGGGCTGATTATGGGTAAGGACACCTAAGTTTGGATTCCAAACATTAGGTCGCAAATAGATCTGCCGGACTACACTTCTGGGAAAGGAGCCTCCCTGCCACAGGACAGGACTTCAGATCGGACTGCGGAAGTGGACACAGCCCCAAGCACTGGGGAGTGGAATCTGCTTAACTGCGACTGTTTCATCTGACTGGCTTACACTGAAGATAAGTAAAGCTGGTAATGTGCTAAATCCTAGTCTGAAGCCTTACCACTTCCTATGAGCTAGCATTTTACACCTCTTTGCTTAGCATCCTGCTTACTTCAGCAGCTCCGCAGAGGTCCCTGAGGTTCTGTCCTTATTAGCAAGCAGTGAGGCCAATAGGAGTCTATTAGTAGAGTGACCAGGTTGTGCAGAGGAGCCAAAGGGAAGGTGGCCTCTCCTTCAAGCTATCTCTAGCCTGGTTCCGTGGGCTGAACGGCCACGAGTGGCTGGAAGACATCTTCCAGATCAACGTCACTCAAAAGCAATCCAGCAAATGCTCTCCAAGGTGCTTGGAAATTTAATCCAAAGTAGAGCTGGTCAGGAAATGTGCTTCAAAAGCACATTCTTTATTCAAAGAAAAAGCGCTGAAGAAGCATAATACTGCACCCTTACTCACCGCAGAGATTGTACTGCGCACCTAAATATTTCACACAGGAACATGTCTCAGCCTTTCACTAGACTTGTCCGTCAGTCACAGACAAGGTCACTGAGGCTCCAGCCATCCCAAAGTAAAACAGATACCACAAAGTGAATTCAGAATGCACCTTGGTCCTACAGAATTCAGTGGAAGTCCTTCGGGACCAGAATCACACCTTCAAAGTATTCAAATTTTGTCTATTTTATGAACGAGTTGGAAAGCATTTTCCTAAACGAATCTCTTGAGAAACCTTGTAATTTGCCTCCCTGCAAGCCCACGGCAGTGCCTGGTGCTCTCCCCACGGGTGCTAACCACAGGACGGAGGCCCCTGACCAGCTCGCAGGGGTGTGAGGCACACCCCGGCCTCTGCTGCCAGCACTACCCTGGGTCCAGACGCGCACCAAAGAATTTTCCTGACAGAAACGATCAGAAAGAGGAGAAGGAAAGGGCACGCCGCCTTGCCCTCCCCGCGGTGCCATCCCCAGAAGGCAGCAGCCCCAGCTGTCCGTTGGAGGTTGTCCACCACCTGCCCTGACCCCGCCGGCTCAGGGGACGAAAGGGCGGGCGATGCTTGTGCAGCCGGGGGCCAGGGCAACCCGGCCTGCGGTGTGCGGGGCCCTCCCGGCCGGGGGCCCTGCGGGGTGCAAGGGGCCGGGTGGGCTGGGGAGGCCCCGAGAGGTGCAGCGCCGGCGCCGGCGGGTGGAAGCAGGGGCAGGGGGGCCGCGGCGCCTCCTTTCCCGCACAGAGACCCCTGGTGCGGGGGAGGGGGCGGCACTGCGGGCTTCCCGCCGCCGCCGCACCTGCCGAACACCCCGGAGAGGGCGGTAGGGGGAGGAGGGGGAGCGGGCGGCCGGGCCCCGGAGGCGCCGTCTCCCTTCCCCTCGCCCTCCTTCCTCCGCCGCGGCGCCTCCTCCCGCCCGCCCGCCCGC
>WHYT01017412.1:18989-35279 GCA_009806455.1 Tetrax tetrax | reverse complement strand
TTTTTTTTTTTTTTTTTTTCCCTCCGTGTTAGACGAAGCTGCGGCTCGGCCCGCTCCCCGGGCTCAGGCTGCTCCCCGCACCCCCAGCGCCCCGTTCCCGCTCGGTGGCGTCTGGCGCCCTCTCCTGCTGCGCGCCCCCGCTGCAGCTCGGGACCGCGCGGGCTGGGCTTCGCCGAACACCGGCTTTATAAACCTTTTGCTGTAAAAATCCCGAACTTGGGGTTTTACTTGTGCTGATTTTGGCTGGGATAGAGTTAGTTCTCTTCACGGTAGCTTGTATGGGGCTACATTTTGGATTTGTGCTGAAAATAGCATTGATGAGGCAAGGATGTTTTAGTGGCTGCTGAGCGGTGTTTACACGGCATCAAGGCCTCTTCTGCCTCTCACACCACCCCATCGGTGAGCGAGCTGGGGGTGCACAAGGGGTTGAGAGGGGACACAGCTGGGACAGTTGACCCCAACTGACCAAAGGGATGTCCCATGACATCATGCTCAGCAATAAAAGCTGGGGGAAAAAGAAGGAAGGGACAACATTTGGAGTAATGGCATTTGTCTTCCCAAGTAACTGTTATGTGTGATGGAGTCCTGCTTTCCTGGAGGAGGCTGAACACCTGCCTGCTGATGGGAAGCAGTGAATGAACTCCTTGTTTTGCTTTGCTTGTGCAGAGAGCTTTTACTTTACCTATTAAACTGTCTTTATCTCAACTCACGGATTTTCTCATTTTTACTGTTCCAATTCTCTCCCTCGTCCCACCGCGGAGGATTAAATGAGTGGCTGTGTAGGGCTTAATTGCCTATTGGGCTTAAACCACAACATACTTCAATGCCACATCCAACAGAAAACTTCAGAAAAACAAACTAAGCAACTGGACTTCAAACAACCTAAATAGGAAGAAGGTCTCAACTGTCATGATATTAGGGATAGCCCCCAACTGTAGTGTCTATACGATGATACAGCAGCCCAATAAAGGACCTGAATCCAGATATGCAATAATTCTAACTTAATCATTACACTGATGCTTGTATTTTTCCCTTATGATTACCTGTTTTTTTTTTCCTAGAGAATCCATGTGTATACACACATACAAATACACACACACACTCAGACATAACCTACAGTGTTAGACAAGGAATAATATGATTCTCTATTCTCACTGTATGCATATTCAAGTTAACTGCTACACACTGTGTGCTGATACACATATTGGCATTTCCTAATCTTCTCATGTTATATGTACTCTGTCAACATTAAACAAATAGAATAAACTACATGCAAAATGTGTAAGAATCAGAAAAAGGAACAGTACTGGCAACTGAAGTGCTCTATTCATGCACCACTAACTCAGATAAGGGCAAGACCTCTGTACTAAAATAGCATCAGGGTACACTTTCCTGAGCATGCACGCTTGAAGGTAAAGGGATTGAGCCATTATTAATGTAGCTCAAACCTGTGTGAACTGCAAAAATAGCTCACAGGCTGTGCAAGGTATGTCAACTGTTCAGCACGGTAGAACTAATGTTGCGTAAGGAAATACATTATAATGGCACTGGCCTAGATGAAGGCTTGATACTAAAGATGAGACAGAATGGTCCAAGATAAAAAATAAAGTGCTTTTCTTGGAAGTCGGAGTAAGCGATATGCTATATCTGTCCCACTTTACTCAGCACAGGAACCCCAACTGTGTGTTATAAATGCCTGATCTCGGGCCTTTATAAAGAACTGCTTAAAATAATGGGACAAAGTGATCCCACAGATCCCATTATAGCTCTTCAACCTGTAGAAGAAAATCGAAGCTGTGTTTGTTTTGCTTTATTGTGTATATGTTTCATTCTTGCACTTCAGGCAATTTACATTACACTACAGCTAAATTTAGTGGTGGGATAAACATCTTCCAGAATAAGTGTGAATGCCAAGGAGCAATTTGCACCAAGCTGGTATTTTGCAAACCTGCCTCAGGTCTCATTTAGATGCGTCAAAGTCTAGTGTAATCTCAGGGAAAGAAAGGAAACAGGAGAATTTTTGCTTTGAGGTACCCTGTGCTGCAAAAAGGTGGGCTAACCCCATCCCTGCTGTAAGCAGGAGCAGGCTGAGGGAAGGCTGCAGGACTCTGGGCAGTACGGTTTCTGTGGATAGGCTGGAATCAGATTAGCTGCACAGCATCTCAGGAAAGCAACTGGTACATTTCATTTTAAAGACTCATCTCTGAGTGCTGCACTGTGAGTGTGCCCATTTCTTTTGTTGTGTATGCTGCTCTGATCAAAGCTGGGTATGCGCAGCTCCATGGTTATAACCACAGTATGTGACTGGATGACAATAATGCGGAGTTTTCTGCCATTTGTCCCCTCTCTTCCTTAAAATCCTGCAGAGTGCACTGATGTATGGTATCTCAAAAAGAGAGTCAGGTCTCACAGTCTCTTCAGGAACTTGTAAATCCTACAACCCCTCGATCAACGTCAGTGTCTCTTTTTAGAGGAGTACAGAAACGGTCCTTATATTTTGATGGGATGAGGAAGCAGGCAAGAATACTTGCTATCATTTGTGAAATAATAATCTGGAAATCTCCTGGACTGTTTATATCTCTTTCAGTAGATATCAGTGTGGTTAAAGACTCCCATGAGGACCAGGGCATGCGAACATGAGACTTCTTCAAATTGTCTAAAGAAGGTCCCATCTACTCTTTTTCCTGATCAGGTGGTCTATAGCAGACACCTACTACAACATCAACCATGTTGGGCAGCCCACTAGTCTTGACCCATATGTAGGCTCTCAGCTGGCTCCTCATCTGTCGCAAGACAGAGCTCGTGCACTTCTGCTGCTCTCACCTGTGAAGGGCAGCTTCTCCTCATCGCCATCATGGCCTGTCCTTCCTAAAGAGACGGTATCCATCCATTGCAGCACTCCAGTTGTGTGAGCTACCCCAGCATGTCTCTGCGATCCTGATGAGGTCATAGCCCTGGTGCTGCACAGAGACCTCTCATTCTTCCTGCTTGTTCTGCATGCTGCGTGCACTGCTCTACACGTGCTGGAGTTGCCAGTTTCTCAGAGGACATATGACAGCTGTCCTCACCATGCTGGCCTGTAGGCCCTTCCTTATTTGTGTGCACGCACTTGAAGTGACCCCACTTCCATCCTCTTCTGTTGATTAAGAGGTTCCTCCTGCCCACATCACCCTGCACGCTCTGCTTCTCAACCTGGTCCCCTACTCCCTCACTTGGTTGTGGGTTGTCATGTCCCTCCCCACGCAATTCCTAGTCAGCCCGGTGGTCAGGTTGGTTTCCTCACCAGGTTTGTTGGGCTTTGGTTTGTCACTTGGTAGTTACTCAAGACTGCACAGGCTTACTTCAGCAGGAGCTTGGTCACAGGGAATCAGCATCTGCTTTTAAAAATAGAATAGTTTTTTCCCATCAAGGCAAAAGCAGGAAGTGCAGGACATAACCTGCTATAATTTACCATCTCCTTTCATACTTCCATTGCTAATTGTCATGTCAATAACTCCAGAAAACTGTCCTCTCACACATGCCTCTGATTCCTTTCTTTATGTACTTACATATTTATTTTTCATACTAATTAACAGCCTGCCTTATATTAATAGAACTAGGCTGTGCAACTCTGCTTGGCTATACAAATCCAGACATGTTTATGCCAGATTTAAGCCAAATGTTATCATATTTATATTGATATAATTTAACCATGCCTGTGGCTTAGCAAGATGCTTGATGCCAAAAGCAGCGTGATAACATAACCTATATGTTCCGGTGAAACTATTGTATTTCATGTTCCATTTTTCATTTAGTTATTGTTTTTAGATGAAAAGGCTACATTTGTAATTCGGTTGTATATCAGACAACAAAACACCTAAGTAACTAATTCCCTCCTTTTATTTCTAAAGATCTAAAAACATGAAAGACATTAAGTTGCTGGAGCGCATCCAGAGAAGGACAATGAAGCTGCTGAGGGGCCTCAAGCACAAGTCCTGTGAGGAGCAGCTGAGGGAACTGGGATTGTTTAGTCTGGAGAAGGCGTAGGGGAGACCTCATAGCTCTCTACAACTGCCTGAAAGGAGGTTGTAGAGAGGAGGGTGCTGGTCTCTTCTCCCAAGTAACTAGTGAAAGGATGAGAGCAAATGGCCTCAAGTTGCATCAGGGGAGGTTTAGATTGGATATTAGGAAAAATTTATTCACTGAAAGGGCTGTCAGGCATTGGAACAGGCTGCCCAGAGAAGTGGTTGAGTCACCATCCTTGAAGGCATTTAAAAGATGTGTAGGTGTGGCGCTTAGGGACATGGTTTAGTGGTGGACTTGATAATGTCAGGTTAACAGTTGGACTCAATGGTCTTCAAGGTCTTTTCCAACTGTCCTTGTTTCAGCTAGGATATAGTTAATTTTCTTCCTAGTAGCTGATATAATGCTGTGTGTTGAATTTAGGATGAGAGTAATGTTGATAACACACTGATGTTTTAGTTCTTCCTAAGCAGTGCTTAAACTAAGTCAAGGACTTTTCAGCTTCTCATGCTCTGCCAGTGCAAAGGCTGAAGGTGCACCAGAAGCTGGGAGGGGGCACAGCCAGGACAGCTGACCCAAACTGACCAAAGGGATATTCCATAGCAGGTACTGTCATGCTCAGTATATGAACTGGGGGGAGCTGGCCAGTGAGCAGCCGCTGCTCGGGGACTGGCTGGGTGTGGGTCAGTTGGGTGGTGAGCAATTGCATTGTGCATCACTTGTTTTGTACTTTTTTTTTCCTTCCTTTTCTGTCCTATTAAACTGTATTTATCTCAACCCATGAGCTTTTTCTTCTGTTTTTTTTTTTCTGATTCTCTCCCTCATCCCACTGGGAGAGAGTGAGCAAACGGCTGTGTGGTAGTTGCTGCCCATCAGGTTAAACCACCACACCGACCTAAACGATTCTATGAACACAATGACCAATTGACATCGACTCAAGTCAAGAGAGGTTGTGCAACCTGTCATAGCAATGCCACTGCACAAGTCATAACTTCTTGCATTATTTTTGGTTAATTCCAATTAGAGCGGCTGACAAACCTCTGGGGTCACAGCACTGTGAATATATGTTGCACATCTCGCTTCAGAGTTCTCTGGTGTCGCTTTTCTGGGTTGTGGTGCAGTGCAAAGCAAATATTGCTGTTAGGGTACAAATATGTCACCAAACCAATACGATGCCCTTGTATGAGTTTTGGAGCTACTCTGGGACACTCTGTGTTCAGTAAACCCTGGAAGCAAGAATATGAAAAACAGGAGGAGTGATGCCCCTATCATCCCAAATCTCTCCTCCTTTCTAGACATGTACATGACTTAAACTACATTTCCAGTAGTGCCAGAGGACAGTACTTTGTGGAAATAGTCTGTTCCTAAGATGAAAGAGTGAAAAAGAGCTTAGAAATGGTTGTAGGTGTACAAAAAGATCTAATGAACGCAGAAGGGAAGGAAAAAGAAGTTGGAAAGAGTCTGAGGAATGGGATTAAATTAAAACACGTCTTTGCAGTTATTTGGTAACACAGGAATCCATTTCTACATCATATATTATTAAAGAGGAGACTATTAGAGAGGCATGCAGGGCCATAGTATCAGCTAGAAAGTCACTGATAGCATCACACCAGTGAGAAATGGAAAAACCTTTTAAGTCAGCCTGACAGGTCTCTGCATCTTTCCATGGGCCCTGTCTAAACCAGCTCTCTGGGTCATTTTCTGCCTTAAGGATATCTAGAGAGGCTCTGGGTTAGTGCTGCCAATTGACCTGAATTTAATATTTCAATTGAAATAAACTGTTATTTTTAAAATTTCTACCCCCATTTTTCTATTTATTACCACAGAAAGAAATTACTTTCCTTAATGTCATCAATAAAAGTCATTTAACATGTCACTTACTCCTTCCAGAGATAAAGCTAGCCTGATGCCAGGACCGATAACTGTGTACCCTGCAGCAAAAGAGGACCAATAGAAAATGTTTATTGGAGATCAACCAAAGATGGCTTAGAGGACATTTCCTCTAGTTTGAGGATATAATGCTGTTCATCTTTAACATTTCTTCATTTTTAGCTTTCTTTCATGCCATGCGCCATCCTATTAAATACCTGAACAGAAGACAGTCAGATGGAGAAATAGATGCTCATTTAAAAAAAAAAAAAAAGAAAAAATAAGACAGATGAGAAGTAAAATATCTAAGTACAAAGCAGATCCTTCTCTCACAAAAGTACTGAGAAAATTACCACGAACAATAAGCATCATGGAATAACTCACAAAGAAGTAGATACCTCCTTTTAAGACAGGGACTTAAAAGCATGGGGTGAAAAAGACCCCAAGGCGTATAAAAAAAGACACAGAAAGATTTGCTAGCAGCTCACTAAGTGAATCTGACCCACTCGATGCTCTGAGAGACTCCACATTTCCAGCGAGAGATCACAGCAGCACAGAGAGGCACTGGAAAGCTGACCTCAGGTGCTACAGGCAACCTTCATTCTCACATTTCCAAGCTTCGTCATGCTCAGCTTCACAACTGCAGAAACATTTTGTTTCCGCCCAGATATGGTTATGGCAAAGATGTGGCACCATGAGTGAGTGGCACAGACATCACCTATTAATCAGTGGGAAGTGCAAGGACCTGCTGGGGCCCGACTACACCCCCACACTGCTGCCACGATCTTGCTGCTGCAGTTGCTGGAGGCCAGCCGCCATAAAAATACCCATCTCTATTAAATTTATGCCTTCTGTTGTGTAGAGAAACTCTGGGCAGTAGAGGCTTCAGCTGAACAGACTCAAATCCCCAAAGTTTCCTGTAGCAAAGGCAGGTTTTGGCTTTTCCAGATCAAATGGGACTATGAAAAATAAAACTGATTGCCCCATCCGGACACTTACTCGGCTGCACCTAGAAAGCATACAACCAGATTTTCAAGTGTTTACATCTCTGAGGCTGAAATGAAAGCAGACACTAATGCTGCATTGGGTTTCTAGGCAAGAGTTGAAGAAATAGAGCCTAAGAGATGTGCCAACCTGCTGGCCAACTGGGACCAGTACCAGGCATTAGCTTCCCTGAATCCCCCTTCCACCTCATTGATTAAACAAGTCTCTACTTTCAGTCTTAGGACCCATGTCTTACACAAGTGGACTTCAACAGAAGCATAGAAGCCTCCAAGACTCTCCTGAAACCACCCCACCTCCCAACGCACTTCTGCAGGTGTCACCGGCATCTCACTGCCCCCCGTTCCTCACCATCTTCATGCCTCCCTATCACATGAACGGGGTGGAGGCTTTGATCCTGGCCGGGCCACCTCCTCAGCAAACATAGGAACGGCCAGAACTCCGCACCATGAAGTGCTCTCTCTGGGCAGGCAGCTTTCCACCCCAGGCCAAGTAAACAGATTTATGGTAACACATACTTCCAGTATACACTTTGACAGCAGTAAGAGCTAACTTCCCTTTACTTGACAAGCAGGAATTGCAGATGACCAAATCATCACACACTCTTGGAAGTGCAGAACCAGTCTGACAGGTGAATCTCTTATGCAACAGCTGATGCTGGAAATGGTGCCAGAAAAGTGCGCCTGTGTACTTAGCAACACATGTAGGTTACAGCTTCTGCATTAGACACATCAATACAGTAAATACAGGAGAGTCAATTTTTTTTTTTTTTTTTTTTTAGGTTTGTACAGACTATGGTGTTGAGATGGCATAGCCTAACTCAAAAAGTGTTCCTCTGACGCAGAAACCCATCTGGGAAGTGCCTGGCTCCCGCTGCCTTCAGCGCAAGCCCTCGTCAGCTCGGAGCAGATACGATACGTTCATGAAGTCAGGCTCAGCAAGGGTGATGAATACAGCTCCACAGCAGTTGAAGTGTTACTTTGAAAAGGGAGAAAAATGTGCTTAACGAAAGCTTCTAACTGGAAACTGAAAATCAACTAAATTAAATTAAAACGTCCATGAGAAAACATAGATTATTCTGAAATTCCAAGAGGAGGAAAACAAACAGCGGATTACGGGACCATTTACATCTTAGCGGGAGAGAGCATTGTGGAGATTCACAAGGGTGTGGGAGGAAAAAGGAACAGAGCAAACCTGTGGCAGTCTAGAATTTGAACGCTTGGCTTTGGTATTCCTTTTTGTGAAAAGGATTAAATGAAACTCAGTTACAAATATTGAAATCCCCAAACTCCAGTAACATGTTAAGAACTGAAATTTTCAGAAACCAATTTTGGATATTACAGGAAATGTTGATCTTCACTCTAAGTAACAAATGAGGCTTCAAATACTTTTGTATTCAATCCATTTTCTAGACACCTGTACCTTTAATACATTTATTAGTAAAAACTTTTTTAAAAACAAACCTATCATGTGCCACCGTGACATGTTAAGTGTTTAAAGTTACTCAAAAATTGACTGATACTGCAAAAATGAAGCTGATAAGATTGGCAAGTGATCTCAATGTTACTTGTACACACTTACTTTAGGGTCTGACCTCAGGTTATTCCAGCGATAACAGACTGCAACAGAAACTGCATCTTGCTCTTGGAAATGAATGTGATGCACAAATATATTTTAATGCCTTTCTAATTTTATAGACGAGTAGACAAAGTGTCATATCACTGTACTAATTTACAGATCGGAGAGTTTCTTTTTCTTTTAATGACAGGTAGTAACATTAGAAAGCTGTCTAAGAAGGAGGATATAGGCAAAGGCTATTGCACCTTTACATGAAATACATGAAGAGGAAGCAAGTATTATTCCTCTCCTCAGCCCTTCTACAAGCCAAATAAGGGATAAAACATGTTATTAGCTCTCCTAATCAGACGGAATTCAGGGATAACTAAAGGAATTTAATAATTTACAAGCTTCATTCTGTCAGTGCTTTACTTGGATTTCAAGTGTTCTTCAATGAGTATCACCTTAAGGGCAGCTACCATATATTGTGTTATGAAATTTTTAATGTATTTATGTCTAGTTCCCTTTTATAAAAAAAAGTATCAAAAATTTACTGATTAAATAGCTAGAAATACATGGTTGAACTTTGAATTAGAAGGCATTGGTAGTGAAATACCTGTGCTATGACACATACTTAGAAATTAACAGAAAGAAGAAATAAATAACAAGTGATAAAATCTGCAAACGGTACAGAATTATTGGGGTATTAGAAGCAAAGATAAATCACAGGAGGCAGGGTGCACAGGATGATAAAAGGGCAGAGTAAGTTTGACTTGCACAACGTTCAAAATAATCTACAGGGGAAAAAAGTACACAATAGTACACAACAAGAGCATGCAATAATCCGTTCTAAATTAACAAAACTTGTTAAGTCAGCTCAGTGTTGAGCAGCAATCAAAAGCAAAACCAGAATATTAGGAGTTATGCAGAAGATCACAGAGAGGAAAAAAAGCAGTTGTTATATTACTGTATAATGCCTAGTGCATCCACATCTTGAATTCTTCCTGAGTACCAGTCCTCCCATTTGAAAAGAGGAACAAAAATAGTTACAATAGAATAGCTTCTATATAAAGAGAGATTAAGTAGGAATGCTCGGTTATTAAAAAAAAAAAAAAAAAAAAAAGAAGAATGGGCTAAGACATTAGCAAAGGGAATGGAGAGGTGTTATTTACGGTGACGTTGCTTATTACAGTACAAAAATGAGGGATCTTAAGATACTAAAAAGTAAAAACCAAGTACTTCTCATAAAAGACAAACTGTGTAACTTTGCCAAGGGCAGCAGGAGAGATCAAGAACACAAATGGCTTTTGATAAGTGATAGAAAATGCACGGAGAGTAAATTAACTAAGCTCTTGAACACAGATATGACTGTTGGAATGCGAAACCCCCAAGCCGTAAACAAGGTGAAATAGTATGTAGGACTGAAGGGACGCCACAGGAACGCAGGTAACAGAAGGCAATACCAAACTGAACCACTGAGATTTAATTGGTCCCATCAACACAATTTGCTGGGAAAGCTGAGGAAGAAATGACATGCCCCTCCCCATCGACAGTAAATACTTGACAATTCACATGCAGCAAGACAGGAATACAGTATGGGAGAATTCATGTTTCCTATCCAATAGCCTGTGTTTTTTACAGAAAGCTCTCCCTGTACTTTTGGATATTCTCCCACAGCAGCTCAGTTACAAGTACCTTGTCATTTGGGACCTCGTACGAAATTTTACTCTGATGGTTACACAGCAAAGTCCCATCTGAATGAAAGCAGGCACAGGGATTCTCCCTTTACCATTAGTGTAGGAATTGAGTAGGAGTCCAAGTAGTTCGTTAAAATATGAGGTAGAAAGAAAAAAACAATTCCCTATAGTAAGGTTTTAAGTTAAAATGGAGCTTAAAAGAATCGACCAGCAAGGTAATGGTGAGCTAAAGGCAGGTTTCTACAAATGTGGCACTTGAGTCAGGCAGCTTTCAAATACAAGGAGACAAGGAAGTAACAGAAGGCACCCATGTATTCAGATACTGTCAACATCAAGAGCTAACAGAAATAACAGAAAAAAGAAGTGTAACAAATAAGCTAATAATAAGATAATCACATCTAAGTTTCCTCACCTTTGAATATGGCTAAGGAGGTACTCAAGAAAGGTGTGAGTGTTTCCAATAATTACCAGTCCAAAGCACATCACAAGAGATCTTAATCATATCCTGAGACTTAGCTAAATCTCGTAAGAGAATTTCTTAGAACTGCTTTTGAGAATAAAGAGCACTTTTATGAAACTTTTGACACAAGTTTTTCACTTGCAAAACTGAAGCAGATATCCAATAGCTTAATATGGGATTTCCCAGCTTCCCTTCGAGGGTATCATGAGCAGATGTTTTAACTGAAGCACCTAGCGTGGAAGTGCATTTGTCAAGGCCATGTGTAGGCAGACAAAGTCCGTAGGACTCCTTCACTTCCTGTATTCTTTCTATCACTCTGAATATAAACACTTTAGGAGTATTGCACAAATCCAGAAGCCCCCCAAAATGCCTTGCATTTTAATCTACCATAACAGCTAACACACGCATTGTAGAAACGCAGGTACACAGCTGGGGAAGTCTGGGGAAAGAATAAAGTGAAAACAGAGCGAAACATCAAGAATGGTAAATCCTCTTGCCAATCCACAGGATATGGCTCAGCAGTAATTCACACAAAGTCTCAATTATTTAGTTTGCAACTTTATTTCTTTATAAGTTATTGGTATAAAGTTTAATATCTAATTACACAGTAATCTGGGGACTTTAAGGGAAGCTTATTGTGTCCTTTTTAGTGTCTTCTGCCATTGGTCCTCAGACATGTTTTAAGAGGACTAGTACGTGTACCTTAACTTTCTGTACAAAAACACTTCAAGCTTTTGTTTTGTTTTTCTGAGTAGGATGCACAAATCATGCATATTGTAGACAATATAATGGTCAAGGAAATATTTCCCTCTTTAAACTAAGGCAGTTAAAAACCCATGAATATCAATTGAGTAATCTGGAAGAGTAAAAAGGCTTCCTCAGTGCTCATTTACCCTTTGAGCAAATATCATGTTCAGTAAGACACACCCTCTTGGAATTATCATTGATTTGATTGCTGTCTGGATTGAAAAGACAGCGATTGTCAAAGACAGCATTTAATTATGTACATTTTATTATGCCACTAACCCATCCACTTTTGAATATGAACTCATCAGCGTTAAGCATTGTGTAAAACCACATGCAAAAATTGCCATAAGATTTTTAAATAGAACCAAATTGGCAAGTTTTTGGAAAGGATATTTCAATGTTAAAAAAAATATACTGTCTATTAAAATGAGCACTTCAAGTAACTTAAATATCTTTAGCAAATATGTCCAGCAAGAAACTCTCTGTAAAACAAATTGTTCTTAGAACAAAAAGCTAATGAATGGCTATTTAGACACTAATTTTTCAACACAGTGGTGGGTCTGTGTGAAACAATTCGTAATCTAAATAAAGTGAGTCCATTACACTGTTAAAAAAACATACATTAAGCAGGACTGATTAACTATTGCATTTCTCTATTTACAAAAGTGCTTAGCATAACAAAATTACCTAAAAAAATATAAACTTTACCGATATCATTTGGTTCTATGTGTACTCCTAGATCTGCACTTGGAGAAAAATAGTATTTACATTGCTAGATTTAGACAAGTTTCCTATTATTTTTAAAGAAATTTAACAAAACTCCCCACACAAATGGACCCTATGCAAGTTAATTCACTCCATCTGGCTCATCATAAAGAGAGCAGAAACAAATCCTTGAGTACTGAGCAGTAGAAGTAATTCTAGCCATTTTCTGTGGCATTAGACCCCAATACAGGCTGCCGACAAATTGGACAAGTGGAGTTTTCAGAAAGCCAGCGATCAATACAATGAATGTGAAACTCATGCATACAAGGTAACTGCCTTAGCTTATTCCCTGTTACATATTCATTAATGCAAACACTACACGTTTTACTTATTTCATTTTCAGTGTGAATATCCCCATAGTTCCGGGTAGACAGATTGTCAATCTGCTCTTTGGTTAAACCTCTTAAACGATCGTCATCATCATCTTCATTCAGCAAGAAGAAGTGGGCAAGTCGAAGTATGGGCAGCGTTCCATTTTCCACTAAGTTGTTAGCGTCTTGAGACTGCCTGTGATCTTGGTTTTCATTACTGCGACCATAGCGTTGAATATCATTGCTCTGTCTATTTGCTTCCCTGCTGCCTTCCACTCCACGCCCATGTCTAGGTGAGACCTCTCTTGGATCGCTGCTATTGTTTGCTGAACTTGAGTTACTCTGCTCTGACTGTACGTGCAGTAAGGGATGACCACCTCTTTGCACTTCTGAGTTCGATTCAGTTTCCATTAAAGAACTCAGTTCTCCAAAGCCTGTCATAATTTGTCTAAGGATTGATCGAAGAGCCACTGATGAAGGTTCACCAAGCCCAGTTTCTGAAATGCGACGAAGAGGTATCCGTATAGTGCTAACGTAGGTTCGAATACCGGCACGTTCTGATCGTGATATCGTACGCCGAAATCCCCCACTGTCACTCTCAAAGGTGACGGTGTTTTCTGCCATTCCTACTCTAGAACGAGTTCTGCTGGCAATACTGTCCCGATCTCTGTTTTCCCCAGGACGAATTCTTCTCACCTGAAGATCTAGTGTAATTGTTGGGTGCCTTCTAACAGAAGCCACTGGCCTACTAGATTCTTCCTCTTCCAAAGTTATTCCCAAGGATGGGGCTACACTGGAAAGTTGAGGAGCCTGAGTGTTACCTCTTGCTTGTTCTGCAGCAGGCTGTGGAGAAGGCTGAGCTGTTTGTCGTCTACTTCTGTTGACTTGCTGTGCATTTCTATCCTGCCTCTGCCCATGTTCCTCAGATTGAGCAGCATCACCTTGCCTTTGCAGTGGAGAGCGGCTTCGACTACTTAAAGTAGACCTCAGCCGTAGAATTTCTAGTCTTTGGTTTGTACTCATCCGAACATTGGTTCTAGCTCTACCTCTTGTGACTCTTGTAGAAGTACCACTTTCTAGCATTTCTCTTTGTTCACCAGTAGCTGCAGAATTATTACGTGTAGTATTTGTTTGGGAAAGGCCTGTCAACTCCCTTGTTCTACTCCTGAGCCTCCTCGAGATTGGAGAGGCTGCTTCAGAGTTCTGTGCCACGGAACTTCTTACAGACCTGGTCCTTGCGGTGCTCGAAGCCTCACTGTTTGCCTCTCTTGCAGTCCTGCTCCTTGTTCGTCGGGTTACTGGACTGGCAGCTCTCTGATGTCTTCTTTCTAAATACATTCTGCTACTATCTATACCCACATACTCCTCACCAGCAGTTTCAAAACTGTTATGCTCATGATTTATGTTGATTTCAAGACTAAATCGAAACTCCCCACTGTTGGGATTTGTTCGACTCACGGCCCTCCAGGTTTGGTTCCCACTCTGTCCACTGCGAGTGGCATTTCCTGTGCGACGAAATGTGTTCAGCCATTCAAGCAAAGAGTCACCATTTGAGTTTTCTCCAAGAACATCAGAATCTGAGAGAAACAAAGAATTGTAAACATTCGTACAACTGCAAGCTCAGCATACTACAATGCATTCCTCCAAATCCTCTATGCTTGCTGGGCTTGATTTCAGAAATGTTACAGTAGCAGGACAGCTACTGTGCTATGCTAACGTAATTTTGCTGAAAATATGCTGTATGTAAAAATGTCAGCAAAACTCACCAGTTCAACCTAGAAATTTTGTCTCACTAGCAGATAGACAGAGAAATTAACATGCCTAGATGGACTCGTCTGAGAACGTGTTCAGATTTAGGCAGTTTAAAGTTAGTTGTATTTATCCAATATCTGTCCCTCGCTTAAGCTATCAATTGGAGGGTATCCTAGACAACTAATTTTGATAAAGCAAGGAAAAAGTATAGCAGATTTTGTCTTCTTTGTGAAAGTATTTTTAAAAAATTGTTTTCTATAAACAGTGGAATAAACGATGCCGTTTCAACATATTTGCTCCTTTTGTGCAAATATACCCTTTTCCTACTACAACAAACACTGCTCCATTCCCAAATCTCCTCCAGCTACAAGCTCAAGAACAGATACAGCTGTTGTGGTCAGTGCTATGTGTATAAAGCAAGCCAATGGTCATGATCACAGTGAAGGTTTTCCCTTGAAGGGATCAGATTAAGCTCTTCCTACTCCATCATCTCCCTACTTTCATGAAACCTGCAAGAACTTTGGTACCTTTGTTTTTGAGTTGCCTATTCCTCTCCTAAATCTGACCAGAATTGGCCAAATGATTAAGCCAGTATTGCTGGGGAAGCAAAGACAGACTGTGTGCATAATACAAGCCTCGCTCCGTTAAGAGAAATGGAAATGAAACAAAAAAAACAACAAAGAGTTGTTTCCCAATTAACCTCTTTCCTGTTCCAACTTCTCTAATACATGATAAAACCTTTTAAGAATTAGAAAAACAAAAATTATTTTTGTGTTATTAAGTTTACTAGCAAAGGGAAACCAGGAAGAGAGGAGAAAGTAATTTGTGGCTGACATAAATCAGTTTTCATTAAGTTTTTCAAGTTAGTTTTCATATCATTAGGAAATTTCTCTTACTTTGAAAGCATTCCACAGAGGCACAATGGAGAAACAAGACTTGAAATGGCTGGTACTGAAATCCATCAGCATTTCTCTTAAATATGTGTACACAACAATATTTATGCATATGTACTATGTGTATCTATATATGTAAATGAAAAATCTATACCTCCAACAGTTCTACCTTCACCTTCTCTGTTATCCAGATCAGTCTGTGATGCCAGACGCTCCTTAGCCCCCTCCAAGCGTTGCTGCAACTCTTCTGCTGTTATTTCCCCTGAAATAATTTACATTTTGATAATGCTGCTAGATAAGACATTATTATTGGTTCTATATAGCCATGCAGAAATAACAGCATTTTCTATCTTAAAGGAAAATCTTCATAAATAAGGTAAAATTAATGAAACTGAAAAGAAAGCACTACTGTGAGATTGTAACACAGGTACACAGATTAACAAAGCAAGCAGGTACCAGGGCAGGGGAAAAAAAGATGCTGAATGTGTGTCAAGAGCATGTCAACTTCCAGTAACAACTCAGAGGACCCCCAAACCACCACATACCAACAGATAAACTTTAGTGTACCAGATATTAATTATTTTCAGTTGGATATTACCTATATGCAGAGATGTTGCCTTTGAAAGAGTTATGATTTTATTCTGGCTTTAGTATCTACTTAAGTTGTTAATTTTTACGGTACATCATAAATATTTCCTTTTTACAAAGCCATAGATGTCAGGCTACTTGAGTCACGCAACCACACACGGTGCCTGATGGCAGTAGCATTACTTCACATTACATCTTTTCTACTGAAGGTATTCACATCTTACCAGGAGTGCCAAGCAGGTTGCGGTCTCTCATTAACCTGTAGTCTTCTTCATTGAGTTCATTAATGAACTGGTAATAGGCCTCCTCCCGACTCAGGCGCTCCAGCTGTCGTTGTCTCTCATCTTCACCACGACTATGCTCTCGAGAAGACGCCTGCTCGTTGCCATTCCCTGCACGGTGCCGAGAGCGATCCATAATGATAATGCCAGGCTGTCCTGAAGAAAACCAGAAGGTTAGACTGCAGAGTAATTACATTAAGAATTTACCTAATTCACAGTAAAAAGTTCCCAGCATTTTCAATGAAATTAGTCTATTAATTGCTAATGTTGATTAAGATGAACCAAGCTCCATGTTATTTCCCAAGTCAACAGTGTAGTTTATTATGCAAGTATTTTGCTTCTAGCTTGCTCAAAAATATCTAGAAG
>WHYT01017412.1:8671-18969 GCA_009806455.1 Tetrax tetrax | reverse complement strand
TTGCCGCTCGGTTTTGTTTCCGTGATCGCTGCTCGGGACGGGCTGTATCGGTCATTGGGACATCGGGTGGTGAGAAAACATACATTGTTTACCTTGTATATTTTAATATCCCTACATTCTGTTATTATTGTAGTTTTCCTTCATTATTTTAGTAAATTGTCGTCATCTCAACCCACGAGTTCTCCTTCCTTCCCAATTCTCTCCCCCATCCCGCCTGGGAGGGGGAGGGTGAGTGCGAAACTGTGTGGTGATTCGGGCTAAACCATCACAAACTGACTCTTCTGACATTACTGGTATATTTTCCTTGTGATCTCTAATCCAAGGATTAGCTAACAAAAGGATACCCATCTCCAAGAAAGTAGTGTAAAAGAGAAATGGCTGTACTTTACCCACAGTTCTTCATTCTTTCCAAATATTTAAGCAGTGGGACCACACTACTAGAAGGTATGAAAAACCATTTAGTATCAGAAAGAGGCATCACCTGCGTTGATTTCTGTGCCGTTACAAGCTCTCTCTGCTGAGGACCCAATCAGCTCTCAGACCACTCCCCAACTGTTCTATTTCCTAAGAAAACCTGTTCTTCAACATTCAGTTTGAAAGAAGAGAAAGTAAAGTGTCATCCTTTCAACAGGGCTTCCTATTTAGCAAAAGCCATCTGTAATGTCTGCTGAGGCAGACACCTGACAGAAGAGATCACTTCTCTACGGGAGATCACCAGGCCAAAAAACCCCAACCATGGCACCATTCTGCTTACGTGTGAGAAGAAAGTTACTGGGTAACTTTTTTTTTTTTGTCAATTCACCAACATATCAAAGTCATTTCAACTATTAATTATGGGGAAAACACAGAATAGCATTCTCGGCACACTCCCCCTCAGTAATCAGTCTTCACAGGAAAGGTGAAGAGACAACAAACAGACCAAACCAACTATTAGGCAGACAATCAATAAAGAGTAAATATTTATCAATGCCGCCAACAGATTGGAAGAATCAGAAAATGTATTTGCCAACAACAGAAGCTGGCATACATTTAATATACCTTTTTTAATTTTTTTTTGTGGGATCCATTATGATGCATCCTTGGTCTCCTAATTTTCCACGCCATATGCTACTTCTTCCCCCCCATAGGTAACTTCACTTCTAAACAGCCCCCCCAGAGTTCTCACTCATCTGCCTCCCATGTGCAGTATTGCATTTCAATGTATTTAATATTTCCCTCCCAGCTCTTTAACTCCCTTAATAGAAAATAAATAAAACCTGAATATCTCCCCTACAAGACGTTTTCTATTCTCATAGTAGTTGTGGGGGCTTTACATTTACCCTCCTGGCTCAGTCTCCCAGACTGTAGGTAATCACTGATCCCCATTTCCCACAAGGGCTATGTTCAAATCAGGTCACTTCTCGGATCACATGTCTAAACACAAATTTCTCAGCCAGCTCTTTGTCTTACTACCCTGTTTTCCTCAAAACAAATGCAATCCCCGCCCACCCCTCCAACACCACACAGCACTATTATTACCCTGATGACACCCATTGCTTAACTACTATCATGAAAATGCCCAATCCATACTGCACTGAATATCAAAGTGTCTGTCCCAGATGAGCTATGACTTGACACAGGTAAAGCAGGAAGGGGAAAGAGAACAGAAAAAACTCACTTAATTTTGCACAAGGTTATCATTTAGATGAAAGCCTTAAAACAATTAACATCTTACTGTTTGCCCAACAGTGACCATAGTAAGTTAAGCAGTTTTCTAGATATATCACCATATTGCTACACAAATGACATGGAAATTCTTAAAATGAAAAGTCCATCACATGTAGTCCCCTCCCCCTCCAGCTAAATTTAAACCATCATTCAAAAAGAGAGGTTCTTTACTTTTCATTTCTCATCCACAGGAAATCTGGAAATCTCTTCTTCAGCTTTTGTGGGTGGTAGAAAAAAAATTACTGTTTTGTTGACAACTGTACAGTAGGATGATTAGTCACACTCTTTAAATGACTCACTTAGAAACAGTAAGAGGTGTGAAGTGTTCGGTTGTCCCATCTGTTTAACATAACTGCACGGATGACAACTACTATCCATATTTATCAAACGCCATCAAAACTAAGTACTTTGGCACTTAAAATGTTTCAGAGTAGTGAAAGTTGAAGGGTATTAACTGCATCAAAATGAAGTACTTTGGCAAGTCAAATATTTTAGAGTATCGAAAAGTTGAAGGGTATTAACTACAAAGGTGTAAAAAAAATGAAATTGAAATCCAGTTATGACTCAGGATTACTCTCCCTTTGCAAAGAAACAGGTGCCACACGCCGACAGTTTATCTTAATTTTCTAGAATTTTCAGCCTAAGACTAACTTCTTTAGGTCTTAATTGAGTTACTCTGGCCCATTCTTGAAGATTTACATTAATTTTTATCTAAGTGATATATACTTTATGCTTTTAGGTTTTGGCCTCTTTCCATGAATTACTACCACCAATTAAATTAGGTATTCATTTTCTGAAAGACTACCACCTGCTTGCAAGCAAGACAACTACAGGAGTTTAGATGAAGAAGCCTCCCCGGCTAAATGGCCGTTTAGCATTTCTGTCACATTGCAGCCTCCAGGCAAGATGATCTCACCGAATTTGAAAAGGAAAAAAAAAAAACAAACCAAACCCAACCCAACCCAGAGAATCCCATAGAGCCTGGGGAAGAAGAGGGGGAAGGAAAGACAGGCCAAGGAAGAATCAGGAGGAACAGGCCGCAGGACACCCTAAACGATCCAAGCCCCAGGCCTGGGGCCGCCTGCCTGCTCCCAGGCCGGCAGCGGGGCCTGTAGACACCAGCCCCGCGCCACGCAGACGCTCTCCAGCCCTTTCCCGAGGAAGGCCCCGGGGCAGGCCCTGCCTCCCGGGCAGGGGAGCCGCAGGGTGCCGGTGGGGAGCGGGGACCTCCGGCCCGGCCGCCCCCGCCGCCCCGGACAGCGCCTGTTGCCAGCCGCCTGGGGGAGGGGAAGCTGAGAGGAGTGACTGACGCGCCTCCAGACCAATCACCTGTCCAGCTCGCAGCAACCGACCAATCACAATAGGGGAGGGCAGCCCATGTCCTCCCGCTTCTCTCCTCCCCAGGCTCCCCGCTCGGGCCCCGCCACTAACCGCCACCGGTCGGATCCACTCCCTCCAGCGCTGCCCGCACCCCCGGCTCCCCTGCCCGCTGGGAAGCGGCATCACCCGCTGCGACAAACCGGGGAGGCGTCCATGCCGCCGCCTGCCCCGCGGGAGTCTGCCGAGAGCGCAGCCGGGGAGACTCGAGAGCCCGTCCCTGCCTGCTGCCCTCCGGGGCAGTGCGGCGCGGCGCGACCCGGCCCGGCCCCGCTCCGCGCTCCCCGTCCCTCCCGGCAGCAGGAGCAACCGCCGCCTACGCCGGAACGAAACCGACCCCTGGGTGTGCGAGCGCCGCGCTCCAGCCCCGATTGCGGTCCGGGCGGCTGCCGGCAGCCGCCAGCGCAGGTTCCGTGCGCGCCAGGGCGGCCCTGCCTGGCCGGCAAGCACCGCCCCTCCCCGCGCATGCGCGCAGCCGCGGCGCGGGGCGGAGCCGTTAACGGCTGCGGCGCGCGCAGCCCCGTGGCGGGGAGGGGGGGCTGTTTGCCGTTGTACCGTGGGGTGCGCGGCCGTTCCCCGCTGCCCTGTCAACGGCTTCGGCTGCGCGCCGGGCCGCGGCTCCCTCACGGCACACGGTGCCCCCCCCGACCCCCAGCCTGACACCTCCTCGGGCGACCCGGCGTCACCCGCGGCCTTGCGCCGCGACCCGCGGGTTGCGGCCCAGGTGTCCGGGGACGCCGTGGTTAACGAGCGCAAAGGCGGCGAGGCAGAGGGAGGGCGCCGGCCTTCCCCCGGCCTGTCCTGGACTCCAGCCGCTCCGCAGGCGGATCCCGCCGTCTCCCGGTGGTCCCGCCGCGGTGCCCGGGCAGCCCGCGAGGTCTCTGCTCCGTGCTGGGCGGGCTCTCCCTTTGTATGTTCTCACTAAAGCTTTGGATTTTTTTTTTTTGTTTTGCCAAACTTGCCATTCTCTACAATCCTTCTTCCCTTTAAACTCGTAAAGAAAGTCGTCTGAGTTCAGCATTTCATCAGTAAACCTGTTGTTGGTCAAAACTGCACCGGTGGGCATGAGCCTTAACTGTGAGGGCGGGTAAACTTACCCAGGGGATGTCACAATACATCGCTTCTCTACTACAAAACGACCTCAAGATCTTTAACCTTGCAGTATAAATGACCATTAGAATATTCGACCAAATCAGCACAAGACTGCTGCTTCAGTTACTTGTTCGGTATTTCATAATAAATTACATCAGGAATACGATTATAGTAACTTTTTTTTTCACTCTGCTCTCTCCTTAGGCCTGCATTTTTAGATTGGATGTTTCTTCCATTTTCACTCTGGACCTCTCCTTCCTTTCTATTTACCTTTCCTTTTGCAGTAACCTCCCTTCACCTCCATTTTTCTAAAATAAATGATCAATCACTTGGTGCCCTCACAGAAACTGTGTTTCAAGCTGTGATTTTACTAATTTCAATTTGCAGAGCTTTAGAAGTTTTTCACACAAGACTCAAACTCTTTTACAAGTTTCGCATATGCTAATTGCTGATATGCTGATAGCATCCACAAACTTTCTTTTCAGAGTTGCTTCTGCAGATTGTGTCAACGTGTGGTGCAACTGGTCTCGATGCAAAGGCAAACCCTCGCTAACGAACGAGGCGATAGGAAAGGCTCGGGACGGTGTCCAGCGAGATACCTCCACTCCCCACTTCAACTACACACCCCAGGACTTGTTCATTCTCGTTGAGAAATGAGTTTACACAAGTGTTACATTTAGGTTTCGTGTTAGTTTATGCTCCTTTTGTGCCAGTACGTGGTTTCCATGAGACAAATTGGCAGTGTGGACACATTCTTAGCACTGAGGCCAGACCAGGGACTACTCCTTCCTGGAGTTGTTGTTATTCATGTTCCTCACCACAGTATGAATAATTAGTATCGTATTATGATTTCCTTTGCCTGGAACACTTAAAATACGTCCTTCCTGAAGATCAATTTTACTTTCTTAATAAAAGTCAGAGTATACAAAGTAGTGCCTGGATCCCCTGAAAAGTCAGTTTCTTCCCACAATTTTTTTTTTCCCATTTTTGAAATATTTTCTTCTCATAGTCTGCTTATTCCACAGGCAAACACAAGACCTTCTCTGGTATCAAGCCCACATATGGGCTGCTCACCCAGAAGAAGGTTGTAGTATGTTTTAGATATTTAAATGAACCCGTATTTCCTTACTCAAAACTTATACTGATTTAGTTTGTTTTCCACTGACCTGTCCTCCAATGCAGAATTTTGTGTTCACGTCCTGTTCATACTGAAATTGCACAACCGTGCACTATAATGAAGTACAGTCTTCGTTTATTTTACGCTAAGTTGTTAATATAAAATAACAATAGTAGGTCTTTCCAGGAATATTATTATTGCACTGTAGCAACGCTTGCCACAGTAACATATTATCTTTGGAACTATAATAAGAATAGCCTATGGAGGGCAGCAAATCTCAGGAAATTGCAAAGTTTTCTAATAACATAAAATCTGTAACCCTGGTTTTAATTTGATTGTTCAGTCATGTAAGTTCTTCAGAAAGCAACATTATGCTACTATGTTTTATTAGTTGATATTATATAAGTAAAGGCAGAACCTCATAATCAGTTTTTTTAAAACTGGATCTTTGTACGTGCAGATGACATCAAAGTGGTGATGTTGAGTTGGTACATTCGAAAGGAACCTGAGCAGACTGGAACGGGCCATCAGGAGCTGCACGAAGTTCAGTGAGGACAAATGCAAAGTCCCCCATCTAGGGCTGACTGGGACGATACTGGATGTGGCTTACTGACCAGGTAGTGTCTCTGCTGGAAAGGATGGGGGGTCCTGGTGGGCAGTGGCTAAACAGGAGCCAGGAGTGCACCCTGGCAGCCATGAAAGCTAACAGCATCATGGGCTATATCCAGGGGAACACAGAGAATGGATTATTGGGAAGTGATTTGAAGTGAGGATTTTCACCAAAGTGCGTGGTGGGAGGAAAGACAGTGATCATAAATTTGAAAGAAGGGAGGTTCAGAATAGATAGAAGGATAAAAAATTTTGTCCTGAGGACAGTAAGGTCCAGAGAGGTTGTGGAGTCTCCCTCCATGGAGGTTTTCAGGACCCAAGGGAACAACGCCTCAGTTTAATAGGAATATTTAAATAGTAGCTCTGCTTTGAGCAGGATATTAAACTAGATAACTTCCAGAGATCCCTTCCAATCTGAATATTTCTGTGATTCTCTTAACTGAAGGAATATAAAATAATATTCATTAGCAGGGTTTATTTCCCCTCAGGTAGGGCTCTTTTCAATAACAAAAGTAGGCAGGAATTCATAGGCTGAATTTTCAAGGTCTGTTTAGACTCTTTAGAACTGATTCTCTGTCTTCTTCAGAGGCATAAAACACTCAGGCTGATAGTTACTGTAGGTGGTCCTGTGTCTGGGAAACAGATGTTTCCCTGAATGTGAGTGCGACTCTCTCCTGTACAGGACCTGGATCCAAGGAACTGATTTATGTTTGTTAGAAACTTGCACTCAGGACAGAATCTAGAACCCCTTGTCAGATCACGCACATCACTAGTCTGATCAATTTTAGAGCATACAGTTAAGTGCAAAATTAAAAAAAAAAACAAACCACATTGCTTTACATACAAAACTATTTGTGGAACCAGTACTTTACCTACCTGCTTTAAGTAAACTGCATTGTTCAATGCTGCAAGTATTCAGCTCACTCACTCATCCGCACAGTAACAACTGCAAGGTTTCTGGAAAACACTCAAACTGTGCAAGTATGATTGTTTGGTTTTTTTTATACACAGAAAAAAAAAAACAAAACACCCCACATTATTCGCTTTCCTTGGTCTAAGCTGAAGTGGAAGATGTATAGCACTTAGCAGGACTGGCCCTTTTTCACTCAGTACCAAGCTGAGAACACCTTTGTCACACTGCTAAAGAATGTCCCTTTGGAGTTATGGAAAACTTTTAGCAGGTAGCTACTCTTACATTAAAAATTATCTGAAAAGCAAAAGCATGTTCAAATTTGGCAAATTAAGAAGTGGAGCAAATGTACATTCTAATGGCACGGGGATGTGATTGAGTGTTGTAGGTTATCCACTTCTAAAATAGAAAGATGAGAAAGCAAAAACATTAAATATACACTTCTCTGTGTATGCAAACACACACACAACTAAAACAACTTTGTTTTTGGCACTGCTGCTCCGGCTTGGGTACAGAACCTGCTTTATCTGGTGCCGTACCTCAACAGGCAGCGTCTGTTTATTACCACAGCCCAGCTGGTTCCCAGACAACCCAGGGCTTTCACCTGAAATACAATTCCCTACATTCAGAGTGTTTAATGATGTGAACCTTCCTTGACTTACTTCCCTCTCAGGACATGGCTGGCTTTGATAACTGTCTTCAACCCTCTGCCCATTCTCCATGCTAACGCGGTAACAGTCGCTTTCCTATGGAGGATTTGGATTTTCGTCACAGGTGTGGTGATTTCAAACAAAAAATGTCAAAAGTGTGTGTGTACAGATAGCATTTGAAATGACACAAACTTTCAACAGAAGGATATTATAAAGTGAGCCATGAATGTTAGAGAGAAAGAAAGAAAGAGGAAAGCTCCAAAGAGTCAAATTCAGCAGGACTTGTTCAGTAGATGTTTTAAAACTGATTTCTGAGACAGCATGAAAGGAGGGAATACAAAACAAGAAATAACAGATAAGAAATCCTAAAGGGCCACTGTGGGCACCTGAGAGTGAAGAATCAGATCATGGCTTGGTCATGTCTTTCTTTACAAGAATGGATGCCCAAATTAATCTTTTTCTTGAAATTATATCATACTGTGACAGATTTTTAAAATAAAGCACAAAAAGTATGCAACTTTCCATGAAACAGAATAAAAAATTTACCTTGATATGTCAATATTCATTTCTCATCTTTAAAAAGATCACGGTGTGCTTTCTGTTTAAAATTTCTTATGACTTGGGGACAATCCATCTGAATTGGTAAAACTGAACATTGCCTGCAATACAAATATTTGAAGTGAAAACAGAGAGGAGAAGAAGCAAACTTACAGCTACACTTGATCTGGAAGGCATGTAAACCAAATGTTATGAAAAACTAATGAAAGAAACATTTGCGGAAAAGCAGACTTCTAAACATGGTTACAAAAAGATGAAAGGCTGAAAGAGAAGAAAAGTAATTTCTGTTGTAGTTTTGTCTTCTCAGGGTTTATTTGTCAAAGTATGGATTTCTTTCCAATCGTTTTATGTAAACATGTAAAACAGCACAGGTCCTCAGAAAATGAGTCTGGATTTTGTATTCTTGTTTTCATTCGTGTTCTCTTTTCTTTCTAAGCAGACATTGTTCTTCCTCCACACCCTGCAGTGCTTTAGGTCAGGACAGACCACATTCACCCATTAATTACCATGCAATTGGTTCTCTGTGAAGTAGTTTGGATATTTACTGCCTCCATGAAAAAGTGATTAACAATGCAAAGAAGAGTACAAAGTTGCAGGAGAATGATTATTTCTGCTTCCCCCCTCCTTGCTGACAGGAGGAGGGTTGTCGGCAGGCAGGAGGTGCTGAATATGGTGAGTTTGCCCATGCAAGCTTGGTCCCTGCCATTCCTGGAAGTCCCTGAAGTCAGGCATCCCTGAAGGCAGAGTCATGCCTCTGGGCTGAGGTGGATGAATTTTAGGATGTGGATGGCATCTTGCAGACTGTTTGATCTTTATGGGCTGCTGGGCTGCCCTGAGCTGTTTCTGGTTGACTGGTGTCGGGCAATATTCTTGTATAATTTAGCTGAGTTGCTGGGCAAATAAAATTTAATTTTGCTGCTTCTCTCAATTGCATGTATTTTTGGTAACATCTGCCTAATTGCTTTATCTAACACATATACTATCCCTGACAACTACATAGCAACGTACCAAAGGTCCAACTGTGGGCATCCGACATGGGTCCGATTGGGTGATGCCAGCTCAGGTGGCTGACACGCCCCTATCCCCAGTTTTCAGGAATCAACCCTAATGTGTAAATGAAAATGGAGATTTGTAAATTAAAATGGAGATTATTTCAGACAATTACAGAAAATGCTGTTTCTTCTTTCAGGAGCGCCCGCATTCTGTGATATTTTGTCTCTAAGTTAGAGATTTGAGTGCCCACTTACCCATATTGTGCTCTTGAGATGAAATGTGAAGCGTATGTGCATGATTACTAAAAATGCCAAAAGCTGAGCTGTAATTAGAAAGATTGCTGTAGCTTTAGTTTAGTTACAAACTCTCTGTTCTATAACATGACCAGTTGGCTTTGTGTTGGGTTGGTAGCTAAGGCTCTGTCAGGCAAGGAGAGGAATTGGAAAGGGCGTGGATACTGGTTGCATGCAAGTGCCTTGCTAAACATAATGCTTTTGCATTAATTAGCAGGTGCCATGAACCTGATTTGTCTCTGCAGCCACACAGGGAAAGTTTGTCAGCACGGTCACATCTGTCCGTGTCTACGCCCGAAATCGTGGAATTGTCTGAATTACAACGATGTCAACTGGCGGTCTGGCAGGTAGAGCAAGCAAGGACCAACTGTGTCTGCCCTCGCCAGTCTGGAGTGAGCTGAGGACCCTGACATTCACAGTAGCCAACCCTGGTAATGGTGGCAACTGCTGCCTGCAGTGACTGCTGATGGCAGGCCCCGGGCCCCAGCTCCAACCGCCTGGCCCGAGAAGCTGATCGGGGGCAGCCCGCGGGTGGGGGCCCTGTGCTGCACCTGGTGCTGGCAGCCCAGAGAAGGAAGCCTGGGGATAACCACACATAGGGCCTCTGCCGGCCCCCCACACCGGGCCGGGCCCAGCGGCCTGCTGCTCTCCCCAGCCCTACTGCGGCCTGCTCCCCGCCCTGCCCCAGAACTACAGCTCCCGGCAGGCAGCGCGCCACCTCACCGACCGGAGACTACATCTCCCAGCGTGCCTCGCGCGAGAGGGACTACAGCTCTCGGCATGCATCGCGGAGCGACGGGGCCCCCGCCCCCCCCTCCCGTACTACGTCTCCCAGCGTGCTACAGCGCGCGCAAGGCATGCCGGGACGGGCAGGGGGCTGGGCGGAGACTGCCGCCCCGCCGCCTTCCACGTGGTGCGCTGCCCGCCGCGCCCAGGGCCGGGGAGGTGCCCGCGGTTTGCGACGTTTCTTTGCGGCAGTTGCGGCCGGGCGC
>WHYT01017411.1:1132766-1167441 GCA_009806455.1 Tetrax tetrax | reverse complement strand
TTTTTTTTTTTTTTTTTTTTTTTTAAAATAGCCATGTGGCTATTCTGCGTTGTGTAAATAGGTAAATATGGACGGTATTACTCAACCAATCTTAGAAACGATTTATTTTATTATGCATGAGCAGTAAATCTAATAAAGAGTCAATGATTTGCAAAGGAATTTATATCTGCATATGGATGGGGTATAAAGAATATCAGCCTGTTTGCTGGTGCTGTGAGGCTGACGCATACATTTCTTGCGGGGAACGCTGCCTCTTCACAGCCCTAAATACGCTTCCTCTGCTGTTGGAAACCCAGTGCATAGGAAGTAGGTAAGAGTCCAGTTATTGCGCTGATCGGGGCATCGGAGATCTGAGCTGTCTTCAACAGATTCTACGTGTGTGACAGTGGGCTGATTATTTAACTTTGTTTTAATGTTTGTAAATCACCTGGAGTTAGAAGATCTGTGGCCAAGCCACCCACTATAAATTAATATAAACAGAAAACAATGGCACAACACCTGTTGCTGTTGCTGAAGAACAGGTCTATGTTGGAGCTACCAGTGTTTCTTAACGCAAGGTATTACAGGGTGGTGCCGTGTGTCAATTGAATTGACTTTCCAAGACAAGTTTCAAACAAGTGAGCCCATTTTTTCCATGCCATTCAGAGCTACTGCAGTCTTAACAGACTTCAAGAGTGTTTCATTCCCATGTATTTCCCGAAGAGACCTGTCTTGCAAGGTTGCATATGTAGCACTTTCTCATTACTGTCTGGTTTAAATCTTGTTGGTCCAAAATGAAGGAGACTGTTCTCTGTCTCTGGAGTTGGAACACCTAGATGTGGTGGATAGCATGATGGTCTAGGTTACCTTCCTTATCTCAAAATCCATGGTAATAGCTTGTTCTGGAAAAAATACAGTAAAATTTATGAGTGGATTTTCTCATCTCTGGTAGCTTCATTGGCAGCTGCGTCCTGGCTCTCATCCTGAAACAGCATCCTTGAGTTCTCTATGACTGTGAAGGGGAAGAGCAATGTTCTAGTCTGTTCCCCAACATGGTGGTATCTACAGACCTTCTGAACTATGACTGTCCTTAGACTTCTGTCATTGATGACACCATGCTGAAATTGAAGGGTTACTGGTTTTGGACCCCTCATGGGCTGACAACCTTAAAATTATCACTTCCAAGCATTTTGATGGGTCACCATGAGATGGTGTTCTCTAACACTGAGCTGTGGTGGCCACCAGATCACCATCTCCCTCCCTGCTCTACGTAGCAGTCAAGAGTTTTTAATTTCAACTGATACTGGCATCAGCAAAAATGAAGTGTTCAGCACTCTAGCAAGAATCAGCACATTCTTGATGCTGGTTTTTTGGAAAAAGACCTGCATATCCTTTGGCATGATTCCCTTGTCCCTTACAGGCTGTAAGCTCTCTTCCTCCCCTGGACACGTATACTTTCTTGCCACCTCAGTCCTGTCTTCCAGGTGGTTTTGGTCCCTGAGGACAGCTGCTATTCCAGTTCTGTAGCAGCCACTCCTACCTGGAGCAGGTAGACAGACTTCTTTTGTCCATCCAATGTTTTCGTACTAATCCAGTAAATTATTGGCAGTGGTGGAAGTGGCTGGAAAGGTGGAATAAAACCTCATTCTGTCTTTTACTGTCTTACTTGGCTGTCCAATCAGTTCTTACTCTGTTTTCCTTGCAGCGAGTGTATTTGTGTGATACAATCCAGCTCCTTACAACAGCGATTTGCATCTCTTTAGGTCCCGCTTTTTCTGGAATGTGTACTCTTGGAAATGTAGGTTTTCAAACCTGTCTCTTGAAACCCATCAGGTGTATGGCATCATTGTATCACGCTGCTCAGACATTTCAACAGCAGATTTTATGCTAGTTTAAATCTCTAGATGACTGGAAAGAGATGCTTTGCTTTGCCTTCCTTTTGACATTGTTCCAAATTCCTGTTGTTCCTCAATTCCAATATCTATTTCAATTCCTCAAAGACATTTTATGATCCTGCAGGAACAGCAGCTCCCAGGGTAAAACCTTGCCATAGACAGCATCTCGGGCTCAACTCCAGGGACTTTCTGTTGACATGGTGTTGGTGACTTACCTGCTTCTGAGGCATCAATATTGCCCGAGATGGAGTTAGACTTGCTTCAAATTCAGGAGTACATGTGGGAGTCTTACCCACCATTTCAAAGAGAAATACAAATAATGAGGATGTAGACAGATACGCACTTTGCAAATAGCTGTGGAAAGAGTTTACAAGCTGCTTAGATCTTCCTGTGAGAGCTGCTGGTGCGACCCCTCTGAAACTACTTTACTTATCATTTTTGGGAATCAGAATTTGCTAACTGATCACATAAACAGAAGCCTTGAGGGAGACGTAACTTCTATCAGCTCATCACAGATGAGCAACTGGGCACCAAAAGGAGATGGTGAGATATTGTACCACACAGTTGGGTTCAGAGGAGGATATATCTCTAGAGCTGAAATCTCAGTATAAAATGAGGATTTGAGAAGTGTGTGAGGAGGCAAACCGTGACCGTTTCAGGAGCTGTCGATCTGGTCTGGAGGCTGCCCTATTTGCAGTAAGCATCCCTAGAGTCTCTTCCACGGAAACGCCACATAGCTTCGTATCCCCTTTGCAGCTGATGAACTCATTTTTATAAATCCCCACTGGCAGCTGAGGGACAGGCTTTTTTAAATATCAGCATCTTTTGTCCTGCTTTTTGATCTTCCTCTTTTCCATTCACCTGTATCCACATATGAAGCACGTGTTTCATGGAAAGGTGTTGGGTGAAATACCCATTCAACAATTCAGAAGTTTGTAGCACTTCAGTGATTTATAGGACTTGTCTCGAGTTCCTGCAGAAGGGGGCAAGTTTTACTTGCGTGTAACAACTCCTGTATGTGCGTGTGTCTGTATGTAACACCTGGGCTCCAGTGTGCCCATGCTACATGACACATGGCTTCAACTCTCCTCAGCGCCGTGATTCACTGGATCTGTGTTTCTGAGCTTGGCACTTGTCATTTCCAGGGAGAGCCAAGTTCAAGGCAGGCCAGTGGGAAAATGGAAAGAGGAGATTTCCTAGCTCGGCAGCTGGGCTGGAATGACTGGCTCAGGCACCATCACAGAGGAAGCAGAGCCAGGCACAAAAAGAGGGGATAGGGAAGGGGAATGTGCGGGAAACAAAGACAGTTTTAGAAACAAATAGAGGAAGCTTTCTGTAGGTCAGTGCGTAAGGCTTGCTAAATAAAGCAAACTATTCCTGGCGGTGACATGATGGTCTTGGGGGTTTAGGCAATCTCAACCAGCGTGTGGGAAAGACAATTGTGGTGGCCACATCAGAGCCAGAGTTGCCGATCTTGGAGGTCCTCCTCCCACCCCAAACTGTGCCAGTGCAAGCTACAGGGACCAGGGCAGTGGCCGTGACTGTCGGAGCCCGTCAAAGCTCACACCACCACAGAACAACATCCATCTGAATGTTTCCCCAGAGCAATGTCTACCCTGTATTTCTTGCTGGCTGTTTCATTGATGATTTGTAGCTCATTCAACAACCAAAACTGAACTTAGGGCAATGAATAGGGGAGTCTTCAGTTACCAGAATCCCAGCCTCCATAGCTGCTATCTCCAGCTACCAAGAGGGATTCCAGGAATAATGTTGCAAAAAGAAATGGGTTAGCTGGGCAGAAAGCAACCTTCGGGGGAGTTTAAAGGAGTTTTGCCTGCCTTCTTACTGATGGGGAACAGCTAGTTTGTACCGGTCTGGTTGTTTAAGTAGCGTTTCGTCTATGTGTTCTGCTCTTCAGAGTACACAAAGGAAGAGGGAAATGTGTGTGTGGAAGATTTTCTATCCTTGTTTTTTCATCCTGCTGAACCTACATTTCTTTGCAAAATTGTTAAGATACAGCGTAAAAGGAAAAAGTTCATGATTGCAATATGAGTCAAAAGCTTTGTGATGGAGGCAGTGTTCCTCCTGAAGCCATGTCACCCTCGCTCCACTGGACTCTGTTTGACAAACGTTTAATGATGAAGCCAGGTTAAATTAGTTTTAATTTTTTGATAATTTTCAGCCATTTAGTGAACGATACCACAGAACTGATTTGGGTTAACAGTAAGCAAAACAAGCCCCTTCCTCCCCTCCTTTCCCCCACAAAAGATTCTTTGCCCCATCTCAGGTTCCTGGGGTTACATTCCACCGTAAGACACTGATGTTGCAAACCCCATACTTAAGTCCTGTCTTGACTGTATGTAGATATTACCAACATAATGCTTGAGTTGGTGCAGTGCCTACACCTATGCCCCCCCCAAAAAAAGGACAGCAACGCGCTATCAGGGGAGGGAAGGAATCTTGCACAGAGTGGGTTGAGAACCTCATTTGGTTTGCTACAGAGCTTAACACACTACTTGATTCCTAGTGATGTAAATAACCATCATTTGGGGAGTTGTGGCCTTCTTGCCTTTTCTAACTGGCTTTTTGGAACAGACTGATTTAAGTATGGAAGCCCAGGGCCATCCCTTCTTGCTGGCTTCTCATGTTCTACTATTACCAAATGCTTCAGCCTTTTATTTAGTTGCTCTGTAGATCATAATCCATTTACACTTATGGAGTTGCAGGCCAACCCTCTAGAGCTCTGATAAAAATCTATAGTTTTCTAGTATTCAGGAGAAACCACAACAGTGACCAGGAGTCTATTGTGTGTAGAAGAATCCTTTACATAGGTTTGATACAATAAGCAACAAAGGAAAGTTTGTGTCAAGTTATTTTTCTCTTGAATGTCAAGTGAATAAATCTTCTCCTTTTTGTGTGTTTTGTTACAACAGATTTGCATTTTTGTTGGAGAAACTCTTCTGTTTTCAAACTGGGCTATCACAGCAGACATACTAATGGTGAGTGTACTTTGGAACAGCATCTTTCTCGTCATTATTCTTGTCCTTTGTCCCAAGCACCAGGGAGAGGAAATGTCCAGAAGGGACACCACTACTGAATTCAGATAGTTTTCCCCAAATGTTAAGTATTTGCGCAAAATCCTATATGCAGAGAAATCAGCTAGCATTTCTTAATGGTCAGCACCTTAGTGGATTTTGTTATCAATAACTGGGCTTTGTTCTGCAATAGGAAATCCTTCCCTCCCTCCCTCTCCTGACCACAAAGGCAGCCATCTACCTCTCTCTTTGGCTTAGCTCCAGCAAACCTTCCATTCAACACATACACAATAGAAAGCCACCTCTGGGAGAGGAGAGAGGAAAAGAAAGTATAAAGAATTTTTGGACACTGTCCACCTTGTCCAAGAGGAAACTGTCAGGGACTTTTCACCTCATGTCCTTCGTTTTCCATTCTTTCTCCACCGCAGTCTTTCAGATTGGCAGGCTGACCTCAGCAGCTGGATTTTCACATGAAATAGTCTGGGCGTCTGTTAGAGCCTTGCGTGTTTTGTAGTGCTTCCATCAGAGACGTGTAGAGCCTATCAAACAGACTGTGCGTTGAAATCCCATTGTCAGGAAGGTTACTTGTTGATTATTGTATGAGAAAGACAGAAACTGGGGCACAGAACCATTACAGGACTTTCCCAAGGTCTTTTGGCAACTTGTTGACAGAACTAAAAATACAATCAGTCTGGCATCAACAGAAAACTCCCTTGACTTGTGTTTGGTGCTTATGCAAACATCAGTGAGAAAACAATCTGGCTCCGTATCCCTAGATGGGAAGATAATGGTGTTGATTTATCACTTCAGCAAAGAACTTCAAGCTTCTGCTTAAGTTCTATTTATGGTTTAAGTTCAAGATTGTGTTTATGTTTTCAGGTAGCTCCATAGTTGCCGAAGCTGCGTTGCCTGATGAACTTTCAATCTTTAATGCCTTTGTGCGGAGAACGCTTTGGGAGGTGGAATGGTTGATTCCACTTCTCTCAGATGTGAATAAAGCATAGGGAAACAAAAGTTGTCAGTGTACTTCAGCAGCACTATATAGTTTTTAATTGCTGAGGTTTGTCCCTCCTACCAGTTCAGTGTGACAGAGCTCTGCACGGGCCAAGCGGGTGGGCACTGTGCTTACGTGGGGTTGGAGCTTGTGCCGAGTTCAAGGCTGCTGTGGCCGCTCGTGAAGCGGTATCTCCACACTTAGACAGATGTGCACACAGACAGCTGTGTTGAGGAAGAAATTGTAGCACAGTATTTGGAGTTGCTCATTACTGTCTCCTCCCACAGCTGCCTGTTGCATCCTGCCTTTGGCTGCGACGTTCCTGGTCAGAATTAGCTGATGGGCTTGAATAGCAAATCTTTTCTGTCCTTGCTAGCAGTGGCTAAACAGGTAAGGGCCTGGCCATGGAGCACATCTGCGGTCCTCCAGCAATGACTCTCAAAGAGCAGCTGAGGCAGTCATCTCTGCTGCCAACAGCACAGCTGGATGGACCGTACCTGTCAGACATGGTCAAGGTCCTCCAGAAAATCTGGGCCAGAGAGAGCTGAAATGTGACCTACGTTGTCTCAAGCTAACCCCAAAAGGTGTTTTTCAACCAGCTGCTTTGTTATATCAGGTGTACTAAGGATGCCTTCATTGCCCCATGTTAATTACTGAGATATTTTGTGTTGATTTCAATGTGACTTCAGTATCTGTAACTTTTAATTGCTTTTATAGGGTTTGCCATCTGTCTTATGTGACCAGCATCCTAGAGTCAGTTGCATTTTGTAGGGAAGCATTTGTGGTTATTTATGTTGCTTTAGTGCAAAAGAACTCCATAAAAAATAATGGGAAATAATTAGAAATAATTTCTTAGTTCTAATTTCCAAAACACAGCAAAGAAACTAAAACCATGTTTTAAAATTGGATTTTGGTAATTGATGCCGACTCTTACGGCAGCTATTCTCTTCTCTGCTTAGACGAATGACCGGAGTGCCACGTATAACGCCCAGCGTAATGCATTGTCAGCATGAGTAGACCTGGCGAAGCGCTGTACCAATAAATGTAACCATCCACTTAGAGCAATGCAAGGCTGTAAACAGATGGTCTGAGGTGCAGAAATACCACACAAGGGTTTCAGAGGGTGTTTAGTCAGGCAATAGGTGAGAGCCAGGGCCGTAACCATCTTTGACAAACAGCTTTGTAAGAAGTCCTACCCAGAGAAAGGTGTGGATATGCTTTAGCAAAATGCACGTTAAATGTTTGGCAAATTAATTTCTACTGATTACTATTTATTTGGTGTAATCAAAAGTGTGTCAGTTCTTGCCTGAGGCTGGTAAGGAGTTTAAAAGCATTATTAGCGTAAGCCTAACAACACTTTCATCATATACATAAATATTATCCTGTTTTCATGGCTGAAAAGCTCTCAATACTGGCTGAACACTGTTCCTGCTGATTTTATTATGCCAGAATTGAGGCTTTTTGGAAATTGCATCCCCAATGATTTAGCACAGCTCTCCCAAGACTTACAGATCTCATGACTGCTTAAGAGCCCTATCTGGCAAGGTGGTAAGCATCTTCAGAGGTTTTGCATGTTTAATTTCCTTGGCAAAACAAGGCTGTTTGCTTATTACCTTCAAATTTAATTGTTGGCTCTTCATCGCTTCGTGCTTCCATTGCATCTACCGTTCCTGCCGGTGCAGCGGTCCGTATGCGGCTCCTCAAACTGTCTGCAGGAAAAGGTGCTGAGTGCTAGATTTGATAAACTGTCGGCGCTGCAGAATGTACTGAGCTGCCGGAGATTTTAAAAGGTTTGATATTTGTTCCACATGCAAATTTGTACAAAACAGGCCTTATTCTCCTGAGCACAACTCTCCAAATCTCCTCCCAGGCACATGCTCAGCCAGTGCTTAGGGACGGGGGGTTGGTTCTTGTGGAGCATGCTAATTATGAAACAGATTTTATCAGCCATCTTTGCAAATTGGCCTCAAAATTACCAGAACCCCAAAGTAGCATTAAAACTGCCTTGTAACTGCAAGAATGAATGAGCTTCTGTGCAGCAGGCAAGCGTGTGACGTTCTGAGACATGCTGCGTGCGTGGGACTTTGTGGAATCCTGTTCTGATAGTGGGGTTTTTCCTCCATAGCGCATCTCAGAAATGGAGATGATGGGCAGAGGCTTGGTGGCATTCCTGGGTAATAGCCAGCAGGCAATTTAAAGGGCCTCAGCTCTTGTGATCACAATCTCTTCAGGTCTTTGTTGAGAAAAGCCATCCTCCAGTTTATGCAAAGTCCTGACACTCATGCAGAAAATACTCTGCATATTTATTTTTTCTCTTAAAGCATTAGTTGTTCCTAAATGATTCTGAGGTGCCATGGAGGAGACTAGCCTTGATGTTTTGCTGTAGAGTCAAAGTCTGTCTTTAGGCTTGAAATGGGCATAGACTGGCGCTCAGCTGTGCCGTAGGCAGGGAGGAATGTTGCTTTTGTTGTGATTACCTTCCCTATAAATAAAAACCACTTATTTACGTAGTTATAAGACACTGCCCTATTTTTACAGCCACAGATAAATAGCACTTCCCGAAGTTCTCATTGTAGCTTCTCTCAGTGTGCCTCCGCACATCAGTCACCTGGGTGCCGGGGTTTAGATTTTAAGCCAGGGTGAGGAGTGCAGCCCATTCCAAACGCTTGGGCACAGCTCGGACCGGGACGGACGTGCCCAGGGATGGCCCTGTGTTCTGTGGGCCAAGGACTGCAGATGGATGCGTACTGCTCCATGTTGTGCTGCGATATGGAGACCGGGTCAGCCCCCTTCATTTAAATACTTCATTTAAAAGTGTTTTTTTTAGCCAGTGTCTGCCTAGCTGGAGTGAAGGGTGTCTCAGGGTGGTTTCTCTGCATCACAGCCTTTGCCTTTTCTGATCAGTGCTTACAACAGGGGCTCTTCGATTTCTGGCCACAATCTGCCAGTGGCTGGAATGGAGTTAGCAGGTGTTTTCTTTGCCTTCAGTGCTGAGACACCAGTGTGTTTTGTCCTGAAGGTTTCTGTCTGTTGCTTCGGAGAGCAGAGCTTTCTATCAAAGATGAGACATAAACATTAGGACTCACCTCGTGTGACTTTTACTGGGAGAAGAGTGATCTCTCCTTGGCTTCGCTGGTAACTTATTTCAGACCAACTCATTCTGCTGGTTTCACGACAGGAAGGGGATGTCAGCAGTAAGCCGTGGCCTTTCTGGATCTCTATTTAAAGAGGAGAGGTTTGCCAAAGCTGCTTGGTCAGCCTCCCTGCCCATCCTCCCCGCTGCCTGCCTCCCAACCTGGAGCCGGAGATGAGCCAGGACCATCCCATGGCCTTCCGCCTCGGCCGCTGTGGCTCTCCCACCCCCAGGTTCTGCGGGATGCTCAAACCAGGCCATGCATGGTTTGAATTTAGGTCTATTTTAATACCAAAACGCCCATTTAGAGCTGTAATTTACCTTCCTAGAACAGATAATGTGTGCTACCAACTACTTCCTCTCCATCAGAATAAAATGCTTTTTATTTTGCAAGGTCAGGGTGGTGTATTTTTTTTGTCTTTTGGAGATGCTGGTTTAAGCCTTTTCTTTACAATCTTTCTTTTTAGAGGAGGAGGGAAAAAAATAAATCTCATGTTCTTTTGCTTGCTGCATGTTGGGTTTTTGCTTTAGGGGTGCGGTGGTGTGGGTGGTGGTCACTGGAATGCCAGACTAAATTTACTGACTTTTGGCACTTTTTAGTGCCAAATTTTAGCTGAGCAAATGGGAAACTTGCTGGAAATTGTATTGCTACTTGCAAAGCTACATGTATGCATAATACAGGTGCTTGTGCAAAATTATGAATAATATATGTGTGTTTGTGTGTATAAACATGTATTTATGTGTGCACACACACACACGATGCAGGTGTCATTCAAACTTCTTTCTCCAGCTGGCACCAATTCACTGCCTGTCCCTGAAAATGTTAAGTTTGGAATAAATTTACCATTTCCATTGTCATTTTGCAAAGAAAATGGGTAGAATATAGAGCCAGGCAAGCTTTATTCTCCAGATTTGTTAACACAAACTTAATAGAAAGAAAAATATTTTAACTTAAGTTTAAAATTCCCTCTTTCACAGATCTGCACAACTCTGGACTCTTGAATTAGGTTTCACTTTATCTTCTCAGCTGCCCTTTTCTCCAGCAGCTCTTGTAGAATGCGTCTCATTGCACCTGTGTGAACTGGGGCCAGATGGAAAGAACAACAATAATTCTTTTTTTTTTTTTTCTCTCCTTCTGTCTAATCTATCTAAGTTGCACCCATTACCCTGCGTCTGTGGGGAACAGTAATGAATTGTGTAGCTCTCCTGCTGTGTCACAGTGTGACCTTCGGTGTGTTTCTGTGTCTCTAATAAAGTCTAGAGCTTGTTTTCCTCTTGGGATTTCTGTAAGACTTTTTGCCATGGATGCAAGGAGGACAGTGTCTAACACCCGTAGCCAGGTGGCTGCTGTGGCTCTGATCATCTTTTGCTCTTCGGTCACACACCAGGAACTGAACAGCATACCCATTTAATGTGTGGCATCAAAGTGCATTAGCAGGGTGCGTTTGCAGCTTTGTCGAACCAGTAAGGAAAGAACTGGCAGGTCATTCTGAAAGCACACAGTATAATCCTAAAGAAAAGCATTTAATCTAATTTTACCCGTCGTTTGCAATTGTCTCTGCTTGGAATGAGACAATCATTCTAAATAGGTATCAGTTCTCTTCTAGCATGGGTTTTCTCAACGCTCTTTCTTTTCTCTCCGTTTTAATGGCTAGCTCTTTCCACTGCAGACAGGGCAGTTCCCTTCCCTAGGAGGAAGTGGTACAGCACTGGAACAGGGCTTTGTGTCCTGCGCCCTGCGATGAGTCGCTGTTGAGCAGTGCGTTCTCCCCACCTCAGTCAGCTCAGGTGAATTCATCCCTGTGTATCGCTAGCTGGGGATATGCCAGTCCTGAAATGTCACAATTAATTAACGAGTTCAGGAAAGGATTACGAGAGTGAGTTCCATGTCTGGGAAGGCATGGCTTCTAAAGGAAGACCAAAGGCAGCTCATCGGGGAAAGTGGACAAGTAAAAGGGATCATGGTCTACGAACAGCTGAACAAGAGAGTCACCTCTGGCAGGGGAGACAACTCTTCAGAGACGCGGAAAATGGCAGAGCAAGATTCAGTGCTTAGAAGTGGAAACAAAGCTCACTTGGATTTAGAGACCTATTGAATTCTTCATTACTTGCAGCTTTTAAGTAAGACAGGATCAATTTATAAACTGGGATATGTGGACTTGATGCGGATATCCTTAGCCAGCTCCTTTCACTAATAGACAATTACTTTTTTCTGCTCCTAAGTGTATGTTATAAAAATAAGGTCATTCCACAGGATGAGGGTTTGTTGGTCTATTTTCTTTTTTAATCTTCCATCCCATTCCATGGTTAGGGCTCTGTTTTCTGTGAGCTCTGGTCCCTTAAAGGGGAAGTAATTTGTGTTCTCCACTGATCCTGAAGTCAGATTGATTCTGTATGATGTGGTTGAGGGTGTCATGTCCTGTTAGAGGAGTGGGGACCAACTGTAACATCTTGGCTCTAGAAAATTTGTCAGGTTTCACAAGTGGAATCACAGATTTTTTGAGAAGAATATAAGGTGGCTAGAGATGGAGTGGGAGGGAAGGATGTGTGACCTTTCGTACTGATGTGAATGGCTTATGGTTGAGGAAACAAAATGCAATTGTGGGAAACACACAACAGCCCCAGGTTACAGCAAAGTCCTCCTTTGGAAGGCTGGCAGCGATGGACAAGTTACGTGTGCTGCAGGCAACCTCAAATGTCACTCTCCCCATCAGCCAAGGAAAGTCCAGGCTGAGCAGCAATAGCAAAGTGTCCTGTGGGCAAAGGTGTTAGTCAAGCTCACTGCTCATTGCTGCTGAGAGAAGTGCAGACTGGGCAGAGCCTCCTTCCCTCAACACCTGCCATCAGGAATACTGGAAAGCCGGGAAGGGGAGCTGAGCTCCCCAGTTGCTTGAGTCACCTGTGGACTGGACTGTGGCTTCTGAGGGAGCTTGTTTACATTGCTGTGACCTGGGTATAAACTGAGCAATACAAGACAGCTGGACAGGTTCTTACTTCAGTTTCCTTATGTATTTTTTTCCCTTTTTTTGCAGTATGTGGTCATTCCGACACGCCGTGCAACCGCAGTGGCCTTGCAGAGTTTCACTTCACACCTCCTGGGAGATGCTGGCAGTCCGTATCTGATTGGATTTGTAAGTGCTCACAGCAGGTTCTGGCAGGGTTTTCTGCCTGTGTTTGGTTTTGTTTACTAACTGCTTATCTAAAATGCCAAGTTAAACCGTGCTAGGGAAGGAAGGCCTGCATTTATCAGCAGAATGGGAAGTGGTACAGTGCCATGCAACTTTTTTACATGCTTACGTTATCAGCAGGCTACGATTCAAACCTGGAAGAACCACTTGGGCATGAGAAGTAAGCTTCTAAATCTTTTTAGCCTAGGGCATTTGTAAAGCTTATAGACAGCTTTACAGGGAGAGCAGTTGCTTCTGTGGTGTGGCTGTAGGTCTGTTTAAAATTAGACTGGAACAGGGTCTGCGTGTGTGTTTAACTGTTAATCTGGTCTCATAAACCAAAATATCTCTTTATGGGCAGCAACCTGTAGCTGTTCTGACCTGCTGATATTCTGAACCAGGTTTGTGTGATAATAAATGATGGTGGAAAATCCATGGCAGGATGGGTGTGTGCGTTTGGGGTTTTTATTAGTATTCCTTTCTGGTGTGTATGCTTTGGATTTTTATCAGTAGTATTTCTTTCTGTTACTGCTGCTGTTATTGGCCTTGGTCTGACTGGAGATCTCTGTTATTATCCCACCAGTATCCTAGTGCAGAGCAAAACAAAAGGCCCTGCTCCAAAAGTTGGCAATCAGAGAACATCCCCAGCTGAAAATATAAGGCCGGGAAAATTTAATGAGGAAAGAAACCTAAATGTACTGGGGTAATTTATTTCCCTTGCATCCTTCTGTGGAGTTTGATGCATTGAGTTTCAGAGAACACAGATCATAATTTATAAAATATAGTGGCTTCCACATAAAGCCCTAAGTGGCACTGCCCGTGTTGTGTGGAAGGTGCTAGAGTTTCCCAGTGATGTAACTGGGATCTTCACTAGTCCCATCGCCTGAGAGACAGAACTTTGTTGTGCTCTTGTGCTCTTCCAGCTCAGTACTGCTGTGTGACACAGCTGCTGGACCTTTTTTTTTTTTTTTTTTTTTTTTACAACTGTAATTTCTCATCTATTCATCCCATAGACACTGGTGTGTGTATCTATACATATTTATTTATATATATTTGATTTTGTATATATATATATTTAAATAGATAAAAATATTTACTCTTGAATGCCAGCTCCACAAATGATATAGTTGCTCTGAAGCATAGATGCAGAGACAGATACAGATAAGGTTGAATGAACCAAAGAAATGAGAAGTGTCTCAAGAGAATAAATATGTGCAATTTGGCTTACTCTTTATTTACTTCAATGTTCTGGGCACCCAGGGAGAAATGATCTTATTTTAGAAATTATTTGAAAGCGGCAAGAACAAAGGAATTGCTGGAAGAGACTGCTCTGTGCAGGGCAGGCGACACGGGGGCTGTCGAGAGGAGAATGAAATAAGCAGGCCAGCGCGCTCTCAGGCAGGCGTCTGAGATGCGGGCGAGGCTCTCAGGTGGCTCCGCTGCACGCTAATTCTTTTTCTTACGTAAGAGGGATGTCCAGGAGGAATGGTGAGGACCCTGAATGACTGCAGTTCCTCTTGAAACTTGCCCAGGGCTCTTTAGTGTCACAGATTAAAAAAAAGGACATTGGTTGTAGAAAATAATGTGCCTTGCCCTTCTGGTATTCAGAGATCAAACAAGTTGTGAGTTACTTAAGGATGCCTGCCTGAAATATGCCTAACCCTGATTTAATAGCTGCCTTGGGCTTTCTTTAGACTGGGAAAATATTAATTACGATTTTGAATTACTCTTTACTAATGCTGTACTTGTTGGGCAGTTCTCATTTGGGAGGAGACTACTCAAGGACGAGGCTCTGTGGCAGGAGAGCAGCAGCGAAGCGCTCACACCAGCATCGCTTTCTGTAGCCTCTGGACTGGCTCGGCTGACTCGTGCTCCCTGTGCCACAGTGACTGAAAGGTCAACTGGAGCTTTTGCGTAACAGAAAAACAAATACTGTTTCAAGTGAAAGGACAAACAGCTAGCTTCTCCACCAGAGCTGAGAGAAGCAATCAACTTGATGGTTAAAAACTGCAGGTGTTTGTTATGGGAATTGTCCAGCTGCATTGTAGGATGGAGACCTTCATTCAGGACTGAAATCTCACTTGGGCGGGTTCCAGAAGTGGTTTGGATTATGACTAGGATTTTCAAGGTAGTGTGTGGGAGCTAAGCAACCTCCTCCTGTTGGCTTTAAGGGAAATTTGGGAACCCAGTTCACATATCCTTCTGGGAATCCCCAGCCTGAGGACATCAACTCACACTGCTGTTACTCCAGTTACCATAAGGCAGACCGAGAGCGGGGTGTAAGTCTTGAAATAGAGAGGTGGCAGTAACAGGAACGCTCAGAATCGGTGAAATTCAGCCTTCTGATCCGGGTTCACCTGAGATCCTGAGGATCTGCCATTTCCTCTGACTGCCTGTGAAATCCTCCTGAAGCTCCCTCACTAAATGAGCGGTGTTTTCATCAAATGTGGCTGGAATCTCACATAGTTTTGGTGAGTTCATAGTGAGATTCCCTCTAGCAGAGCTCTTAATAAAAAATCAGATACCCGTGTCCTTGTAGGGCTAAGCTGTCGCAGGCAGCTGTCTCTGCTGGATACCAATAAATGTTGTATTGATCTTATAATCCTTGTGTGGAACACAGAAGGTGCTTAACAGCTGCAGCCCCATGTGTGCGATAGCTGCCGTGCTCTGGTGTGCTGAGAGCTGAAGGTCAGACTCCGATTGTTCTGTAATCTCCCCCAGTTCCACATCTTGCGATGCCGCTCCTTACAACCACCCAAACCTCCAAATCCATGGTAGTTTTTAAAAGCTAAGTGGAAGGAAGCATGTATGTGTGGTTATTTTTCATGTCTCTTTAAATATTCATAACTTTTATTATGGTGAAAAGGCTTAAGATTGACTCACAAAGAAGTTATGCAAATGCAGCTTTAGGGTGGCAGCTGTAATTTGTGTAAGGTTTTACTACCTGCCAGCACTGAGATCAATTACTGTAAATCAGTGCTGCCTATTTATTCACAAATACGAACAGGCACTGCTGCAGTATCTCATTAGATGAAACAGTTTTTATTCCTAGATAACTAACTTTTTCAGGGCCTTTGTGATAACCTGCAGACCATCCTTGGAAGGTCCTGCTGTGCAGAGACAGTTGCTGAAGCACAGAATAGTTAAGGGAAATCCCCAAACCCCACCACTCATGCTGATAAAGGTCTTCTTGCTGCTCTTCCCGTGCCCCAACACCTAGCCAGCAGTTTGGACTCAGAAGAGCTGAGTGGAAGTAGCTGGCAGCAGGTTGTGGAACACCGGTAACTCTTCTCAGGCTGCATCATAGCTGCAGCTCTTTGTATTATTAATTCTGGTTATATTTGTGTTGCCCTTTAAAATTAAATAGTTGTAAGAAGTGCCAGTGAGTCTTCTGTTCATCTGTGCATGTGCACGCATGAACCTGTCTTCTCCCCTCAGGGATTCCTTCACGCACGCAGAGGTTTCCCTCCACGTGCTGACGTACCCTTGAGCTTCAGGAAAACCGAGTACAGGTGGTGATTTTTTTTCCTTTTGAGGCTGTGCCTTGCTACTTTTTCTTTCCTTCCTCCAAGTCTGTCCTTTGCTCCCTATCTGAGCGCAGCGGTGCTTTGCTCTTCCATCCTCGCCTTGCTTCTAGCCCTGGCTGTGATGAGAACCAGCACCAACGGCAGGCTTCGCTCTCTCGTCTGCAGGGAAATTGCTGCTGTGCGCACACGTGGTCCTTGCTGCTCTGGTCCTCTTGCTGCTGCTGGCTCTCTTGTTAACTTCCAACTTTATTAAATTCTTCCTCGTCTCCCCCGCGCAACCATCCGTCAGGTGTAGGGATTGAAACCTGTCTGTAGCTGCTTGTCACCCGCCAACACCCGGGTGTGAGGATGGAGTTTTAAAGTGCCAGAGATCAGCTTTCCTCCACCAGCACCTTTTGGTGGGCTAAAATCTACTCCCTGTACTCCGCTGGTGGTCGTTCCCTCCGGTCCTGATCTCCTCGGCTGAGGATGCAACCTCTGGCCAAGCAGCGTCAGGATGCTGTGCCCTGGCCTGTGAGAGGGGGTCCCCGCCGCTCATCTGTGTGCTGAGGGTCACACAAAAGCTCTGCCCATCTCTAGTGATGCAAATGGCAGCGTTAACCTGGTAATTAATTGGAAGCAAGTCTGAGCAGCTCTGGTTTGATTTGAAGGGGTTTTGTGCAACTCCTAGTGTGACCTGGCTTTATTAATAAGCCTCTCACTTGTTAACTCTTCTCCCTTCCCCAACTTTCTTATGTGAGTAGGTTGATAAACCAGATCTAATGAGCTACTTAAATAGCAAGAATGCTAATGACCTTCCTTTAGCAAGTAGTTAGCAGAACAGTGTTAATTATCACTGGTGCGGAGTATTAGGGAAGGCAGATCAGCATTCGATTAGGGGCACCTCAAGGAAAATGGTAGTAAATGCAGCAGTTGAGATACTTTTTAATGAAAGTCATAATTGGAGGTGTCGATTAACAGCCTTCTTGTCCCAGTTTGAGACAGCCTTTTTGTGGATTTGGTTTTGAAGGTATTTACCCATCCAGGTAAATATATATGTATAGAAAGTGGTTCTATATGTAAAGACTTGCCTGCCTGAGGAAGCTGAATTCATGTATTATGGTTTAAAATTCAAATTTTCTGATTTAAAATGCTATGGCTACTTCAGAGTAGATCTGTAGACATGCTTACTCTGGAATAACATTTTTTCCAGGTTAGTTTGCTAGATTAAAACAGGCCACAGCCTGACGGGGCTCAACTCCACTGCTGTCTGACTTAAAAGCAGGGTCATGGCATGAAGCGGATCGTTGCAACGTGATGCTGCAGTCTGGGCTTTCTGTCCCTGTCTGACCCGCGCAGCCATTCCTCAAACACGGCCCGTCGTGTCCTTGCTGGTGATTGTGTAGCACTCTCTCCTCTGCCAAAGCAGGATGCAAGATAAACCTCGGTTCAAAAAGGCAAGCGAATCCTGTAACAAAAATGGGCAAATTATTCTCCCAGCATCACTCTGGTTTATGGACCATCAGGAGATATTCCACTGCTGTGTGGGATTAAGGATGGCACGGAGGTCTCTTGCCTAATATTTATACTCCAGATGAGTGCGTATAGGCAGCATCTTCCATCACCTCATGGAGCCAGTAGATGAAACGTGATCCACGTTTATGGTTTTTATTGTTCCTTCTTCATCAAGATGCCGGCTGCTTGACTGGTGATCTGTAGCCCTAACGGTACCACTCCTGTAGAGATCTTCCCCCGCCGTCGTGTTCGCATATGGCGCAGACTGTGCGGCTAAAATGGGACCTGGCCCTGCAGTCCAACCTCAGATGTACACGTGTCGGGGAAATACTGTGGGGAAGAGAGCCCCCAGCCCCTCACCCTCGTTATCTGCTTTTTCAAGCAGTAACTTTAAGTTGAGGATTTCTCTGGTCCTGGCTGAGCTGAGTAATTAAAAGACTTTTTCATGGTGCTGGGAAAGGCCAAATCTTTGACGTGGCTGTCAGCTGCAAAAAAAAAGAATTAAGCACCTGGAGACAAATCCACATGGGATTTATCTCCTTGTTGCAATGAGCTAACAAGCTTCCCACTTCTGATGACTCAGCAACAGACAAGATTTAAATCTGCCCTTAAAAACCAAATGACTTCCCATATATAAAACACTCCTTGCCAAGGGTTCACAGCCTGTTCTGTTTTTTTCCAGAGCTGCTGTGCACCTGTCATTTCCCATGACTTTGGTTAGAAGTGCAGGTTCTTGGCATTTTTGATAAACGGACGTTTAAATATGTACCAGTATCTCATTAAAGCAAGCCCAGAAACCCAGAGCTGATGGTTGTTTTGCTCAAGTATTTCAAGCTCCATCCCATCTGCTCTGTCACTCCTCCCATGCACTACAGATCTCACTGAAGAAGTGGCTTCTTCCTCTGAGCTGCCAAAGACCCTGCACCCTCCCAGTACGGACATCGAGTTCTCATGGTGCTGAGCACCTTCCGGAACGAGGTGTCTGATTCCTGCAGCGTGGGGGAATGGCTTCCTTCTCCTGGATGTACCACCAGGAAGAGGGGCTGTGCCCTCAGGAGAGGTGGGGGACAGGGACACTGCTAAAGGGCGTGCCCCCCAACTGTGGTCCTCTGCCACAGACCTTGTTTCTAAAGTACATGGGCATTCCCCATCCCGACACGTGTGCCCTGTCACATGAGCCATGTTCCTCCATTCCACATTCCCCAATTCCATGTTCCCCATGGTACAAGGCATCTCCTGCTGGGACAGGAGAAATGCCAGTTTCCAGTTAACTTAGGAAATCCCTGGGCAGAGCAGACCTGGAGAAAAAGGCAGTTAATAACAACAAGTAATAGACTTTCACCCCTCTGCAGGGCACGTGTCTGGAGGCCAATGTTGCTCTGACACCAAGAGACGTACAAAGTCCATTTGCTGTCTGAAACCAGGACATTCTCCAACATGAACATGCCAAGGTTAAAATTTAAATAACTTCTAAATTGTAACTTAAAAAAAAAAATCAAATAAACCTTTCATATGCATCTCTGAATTCAGAGTGGGTGACCCCCAAACCATTGTGGTGACGCTATGGGGTTACGGGTAGTATTGTGTTAAGGAACTGGGAGAACCTGGCTTGTATCAAATTTGTAATCATGAAAATCAGGTATTTGTGCCAGATACTGCAGTGGAAATGTCCTTTTATGTAGCAAGATTTGTGCCCAAGAGGCAACATCAGAAATTTAGAAAGATCAAGCAGTTGCAGAGGAATCGAGATGTTCAGCTTGGCAATGAGATGGGGCAGATAAAATGATTTCAAAGATGCTGTTACCATTACACTGCCTAATTAGTAAACCAGTTTAATTTAACCACTCATGCTGTTCAGGAGGGACAGTAACACAGAAGCAAGCCGTCTTTCTAGGGCTTCACCCTGCCTGAGCTTTTATCACATCAACAGCCTGTCCAGTGTTCCAAAAACCCCAGCATGCGCTTCCCAAGAAAGGTAACCAAGTTCCCTTTTATCCTTCATTGTCTCCTGCGCTCGGATGGAGACACAGTCAGGGATTTGGGGTTTTGGACCGTGCCCACTGCAGCTGTACTGTTCGTTCTCCAGAAAGCGGGCGTTTTCTCTGGCTGGACTCCATCCAGCTGGCTGCCACGGCTCCACACATGCCGTTTGTATTCCGTTGTAAAAATGCCACGAGCTGGAGTTTATTTAGCAAAGTCACTCCTCTTGGTCTGAGATCCGTGTTAGACAGCCAGGGAAAAGAGGTGAACTTTCATAGTCAGGATGTCATCAAAGACTTTTGATTAGACTGCAAAGCAGCAGCAGGACTTCATTATTGATTTTCCACCCCCACATTTTGGGTAAATGTTTTGAAGGGTTTTGCCACCTACCAATTGGCAGAACAAAGAAAGGAATCCCACACACGGCTCCGTGCTGAAGAACTGGCACTGGCTGTGCTGGCAACTCCCACTTTTTGTTACTCGTGATGGAGAGAAGACACCGAGTGCGATGCTAGATGGGGTCTTGCCAAATCCCAGTCCGACAGCTCAGGATGCTATCATTGCAAGGAGGCTGGAAAGCCAAAACTTGGCAATAGAGAGCAGACCATTTGGCAAACAGTATGTCATTCTTGGAGCCCAAGGCTGTAATTATGTCCTGTGTCCTTTTGAGAGGAGATGCCAAAGTTCCAGTCTTAGCAGGTGGCTTGTAACTGAGTGGAACAAAACAACAGGGAATAGCGACTGCTAAGTCGACAGCAAAAACGTGTGTATGGGCCCTGGTGAAGTTCTGGATTGAGATGCAGACGTGGGTGAGGGGATTATGTGAAACCTAGGTGAGAAAGCCCCGCTGGACTGGTGGGAAGAACTACACCTTGGGTGGGAGAAAACTGCTTTTTGTAAAACGTGCACTTACAGAATACGTTGGGTTAGAAATGAAAGAAATTCAGTATTAACATGAGTTGTTGGTATAAAAGGACAACACGATGCCTTAGAAGGGAAGTGCGAGGTAAGCTGTATCGGGCGTTTTATTTGTTGGCGACTTTACATTTTCAAAGCTGGTTTTAGCCTAGAATGTCACATCATCCATAAGAGAAAGCAATCGACAGCGCACGCCTGGCTGTTCATCCTCTGCTGCTGATTTATCAGGTCGATTTGTGGAGTGATTTATTGTCTGGTGCTTTTGGAGGATAATCATATCCGTTCCCAAAAATGAAAAGTGGTTTAGAATTTCTAAATTTCTATTTTAGAACAGCCTCAATTCTGGCTACTGCAGGCAGCGGGGCTGATTCAGTGCCAGATTTTGGTTCATAATGAAGAGTAAGGGAAATGTTGGGAATTAAGGTGTCTGGATACAAGAGGGAATAAATGGCCAGCTGATGTCCCTGTCTTCTGGGTGCAGTGCATGTTCTGCTGATTTCCTGGGGGTGCATCCTTTTCACGTTCAAGTCCCACTGCTATTTTTTAATAAGTCTCTCAGACTAATAGCCACTGTTATTTGCCTTCAGTCTAAGGACTTTTTTAACCATCATTTCCCACAGGAGACTTGTTCGTAACGCTTGTTTTTCCTTGTGTGTGTTACACACTGTGAATAAAGTTACCTTGGGAAGAACAGGAACACTTCCTTAGCGATATCCCAAACACTGAAATTTCCTCCTCCTCCTTTCTAGGGCAGGGAATGAAACAGAGAAGTCTGGCTAAAAATCTTTAGTTCTTTCTGCAGATAGACTATTCCAGTGTTTATTCTCTGCTCCATGCTGCAAGGCAGTCTGCTGCTCTCCTGCGGGCAGTGGTTTCACCTCCAGCGTCAGGCTGGCCGCTCCTCCTTTCCTTCACTGCGGCAGGAGCCAGGCTGAGCTGTAGGATGGGCATTAAGGCACTGAGACCACCGCTGCTCCAGGTTCTCCCTGCTCTGTGACCTGGTCATTGGTGTCCCCACAAGTGTCACCCTGTGACCTCCTCTTGTGCTTGGCCTCTGCTGAGCCATCTCTTCACGCACGTTCACCTTCCAGGTCACTGCAGTTGGCTGCAGGGCGGTGCATTGGCGATTCCTCCTGCCTGTGACATTTCTCCACTTGATTCTCAAGATTTTAGCCTTGAGTGTCAGATTTTGCTTGTACTTTGTCTCTGACGCCACCTTCTTCATTAGCAGTAATGCAGCAGTTTAGAAGTTGCTGCACAAGCTTGGACTATTTCTGGAACTGGCTTGCGTGTGTGCACAGCAGTAGGATTTTATGTTGCAAATTCCCTGCAGTCTTTTGGTATAAACCAGTATTCCTGCCTCACCAAAAGGTCACAGACAAAAACAGAACTCTGCGTTTAAATACCCAGTGCCCTGAGACTCATCCCTGTTGCTGCTACCGCTTTGCATTTAGGGAGAGTAAGGTTTTTTGCTGGACAGTAAATATTAAAATGTGATTGTTTTAGCTACAGACAGTCATTAAATATCACTGAGTTTTAGGAAAAGCTTTTCCTAGTGAACTAAATCCTGCCTTGCGTGTCACCGCGCCTTCGTGTAAGCACAAACTTGCGCTCCCTTTGATATAATTATGCTTTTTGGCTGTCGGAAGGTGCGGATTGCTGTAGCCCACAACCTCGGTGGCGCGCGGTTCTTTGTGTGAGCACAGACCTTGTCTGAGCCTGGGGGGCACAGTCCCCTCTTACACACAATTGCACTTCCAAGTGCAGCAAGCTTAGGGGGTGAGAAGAGGGAATGAGGCCCCTGCCTCAGACCTGGGGATAAAAACCCACATGTTTGAGTTCTGCTTCTGAAAATCAGGTGGGATCTCTGGGTTTTTTCTGTGGAAAGCATTTCCCCCTTCCCACTCAATACACAGAAATGGAATTTAATACTTCCTTTTGCTGAAAGGTAGGAGTAAGCAGGACTAGATAGACATTCTAGAAGACTGATCACTCCCTCACCCACCGAGCGATGCCGGTGTGGCCCTCCATCTCAGGAGGCTTGGTCAGTACGGCAAGGTTGTACACTCATGGATGCAGTCACTGAAGCAGCCAGGGAGAGGATGGAGCGGGCTGTGGGATGAATAATAGATCAGGTCCGAAGAGCAACAGGGAGTGGAGAACCCCGCCAAGCTGCTCACAGCGTAAGTTGCCCAGGCTCCAGGGTGGCATGTGGAAAGCTGCAGTGTGCAAGGGACGTTCAGCTTTTACTGAACACACTGTTCCATTTGAAACCTCATGCACATGTTCAGTGGGCGGTTGTATAGGGAATCGTGTTTCCTTCACCATTATCATGTCTCTTTTTCATCTAAGTGACTTAATTTTTTTGCCCATCTCTCCTAGATCTCAGACCTGATACGACAAAGCACAAAGGAGTCCCCAGTCTGGGAGTTCCTCAGCTTGGGGTACGCACTCATGCTCTGCCCGTTTGTCATTGTCCTAGGAGGGATGTTTTTCCTGGCCACAGCTCTCTTCTTCCTAAGTGACCGAGTCAAAGCTGAACAACAGTGAGTAACCTGGCAATTGCAAATGGGGAGGTACCGTAGCCTGTTTTCTCTCTTGAACGTTGTGCTTGTACTCTTTCCCTGGCCTTGGTCCTTCAGGTGAAGGACGTTGGGTTGTGTGTTAAGAACCTTGGCTCGGCAGAGTGCATGAGGCTGCACGAAGCACAGGGGCTTGGGTCATGCTGGCTGGGCATCCTTGACACGCTTCTGCTCTGATGGATCTCGGTTGTTGGCCGTATGGCCTGGAGGGGAGCACAGTACTTGAGGTCACAGGCCCCTTTTTGCCCTTACGTGAGCATGCCACAGCGCAGGCCATCTGTGGTGAGGGGTTGCTGTGTGCTGGAACCGGTGGACTGCTAGGTGAAGAGCAGGAGATACCATACTTGGTGGTCAACGTTGAACCCACAGTCCCATCTCAGCGCCCCGTGCCTGCTCACCACCTCCAATACACAGGAACATGAGGCAAGAAGGAAGCAAGCTGTGTGTGGGGACGTACGCGCTCAAGGGTCGCTGTAGTAGATAGTCTTTCCTAGTCCCTTATTGCAGCTTGTAAAAAAAAAGCTACTGTTTTTCAGTAAAGAAACCGATTCGGACCACCTCACGGTTGGCAACCACAGTAATTCAGAAGACGCTTCCACATGACATACAAACTTCTGGGGTTAGTCTCTTTCTCATAATTGTCAAAAAATGAGAGTGTCTATGTATAATGTCATGCTGAATACGTGGGTAGCTGACTCCTCTGGGGTTGACTATGAGTTGGCTTTGCCTTTCTCCCACCGGAACGCAGACACGCAGTGCAGATGTTAACGGCCTGGGCAATTCTGCAGACAGGAGAGCAGAGCATCCTTTGCTCTGTCTTAAGGAGAAGGGCCCTGGCACATCGCTGTCACCAGACATAGTACAACTAGAAGGAAAATAAGGTATTTGGAGGTTGACATAAGCACGTGAACAGTTTGGGTGGAACTTTCTGGCTCACGCTATCCTATCAGGGGGATGCAAGAGATTTGGAAGCAGTGCCACAGACGCTGCTGTGGCCCTGTAAGAGCAGTTCCACCTTCCTTTTACTGCCACGCACCAATACCAGAGAGAGGAAAGGTTTTCTGCCTCCTGGTGCCTTTAGATATATACTTCCCCCCTATAATGAGATTTTTAAACATTGTGGAAAAAATAAGACCTCATTGTGTATGTTGGAAGGAGGTTGCACAGCTGAACTTCAGTGTGGCTTTGGAGATGTGACGTGACTGAGGTGTGCCTGGTTTGTTACCTGCATGTCAGGGCTTAAATTGCAAGAAGTGAAACTGGAGATTAGATGTTAGGAAGAACTTCCTAAGAGGAAAAAAAAAGAGGTAAATGCTACAGCAGATTATTTGGAGAAGATGTGAAAGCTGTCCTGTGTTTCTGAAGGCCCCCTTGGTTTGGTCTCAAGGCAGGAAGATGGGCACCGCTCTCTGGCTGCCTTCCAGCCCTATTTCTGCATGTAAGGTGTACATGGAAGTCTAAGTAGTGATCACCTGGGGAGGTGGCAAGATTAATAGAAGTTTCTAGGTGCTATGGGTCGCTTTTTTTGTTGTAGTTGTTGTTTTTTTTTTCTGCAAGGAGCCCAACATTCTATTTGGTGATAGGGCAGTAATAGAGCGCAGCAGATGAAACCTCCCTCATGCAGCCAGAGCGTTGGCCATCGCTCCGGGACCCCACCTGTTTCTAGGAAAACTATGCTGTTTGTCATCCTTGTATTCTGAGGGGAGAGCACTCATTCCATTCATAATTACGGCGGAGAGACGTGTCCCTTTGCACCACGTGTTGCCAGCACGGCATGGCAGCATCTCAGGTGGCGGAGGAGGATTTCAGTATCCAGGTACTGATGAGTTCTGGGTCGCTCCCAGCATGTCTCACCCCACCTGGACCTTTATACTGGGCAATGCACTGTGGTACCCGGGTGGAGCTGTGGAGGAAGAGGGCTTTCTCAGGAGGCCAGCCAGGCCACAGGCCGGTCGCTAACTGGTTGGCTCTGCTTGGGTGCCGGTGCTGGCGTGTGTCACACGATTGTTTTACAGGGCACCAAAACACCAGCTTTGCAGCAGTGTTACTGGAGGAGGGAGATCACATCCCACAGCTCTGCTTTCTCCTTCATAAAAGTTGTTATTTCTGTCCGTGCCTAGCTTGAGCAGATTTGGTTGTTCTCTGTTCGCGACCAGAGCACACCAACTTCCCCACCAGGCACCCGTCCACTTTTTGAAGGAACGTATGTAGGCTTTGTTGCTCTCTCTCTTTCAGCATCCTTCCCTTTCCTGGTCTGTCTGATTTACATTTGCGTATGAATTTTATATGATTCAGCCACGGATCCTTCATGTTGCAAACTGCCTCAGATAGAGAGGGAGAACTGTTGTCATAAATAACTGTTAACAAAATAATTTCTCTCAAGTGACTCCTGTGCACTGTTTCTGGGATATGCCTCCTCCCAAGTTAAAAATACCCTGGCATCCTACAGTCAGATTCCTGGAGGGTGCCGCTTATTTCAGGTTTGACGCGTTACTGAACAGCACGAGAGTGTCTTTAATACAGCTGGCGACCGTGGAGGGCGGCTCCTCTCCCTGCCACGTGCAGCGGCGTCCCTGCTGTCAACTGGTCCCGTCTGCCATTGCTCCCAGGTTCAGTGGTCTCCTTGGAAGAATTTACGGTGCAGGATTTGTTTATTATTAGCTGTGTGCATGCCCGTGAGAGAAAAGACAACAGAGGCTTTTGCTATTAGCAGCTTAAAACTCCATGCTGGGCTCCAAACCCGACAGGCCATCTGCGCTTGGCGTTGCGTGCCTTCGGCAAGCGTGGCCAGGCCTCCTCCCTCGTGTCCTACCTGTTATTTGCTGGGTACGGTAGAATTTCTTCTTCAGGATGCCTTGTTTTCCCTCTGCAGTCAGTCATGCTGCTCAGACCACAGGACTTGGAAATGCGCTCTGCCAAAAGAAATCAATTAACCTGCAGGAATCGCAAACGCCGGTGTCACGCGCCAGAGATTAAACCCATTCATCACCGGTAGGGTCAGGGCACGCGGGCCAGATGTCACGGACCTCTCTAATGAACTAATATGGAAGCCAAGAAGGGTAACGCCGCTCTCTGCAGCTCTGCCTGGGGAAGTTAAGCTTTCCCTGCTTTCATTTCCATTCTTTTGTGAAAAGCAGTTCAGGGTTTTATTGCTGGGATTTTTCCGTTTGTTTGTTCCTTTGTGTACCGGTCTCTGGGCGTTTGCTTGGAGATAATTTCTTCTTCCAGGCAGGGTAGAGTATCAGGATAGCAACCTCTCTTTCCTGTAAAGCTTCCTCCAGTTTCCACCATGCTTCCTTTCAAAAACAGAATTTCCAGGCTTTCAGGACCTCGTGACTATTTTTTACACTACTTTTATCGTCGCCACAATTCCTGGCATATTTTGTAGATGACTTTTTTAGCACAGGAATTCCAGTCAATAAGGCTGACCCTCTCACAAAAACACTCATGAGAAAAATGTCTTTATACAGCAATTCTTTTTTTTTTTAATCACAGTTCCTTTATAACTATTTTCATACTGCTTCAGAAATCTGACAGCTTAAAGAGGCTTTTAGTAAATGTAGTACTCCAGAGAACATGATGCAGTACATCACTGTAATATAATCCAACCATTTTGGGGGCAATTTCTGTAACATAAATTTAATCCCACACCTCCAAAGTGATAAGAGTGAGAAAATGGTTGGAAATGGTTTCTCTAAGAGCCCTTATGCACTAGTAATAATAAATACTTCAGTTCTTTTTTAAACCGTTCAACCCCAATTCCTGCTGTGATTTCACTTGACGATATCGTTGTTCCTTTCCTGTTCGGTAGCGCTGCAGTGGAGGGTTAAAGCAGTCATATTTTATTTCCAAACACGACTGCACTCCGTACTGTATTTCTCTTACCTGCTGGATGAGAATTGGTGAGACCCTTCAATTAAACATTGAATAAGAAAAAAAAAAATTACTTTTAACACCTTTGATCAGGTGTGGAAACTCTTGCTGAGTAGCAGCGCTGATTAACGTTTCATTTAAAAGTGGTGGGTGCAAACATGAGGAAGAAAATATTCATTACAGACCAGATAGGGCAAGCCACACAAAGAACAGTCCCTACTCTCTGCACCTTTCTGCTGGCTTCAGCATGGAGCATCTGCAAATTACATTACAGGAAAAATGAGAATAATCCATTTTCAGACTCTCTTCTGCCTCACATCAGGCTTATTTTTAGCGTTTTTCTAGAACCAGATATAAAATGATCTCCCAGTTCTCCTGTTGCGGCAATTTGAAAGTGTCTGACCTTATTCTTGCTTTGCAGATTCTATTATGTGGGGCAGGGGAAGGACTTGCAGAGTTGTCACCTCTTTTTCTCTGGTTGCTCTGTGGCAGCAGAGGCAGGAAGGACCCATCAGCCGACCTCGTGTTGTTGCCGGCAAAGCGAGCGTCCCCTCCGTTCGTAGTGTCACAGGTATTACGCTGGCGTGCCGCGCTGAGAGGCAGCACGTTCCTTTCTGGCAGCGTGCGTTACCGAAAAGAATATTTCTTCTATGAAATATTTTAAGGTGTATTGCGAGGGTTTTTTTAAACAGACTGGACAGTTACTGCAGAGAAACATCTCCGTGCCGCCCTGAAACAGTTTGAATTGGAGGATTTCGGGGCCAGCAAGCGGATTTAATCAAACAACTCCCAAAAAGGGATATTTGAGGAAGAGTTCGCTCACTGCTGATATTCAGCCATTTAGGGGGAATAATGTGATTGCTTTGATTGTTTTTTACTTTACAAAAGAATAATAATTAAACATTTCCTGCAGTGACATGAACTCTCGATGCTTTGTTAGCCCAGATGAGATGTCCTTGGCCTCTGAAGGGTGTGAATTTCCAGCAAAGAGCCCAGATTAGGCTGCAGAGGATCTGTGATGATGGAAGAAGAGAGAGGCAAGGAGTGTGTTCTGGGTATCAGAGAGTGGCATGATAAAGACCCAGAGACTGCAGATGGAATAAGCTTAGACTATTAGATGGTTTATCTGGAATCAAAGAGTTGAGAATATGAAGGGGAGAAGTGGTGAAAATGTAAGGAGTTTTATTATTGCTGGAAAAAGCCTGCTTGTAGAGCTGTTTGGTTTGGTTTTTTTTCCTGCCGTGTTTACCAGCCATGTCTGTAACTCCATAACTGGAAGTAGCAAATAGAAGAATGTAATGGCCTGGGACTGGCTGAATTTTAAATGCTATTTTTCTTCTTCAGTTGGGAGCTGCTGGTTTTACGCATATGGAAAATACGGTCTCATACAGAAAAAAATACGGCTTTGTTCTGCTGCTTTAGCCGGGCTGCGGATTTCCTGCGGGTTCGGCAGGGAGATGTCAAAGGTCCGTTGGGGTGTTCACAGACAGTTTGAGCTCAGTTGTGGTCCTTACACAAACTGCTCCTGGCACTTGAAATACGCTGCTTGAGTTAATTGTTGGCAGGAGGAGCTTTGCTAAGTACACGCAGAAGGACTGGGCCAGCTGGTGTTGGCGTAGCTCTGGCTAACTGCAGGCAGAACGTCGTGGTTCTCCCAGCCCACCCGTTCCCCACGTATACTGCCCTGCTGAGGCTCATCTCCTGAGCCACGGAGAAAGGAAAGCAATATCCCTAGACTATTCCTACCTACTTAAGGGATGTTCTACAGCAAGCAAGGAATTTCTCCATGTGCCTGAAGTCATAGGAAGGCAAAGCTTACTTGTCCAAGAAGTGTCAAGAACTACTTGGAGTTCTACTGCTGACTTGGCTACTGATTCTCTGCTGCGACCTTCAAGAAGTCAGAAAAGTGTCCTTAAAATGCTCATCAGCGGTAAAACAGGATTAAAAGCACTCGCCCACGAGGTACAAGGGGCGCTTAAACCATATGCTTACAGTGGATTCAATATGTCAGTTTGCATTGTCATTGCAAAGGGCAGTTCTTGGCATGCAGGGACTTTATCACGCAGGAAGATATTTTAAACTCCTGCTAAGACAGTTTCTTTGCTAAGGCTGCCCTGGCACAGATCCGAGATCTGATCAGATCCCACGCAGGTGACTGGAGCGCTGAACAGAAGGCAGCCTTCCAAGCCAGAAACCCTTTCTGACACAAGGAAATTGAACAAATAATGGAAAATTCAGCCCTGGTAGTCTGTTTCCTGAAGCCTCTCACGGTCACAGAGCATATTATGAAGGTATTGACTTTTATCAACTGTAGATGGCCTCTTCACGTGGAGAAATCTGCAAGGCAGCTTTTCAGCAAGCTGTGACTGCAGGTGTGTTGGAATAATTTACTTGTGGTCGGGTCCTTCCCCTGAATGGCATCTTTTAGTGAAACAGGGACAAAACTGTTGGAGTATTACATGTAGTGCTTCAGTAAAGACTGTCTTAAGTGTTCTGGCTTGGTCATTCCTAGAGTTGCCACCAGACCACTACCACGTGCCAGACCCGGCTTACCCGAACTTACAGCGGAGCAAAACGGATGGATGGTTCCCTGTGCTTTGTTAGCTTAGGGGCTGGTGAGAAGAGCTGTACCATCAGGCAGTTATTTTGGAGGGTAAGAAGTATGTTTCTAATCAAGTAGCATGAGGAAGCTCTACAGGATTTTCTGGTTTAAAGATTTAACTAGACCATACCTGCTTTTTAGGTCATGTTTTATCCCATTTCTTGTTCAATCACATCAAGAAAAAAGGAAGACCCTCCATTGCCTCTTTCCTCCATTACTTCAGCGGACATTAAAGCATGATGTTACCCACATCTTCCATGGCGCTAAAAATCCCACCACATTAATTCTGAGCCCATCAGTATCTGGCAGAATTATACATACAGGGACAGACTCAGGCACAAAGTTTTAAGCGAGACCCACGTCTTCAATACCTTCAGGAGCCCACATCAGCGTACCAGCGCCGCAGCGAGGCATACTTGTCTCTGGAGTTCATTTCCATCTGAGTCCTTGATACCCTCATGAGTGCTGTTAACTGCTCGTCTTCACATCTGCTCCGCTGCAGCTGCCTAGAAAAACAGAAGGAAAAGTTATTGATTTTTTCTTTATGCTAGTTTTCTCCTCTGTCAAGATCTGCGAAAGAGGAAAAATAGATGCTGACCTATGTTTCTTCCTCTGGAGGCAAATATGCTCAGCACTTAGATTAAATGAACAGATGGAAAATACTAACAGAGTCTGCGCAGCTTTAAGGGGCTGTACCGAATGGAGAGAAAAAAATGTACTTGCTATACATGATTATCATATTCTGTTCTCTGCACCCGGTGATGTGCAGGCAGAAAAAGGGACTTAAGCCAATTAATCTCTTTAGTGCAGCTGGCGGAGCACCTGTCACCACCAGCACGAAGCTCCCGTCGGGCTGTCCCCACGAGAGAGCTGCTCAGCACAGACCGAGCCGCCGTTCCCGTCTCCGGCGGGAAGGGCCGCTCTGTGCCAGCGCCGGGTCCTGTGTGAGCCTCGGGTTGGAGCGCTTCAGATTTGCACAGGCCCCAGGCTTCCTCTCTGGGTAGAACTGGGTGAGCATAAGCAGCTAGCAGAGCTGAATTTAGCAAGGGTTTCCTACTCCGATGCAAGCTACGCCTGATTCTGTGTTAAATTTTGTTAGTGTTCTGCATAGCGTCCTTTTCCTATCGCACACTGACCTCGGCTCCACCAGACAGACCCTGCTCCTGGGAGGCTGGATGAGCCTGTCATGGTGCATCAGGAAGCTCAGACTATTTTTAGCGGTGCCCGTCCCGTCCCTGTGCCACTCACTGGGCTCTCTCTAGGTTGATGTATTATTGTTGTTCACCTTTCATGCATCCGCACTTTGAGCCACTGTTTTCAGCTGCAGCTAGGAGCGTTTTACATCAAAGCAGTGAGTTTCTGCAGTAATGCGTGGTGTTAATGTGTGCCTTGTCCCAGAGTTACTGAGTTAACTATCAAAGCAGCTTGAGTCCAGTTAAAACCTGACGTGCTCTCTGGAAGCTATCCTGGATGTGGCTGTTCCGACGCCCTCCGAGGAGGTAAGAGGGTAAATGCTCTGCAGCTGTTTTTTAGGGAGCAGGTGGAGGCACAAGCACACTAGCAGTTTGTTCAGCATCCCGGCAGAACGCTGCTGTGGAGCAGGGAACCGCATCCAGCTCCTTCCAACCGCAGGTGGAAATGGAGGGCCGTAATGGCAGACGTACGTACACTCGGCACTGCTTGGTTAAAAGCTCTGTAACGAAGGGGTTAAAAGGTGTGCGCTTGAACTGGAGTCTCCAGCCTGCTGGGTTTGCTGTTGGTAAGGTGTCTGGCAAAAAGGGGGTGCAGTGCTGGGACCAGTGTGTTGCACGCAGGTGTGGGAGAAGGCCACGCTGCAAGGGCACTCCGCAGTAGGTAAGGCAGCTGGGTTTGGCTTCTGCAGTGAGCAAAACAGTAAGAGAAAGCAGAACAGCCAAGGACTTGTCTGAAGGTCCCTTCCAACCCCAACCATTCTGTGATTTGTTTCAGGGGCAGAATCCTTGCATGAACTCAGCGCCCGTATGTGCGGCCCTGTTAGCATCGGGCACTCCTAGATGAAACTCGGTGCGTTTAATGGAGGTTGGTTCAAAGTCCCCGAGGCAAATGTGACAAAACCCCACTGAAATGCAGCTATGAACCCCCTGGGGTGAAATGTTGGTGAGACAAAGCAGTGGGGCCGTGTAGAGTGTAAACCAAGCGTGGTAGTGCACGCTTGTTGTTATTAAGGCGTTTCCTGGGCCTGTGTTACCTGTTTGTGTTGCTGGCAGGCCAAGCTTTGTCCTCCTGCAGCTGACTGTGTTTATGAGGTACAACAGTACGCAGACAGCGGTGGAAAATGAGTGGACAGTCTGTAAACTCGTGACCATTTCCCAACTTCGTTTACTAAAATGTTCATGTTTTTTGGCAATTGGCTTCAGCAGAGATTTATCTGGGGCGATTGATCCCTGCAGTAACGAGGTGGTGGATGAAGCGAGCCCAGTATGTGAAATAGACATTGTCCTCACATTTCTCCCTTCCTGAAGCAGAGTTGGTAAATTAGGAGGAGGTTACCGTGCAGACAGAGGGCTGGGCCTGTGCCTCAGCCCACTTGATGCTCATATGCACATGCGTTTCAGTAGCTGGGCCGATGCGCGGGCGGGGTGTGCCACCAGCTCTAAGGCTTGGATGCCAAAATAACCCCTTTAGCTCTCTGTAGTGATCTCCCTGCCCCTGTAGCCCCAGTACTTGTCTGCTGAATTGAGCTCCTGCTACTCAAAAAATTAGTTATTTGCAGGCTAGAAGGGCCCCACCAAAACGTTTTATTGTTGGTTGTAAAAGTTAAGTGATGTTAAGTACAGCAGGTGGTAAAAATTAGGACATTATTTCTTCATATGTTACAAAAGCCAGAGCCTGGCTTGTTTAGATAGCAAGAAAACAGGGCTTTTGGAAATCTGTAGGATTATACGATATGTGTGTTGTTTAAGTTATGTATGAAACTTAACATTAAACGGTGTTGACAGCATTCACAAAAGCTTTATATAAGCTCAGCCTTTCTCTTGGAGCCTTGTGCATGATGGTGCTGCCGAAACTAAAGTGTGTTCTCCTCCTGGACATCCTGTCACTTGCCTGGGTGTGAGCTCGTCATCAGAGATGATCTATTCACAGAGCTCAAATGTTCAGTAGCCCGTGTGTTACGGAAAAGCAGTGGGACATGTATCCTACCCTGCTGCTCACACCCTCACCCTGAATCACTGGCGCAGATGCAGCTGCAGGTGAGAAGGGAGATCTGGGGTTTATTCTTGCCAGCACAGGGTGGAGCAGAGCATTTTTGGATTGGATGTGGGCAGCAAAAACTCTTTCAAAGACCTTACAGGGCTCAGGTTGTGCCAGGAACTGTACAGCAGTGCTGGCTGCATTACAAACTGTGATCTCCAGTATCTCTTGGCTTGGTGACCAGCAAGACTGCAAGGGACACAGCATTTGGAGAATCATCTCTGTGCAGTTCCTGAAACAACGCAGAGGATAGCTGACCTGTAAGAGAGCCTGGCTACTCATCTGTTATCTTAAATTCAGCTTCTTTTTCTTGTGCAGTTCTCTAACTGGCTGAGGTGCTGTGAAATTAGATCCATTTTACATCGTATAAATATTTAACAGCTGGAGAGCATGTAGTTTAATATTAAACAGACAGTCTTATAAATACTTCAGAATTATAGATGCTGTCACGCTACATGGAAATGGTTTGATAGGATCTAGGAGAAATATTTAGGTTTGACAGGAGAGGAAATGATGGGGTTAGAAAGAGTCAGCCACATTTTTAACTGCTGGAGGAGCCCATAAAAACTACCAAAAAAGTTGTACAGCTTCTGTTTTGAAAGGCAATTTGGGCAAGTTTCCTCCCCCTCAGGAAATAACGGAGTGGTTCCCACCCCGCTCTCTTCAAGGAATGAAAACATTCACAATCTTGAGAAAACAGTGCAGGGAAAATAGAACAATTTAGGAACCGATGTTTAGTCAGCAGATATCCCCAAATCAGAAGCGACAATCTCTTCTGCGTGGGATTACCATTATTAGAAAGGCAAGTGGGACTTAAACAGGGATTTAAATGCCCTTGAGCTGTGTTAGCTCAAGTCCATGTACTACATTTTGCCACCTAAGAGAATCTAAACTTTATTATTAGAGGTTTTGATTTTGAAAAAATATTTAAGAATTCCCAGCTGTAAGCTGCCCCCTGTAAGCTGAGCCCTGTTGAAACCAGGCTGTGCAGAAGCCGGTGAACCACTGTCTACAACAGAGTGCTTCAGAGAGAGCGAAGACTGCGCTGTCCGAAATTTGGGAGACACCTTTCTGTCCTCTCTTCTGCCCCATTAGCTTCCCATGTGATCCCTGAAAGTCACCTCTCTCCCTAGCAGATTCTCAGGTCAGGTGGGGTCTGATTTCCCATGAAATCGTCTCAGTGCATCTCAGGATTAGCCCTTCTAGGCCTCTGTTCCCATCTCTAAGAGAGAGAGAAAGCACAAGTTGGGAGAAATGTGTTCAAATGCACGGAACGAGTGACTGCCATGGCTTGGGAACAGCACCAGCCCCTAGGTGGGGGGACATCTGGTCCCACAGGAGGCTGAACTGTCCGTCATGTACGAAGGGAAGCTGCGTGGGTGTGTTTGCAGGTAGGTTCTCTGCTAAAAAAGAGCGTAATGGTAAAACTACCTTTTCCTGTATCTTGTAAAACTGTGGAATGGATTACATGGTAAGGGACGGGACTTTCAGGCAGCACCAGGGTGCACTCAGCCGGCGTTTCAGTATTCTGGGATGGCTTCCTAACACAGCGTAGTTTGGCGGAGCGATGCAGGGTGATATGTTTTATCTCTCCGATGTACTCTGACAGTTAAAGCGCAGCTGCAGTGTTCAATGCAATGTCATTTCCAATGCAGCAGTTACCACCAACGGCAATTCTACAGAGACACTTGGCTCAGCTGCTGCATCAAAAACGGCTCCTTTCATAGCCCTGAAAGGCAGAAAAGGCACAGAGGCTGCTGGAGAGAAACTTTCTGTGAGGTCGCTGTGAAGTTAAGAGCTGTAGGCTGAACTGGGCCAACTTCTGATGCAGAGATTTCTTAGCAGGTGTCCCCTAATCACTGGTTAATTTTCATCCTGGAATAAGTGTCTGATCCAGCATCACACCTTTCCAGCAAAAAAAAAAAAGAGAGCCCTGGGTCAGGTGTGAAGTCTGGTGAAGAGCCACAGATGAGTTTTAATGAATCAGCATTTTCCAAAGGAAAATGGTGTTCCACTGAGTTCTTACTGGCAGGACCTGAAGCAGAGATGGGTTTTGTGATCTCCCCTGTGAACCTGCCCAGGTTTTTAGTGATTCAGAAAGCAGCTGTGCTTTTACATGCAATGGCCAAATCCTGCTCCAATCCTTTAAGGTATAAAATCATGCTGTTTCAGCTTATTTGGTATTTTAAGTTAGCACAGCTGAATGATATGAGAAGACTTTGTGACTCAGATTTATTTTCCTCTTGGCCGAGTACAGCTCAGTGC
>WHYT01017411.1:1120800-1131595 GCA_009806455.1 Tetrax tetrax | reverse complement strand
TGTGTACTCGCACAGTTTTTTTTATCAGGAGCTTTTAGAAATTTTTTTTTTTTTTAAAAAAAAAAAAAAAGCCTCAAAGAATCTGAGAGCAAGTATTAGCTGGTGTTGCTGAGACTCGCCTTGCAGAACACTGAACGCTCATGTGCTGTGCACGCTTATGTTTTTCATTGTACTTTGTTCTCTTTTGGTCCAGTTTTACACAGGTTGAGAGAAACCAGACCAGATCATTATAGGGAATTTTTCTATAAGTGAGCAGTCACTGATTTTTTAAGGTCAGGGTCAATTTCCTGTGTACCATGGAGCGCAGAACCTCTCACAGGAAATCCTGCAGCGAGAAAACTGGTGATCCTTTCCCCATCATCCCAGAAAGCTGCTGGCCTCTTAGATATGCTGCAGCAGTTTCCAAAAGTGACAGTTTAGAGCAAGAGGCAGTCTGTGTAGCAAGGTATAACCGTGTTACCCGCGGAGCTGTTTCAGCCCGCGCCACAAGCTGCAGTACCTACACAACTGCCATAAACACGATGTGGCACAGGCGCGAGTCCAAACCTGCTGCAGGTTCACCTCCTCAGGCAGCGCGTGCCTCGCTCACTGGGTGCTCGTGTTTCCAATCCCAAAAGCCTACAGCACATCCCGAGTGCTGTCTCAGACTGGTCAAGCTGTGCCAGCCTCCAACATGCATGGAGGGAAGGAGTCTCTTAGCTGGCCTCCACCACAAAGCCGGGGTGCACGTGTTCACCGTTACCAGCCATTCCTGTGACCCCCCCATTAACCACCTTCTCCTCTTCTTTGTTCGCAGTTGCCAGTGAAGGAAATGACACGTGGACTCCTGCTCCCACCACCACCACGCCAATCCCAAGCTCGAAGCCCTTCCGTACTGGAAACCAGTGGATCCTTCAGCTCCACACCACCCTGGAAGGGTTCTCCAGCACCAGATCAATCACACCGCTCCAGCCTGCGGGGTCAGGCACCGGGAGATGAGCAGGGCAGCCTGGAACACAAGTAATTGTTGAGCATAAGGACGTTCACAGGTTCCTCTGAGCATCGAAAGCAACTGTCCGCTGGACCCACACCGTGCTAGCCAAGTGAGTGAGCGTAGATCGTGTACGTGGTTTAGTTGTAGCCAATGAAGTCCGCATCGTTTATAGGGCACCTGACGTCCTACTGAATGCTGCTGTTCCGTCAGCGCTCCCGCCCCACAGACTGCACTCCTTGGGGACCTATTCTGTACATCACCTTTTCTTTAACACTGAAGGCTCAATTGAGATTATTATTTTTTATTTAAATATCAGATAAGATGCTTTATCTCTGCTGAAGACATTAGATGACAGATATATATATATATATATTTAGATAAACAGTTTTTATTTAAACATTTAAAATCTGGAGCTGCCTGTGCAACCATACCAGACATGAGTGACGCCCACAGCTCTCCTCGCCGCCGTGCCCTGGTGTCAGGCCCTGCGAGGGCACGGTAGGACTGCCAGTGGATGACGACTTGTCACCTGCGGCGGAGCAGTGGGACAGAGGAGAGAGTTTCACGGCACTGGGTATGCTGGTGGTTGTTACAGACATGCCCAGAAGAACTTTGGGCAGAACTACCCAGGGGCTCTGGAGGTTGCTCAGTGTGCTAGGAGGTTCACAGCTTCTTAAAAAACCCAAATCCCTCTGGCTGAGTTGCTTTACCTGGGGCCTGGTAGTGCAATGCTGCTGTGCCGGTGACTTCACGCTTTGTTTACACACATATCACACTCATGTGCTGTCAGTGCCAATTCTCCCTCCGTCAGGATTTCCAGAGCAGGTGGGTGATGCTCCACCGTAGCTGAACAGTGCGTAGGTTAAACGCACGCCCAACCCCACGCGCAGTCCCAGACTGCTGTTACTGGGGTGGCAGCTGGTCACTTGTACCTTTAGGAAGATGCACTTGAGATCTTTCATACACAAGGCCAGTGTCTGAACTGCGTTAGCCTCAAACGCAGAAGCAGGTGTCTAAAGCAGTCTCTAGAGTCTCGTTTCCTGCGCTTGGCCTCCACAAGCCAAATTTATGCAACAGTGTGGGGAAGGCAGGTGAGCACAGACCCTGGAGAAAGAGCCAGGCTTCCAGAGGAAGGGCAGTGGTTCAGTGAAATCCCCACTCCCCTTTTTCTGTTTAGATGTCTCCCACAGTTTAGATACTCTGCTGCAGTTCAGCGCGCACCTCGAGACGGTGAATGCACCTCACTCTTGTGCTCATGTTTAACAAGTGGTTGGGTGCAAGGAGGACTAAATCAGCAAAGGAAATGCTAAACCGGGACTGGATGCGAGCTAAGTCTGGAAGCTGGCTGTCCTGATTGTGGCATAAGGAAGGTACTGTGAGCAAATCTGGGATTTATCTCCCATCACTTCCAGGATGTGGTAGGACCTCAGTACAGCATTGTAGTGGAGATGGTCAGTAATTCCAGGGACTAGCAAACTGGTTCATACTCACTGCATAGCCAGGTGGGTTCTGAGGGTGACTCCTGTAGCAATGTGAGCCTTTCCTCCTCATCAAACCCCACAGGACTCTTCTGCAAAGGCTGCTCCGTCACCTAAAATACCTTAACAATAGCTTTAACATTTGGCTAAACAACTAGAGCCAGAAACTCTCCTCGAGTGCCTGGGCATCCTCTGGAGAACAGCAAGTGGGTGCTAGAAATAATAAAGCAAAGCAAATCCAAAACAATGCTTCATTTCCCGCCTCGTGCCACTATTCATGTTCACAGGGGAAACACTGCCTCTGTAGTCTAGGAGCCAAACATTTGGCTTTAAAGGCACATGAATTTCTATTCCTGTTAAGAAATTCCTTGTTAAGCTGTTTAAAAAGAAACAAAAAGCAACCCAACAATCAGTCATTTCATCTCCGAGACCAAAGAAGATTAGGCGCGTTTCCTAAATCGCTTTTCTGATAGGCTCTCTCTGCTGTAGCATTTACTGTCAACAAAATGCAGCATTCCTGCTAAAGTTCAGAGATTAGGAATTGTCCTTAAACTTAACTCTCAGGAGTCAACAATGAAAAGGGAACTTAAGCGTTCTGCAATTTCACTAGCTCTCCTCGTTTGTGACAAGCCCCAGTCCTTGCTGGAGAAGCACAGCGCTGTTACAGGAGGCCAGCTTTATCTTCTGTGCGTATGAAGGAAATTGCTGTGGCTTTCTTTTTAACAAGGAAGAGGAAAGGAAGCAAGCAAGGGAGTGAGAAGTGAGTCCTACCTGCAGCAGTTCCACATGTAGGGGTCCCTTAATCCGTGCTCCCACTTGTTCCAGGCTGAGAGGGGAGCCAAAGCCGCAGCTATGACAGCGTCCTGTGGACACTGCTGCTCCGTGACGCGTTGGTGGCCCACACTTGAACGGCCAGAAGCTGAAAGGCTGCATTTCTTGTTGACTGTTTCTTGTTTTAGCTGTGAAGAACTGTTCAGTTAGGCCTTCCATAAAGGTGTTTGGTCTGTTAGAGGGAAACCAGCTCACTGGGGTCAAGGGTCTGTAGATTCAGGTAGTAAGAGGTACATCAAGCCTGGACATGAAACAGATGTACTACCAAACAGAAACTGGACCTTTGAGGCCGTACAAGCCCCGTCCCTGGACCGTAAGATACTGTTCCCCGTCCCAGGACATCAGCCCGTTTCTGCCAGTGTGTGACTTGAGGAAAGCCACTGCTTGGCCTCAGCTTCTTTATGCGCAAACCTGAGGCACTCGCTGCTGAGGTGCTGTATAACCAAGAGATGTTGTGTTTCTGCTCTCTACTAGAGGTCAGAAGTTCCCCATTATTAAAAAAAAACCCAACAACTTACAGTATTGTACTATAACAGCGCTGAACGCTGGACTTAGCAAGGACTATTGCGCTGCTTTCCCCTCGGACTCTGTTTTGCGCAGATACAGATGTAATCAGGCTTGGAGGCTCTTGGGCCACTTGGTTGTTGACCTTGTGGAGCAGCGCAGGAGCAGAGGAACAATTCCTGGTAAACACACAGGAAGTGTTTCTGGAACGGGAACAGACTGAATGCATATTACTTACAGCCACGCTGAGTAAGAACCTTCATTAAAATCAGTAATTCTTATACAGAAAGGTTATTAATAGGAAAAGACAATTAGTTTTTAATAAAGAATCCACGTATTTTAGTATCCATCACACCAATGAAGCAAGATTTCAGCCCATCACTTCAGGAGTTATTCAGGTTATTGTTGTGGTTCTAAACTTCAACACAAAATTAAATTGTCCCAGTAAAGACAGAAATTCCTTTAAAGCCACTGATGTCTTGCACACAAAAATCACTTCATGGGAATGTCTGAAAATCAGAGTACCCCAACAGGAGCCATTAATGTATTTGGAAACATGGGAAAATGCTACCAGAAGGCAGCGAGCACTGCTCCACCCTCTCATCCCAGCACATGCACAGCTCCTCAGGCCAGGGAGCCATGCCAGGGAAAAGGCGTTGGGGTGCTCAGCCGGTGCTGCTGTGTCTTGCTCCCGCTCCCTGGTACCTGCTGCCTCCCCCTGCTCCTCGGGGCTGGGACTGGTCCCTCCCCAGTGCCCTGCCCAGTTCTCCACCTCTGCCCGAAGGCGCAGGCTGCGCTCTCCGGGACCCCTTGCTGTGTTCATCAGGGTCTGTGCAGGGCGCGGGGCGTTCAGAGTGCAGGGGAGGGTCCAGGCTGCCCCTCAGTTAATCACGAGGGCCTTCTGCTCCACTTCATACATGGTATTTTTTAATGCACCCACTACAGAAGCCATTAGGCAGCTTGTACACACAGAGAGGAACAGAGGCAAAAGGGAACTGCACAGAGAGGCGAGAAAATGACCCGAAAAAAGCAGCAAGCTGCCCACCCACGTAACTACACTGCCTCCCGTTGCCACTGCTCCCAGAGCTAGAACCTGGGTGAACCCAAGAGCCTCTCCCGTTTATAGACTGGCTAACAGACCCTCAGGGTGACTAAACCCTACGAAGGAACGGCTGTACTCTGGAAAGCAGAGTTCCTCTCTGCACCCTCCGTCCTAATTGTTTGTTTTCTCTCCATTTGCTTTATTGTTTGGTAAACCAGCACTTACAATCACTTTTACTACGTGATGTACGGGAGTATAGAGTATATTTTCTTGTTATACAAGGGAGCAGTATAAAATAGTTTTCTGATTTCTTTCAGAAGCAAATGACTATTTTATTTTTTAAGAGCAATTGATTGTGAATCTCAGAGTATAAAAAAAAATAAATAAGCCAAATATATACCTTTATGTAAATTAAGAAATAAAAGTATTTAAAACATACCTGCTGGCTCCCTTTCCTGCGTCACCGCTTGCTCTGGTTGTGCACTCCTGAGCTTGCGTCCGCAGGGCTGGGCCCTGGGACAAGGCTGCCCCGAGCGCCTCCAGCCACAGCTCCTGCCAGGAACCCTTTGATGTGGGTGGCCACGAGCCTACCTGGACCTCACCTGCATGGAGCAGGGGGAGGGCAGAGGCGTAGTGAGTGAGAGTCTCCTTTTCTCTCCGAGTTGGCTGCCTGGATCCAGCCCAGGATCAGGGTGGGGCAGGAAGGAGTCAGTGGTTCTGCTCCATCCCTCCATCTGGACAGCAGTGACACATGCCAGAGCTAAAAGCCCTGGCTCATGAAAACAGCTGCTGTGGTGGTAAGCCATGGGTCAGGTGCTCGAGAAGAGGGGCAGGAAGGAGGCCAGGAATTAATTCCCAAGCGGTAGCCATGGCAGGCACCAAAGCTGCCCTTCTCCTGGGATCCTGGGCCAGCTGTGCCTGCCAGCTTCACAGGATGGTCATGACATGACTGGACTGGTCACTTTTTTTTGAGCCTGGACATACACAGACATGTGTGCATGCACATGAACATGCTGTCTCACATAGAATCACAGAACCATTTGAGTGGGATGGTTGAGCCCATCCAGTCCAACCCCCTGCAAGGACATCTCCAACCAGATCACGTTTCCAGCCTTCCCTTTTAATAAATCCTCCCCACACAGTTTCTGTAGCGCTCTTACCAAGACCAGATAGCCAACAGCCTCACAGGGTGACCACACTCACCCTCTCCAACACATATTGACACCAGAGCTGCACACACCTTGTGAAGCCCACGCGGACTTGTACAACCTGAGGCCGTTTACGCGGTAGGGGTCCTGGTCTGACGGCTGGGGGGTTTACTGCAGTTGCGGAAAGAGCTCCTGACTGCTTGGCAACCTCTCTCCTTCACTCCTAGTCAACACACTGCAACTATCTCGTGTTCTCCCTGGCAAACATTTCTGTAGGGCACATCAGAGTACACGACTTCAAAAATAAAACTCTAATGTTTTAGCAATTAAAAATATGCTTTACCTCACCAGCAGCCACTTCAGCCTTCTCGGTGGCTGTCTGCACTGGCCAGCAGCTGCAAGGCAAGCCAGCAGGAACTCCCTCCCTCTGGACAGGCTTTCCCTGCCAAGCAGAGCCAAACCGTGAACCCGTGTGCTGGGGGCAGAGGTTCTGCCTGGCTGGAGAGCCTGGGGTCCTCGCAGCACAGCCAGTCCGGCGGGAGAGTCACTCCCATCCAAACCAGCACCAAGCAACTGGGAGCGTCCTGCCGCTCTCCCCCAGCACTGCCGCTGAACAGTGAGCTGAACAGTGAGCTGGCCGGTTTCTCTGGTCTCAGAGCACAAAGCAGAACACCACTAACAACATCAATACCTCAGTCTGAGCAGTGCCTGTAACCTTAGGGCTTCTGAGTATCCGGAATTAACCCTTTAAGAGCCAGCAGAGAAATGTCACCATTAAGCCCTGCTTCCAATGAGATTTGTGGAGGACAGGTTCTCCTTTGCCGGAGAAATAAACACAAACCAAACCAAAACAACTCACCCTTCTGCGTGCTGGGCTTGCAGTGCAGTGTTTCTGAAGATGGCAGGACCAGGCATGCGGCGTCCCTGTCTTCTAGCTGTCTCCCAGGTATGTCTGGAGCCTGTCCCAGGCCATCTTTTTATCCAAGTCTGGAACAGCTGGAAGTAAGCCTGTCTCTCTCGTCTTGGCAGCAAGAGCAACTCAGAAAAATCTCCAGGGTTAGTGGTGGTTTGGGTTTTTGTTCTTGTTGTTGTTGTCCTGCACTTCAAAGTAAAAGCTATTGCAGGTTTGTTTTCTTTTTTTTTTTCCTCTGGAAGACTGGCTGCTGCTGAGGAGTCGGCCACAGCCACTGCATTGGCACCTCCCATCAACGCTACGACGCACATCGGCCCCAAGCGACAGCTCAGCGCCCACACATTGCACACACAGGAACCCACTGCTGGCACCAAAACCCAGGGCTTCCCCATCAGCAAGATCCCACGGCTACAGGGCACCGAATCCCCCACCAGCCCGTTAGGAAGGCGGCTGAGCTCCCGTTTCTGTCGACAGAGGCAGGGCCTCCTGCCATGGCAGAGGTGCGGAAGTCACAGACTGAGCAAGACTGATGTCTTCTGCAGGGACAGGAGTTGGAGGGAGGACAGAGACCTTAACACAGCCGTGTCAGCACAGACTTACCTTGGGGCAGGCAGATTTTTAATCCCCTTTGCAGGGAAGCACATTTTATTGCCCAGCTTCACCTGACTCCCCTGCACAGACGAGCCAGCCTCATCGCAGCCTTTATGCCCCGTCCAAAGCCTCCACCAGCAACTCAGCGCTGACTCTTCTGCCAGTCTTAACACACCTTGGGATGGAACAGTCATGACTTGGTTAAAGCAGGCTGCAGCCTTCACCCAAGAAGCAGGCACGGCCCTGGGAAAGGCGGCTCACAGCCCGCTCCTCCCCAGCCTGGGACAAAGGCCGGGGTCCCAGCAGCGCAGGCCGAGGAGCGCTGCCTCCCTTGAGCTCTGTGCCCCAGGGCCTGCAGCCATTTTCTTGCATTCAGAAGAGGTCTTGAGCTCTTATCACTGCCCAAGAGCCTCTGAGCCCAGGACAGCTGAAAAGAAAAGGCTTCATCATTAAAATCAAAGCCTGCTCCATCCCCTAAAGCCCTAAAGGTCCTGCACACACAGGCCATGACATCAAGCCAAATGAAACCTTTGTGATTGTTAAAAGGCACAAATAAGTGCCAGTGAAACATGATTTGGTGGATTAGCAACTGCTTTCTATAAACTGCCCATCAAAGCCAGTCTAAAGTCAGGTAATTTAATTGGCAAAGGAGTTCGTTACCAAAGCACAGCTCACACAATGCCTTGCAGTTTTCCCATCCCTTTTCCCCTTGACCACTCTGCAAGGGCTGAAGACTGACCACACGCGCGCTGGTGGCCTCCATGCCGCAAGACGAGGTCAAAGTCAACCTCCCCAGCCTGGCACTGCCCAGCTGCCATCCCTCTGTCAGACACAATGGCTGGTGTGGCTCTGGCCTCCTGCTTTGACCTTCTCTGGCCTTTTCCCAAAAGGACAGCAACAAACTGATCTGCAGGAACTCCTATCCTCTGTAACCCTGGCAGATATCCTGGGGTGGCTCAGCTGGCCTCCACGGCCCCAGCTCACACCCATCTGGGCAAGGACTCGCCCAGCAGCAGTGGCCACGGCAGGAGCACGGTGGCGGTGGGGTGCTGGGCAGATGTGCTCTCTGCAGACCCGGGAATGTTCCTCCAGTTTGCTGCCTGGAGAGCTCGCTCTCATCCAGCTCTCTCCAGTGAGCTGTTAACTCAAAACCTGCCGATTAAACCAGTCACAGATCGGCAGCAGCAAGCCAGGAGGAGCAGATACAGCAAACGATGCCTGTCCCTCGTAAAAACACGGGCCCTGCCGTGCGCCACATGCCAGGGAAGTGGGCTTCACCGCAGAAGGCTCAGGGGGCAGAAGCCCCCCCTACTGTGAGGCCACAGTACCTGCTCTGCCCATCAACTGCCAGGCCCAGCAGCAGGCTCACGTTCCCACAGAAGAACACGGTGACATCAGCCAAACCGGAGAGTCCGGTGCGGCGCGGCCCTGGCACTGCTCCAGGCTGCTCACAGCCCCGCTGACCTGAGCACCAGGCTCAGCTCCCACGACACAGTCAGGCTGCTGCCCTGCCACGCATCCAAAGCGACAGCCCAGCGGGCTCTAACGCTGTCTTCTCCACACACACCCTCGTACCTGGGTGCTCACTCTGCTTCCCACCCGCCACACCTGCATGCTGTTTCTCCTCCAGTTCTGCAGGGGCAGTGGTGCAAAGTCCCAGGATTTCCTACTGACAGGCACAGAAAGAAGGAAAAAGTTGTTTGTGAAAACGGTGTTCGGATTTGAAACCCCTGCTCCCCTTCAGAGCATCCCTGGATCATTAAACACGGACGGCCCCAACCTGCCGGCCTCTCATATGCTGCATTTGCATAATATATGAAAAGTCACCACTCAGGAGACATCTGGAGGGGCTTAGCTGGGACTGAGGTTTTAACAAGGCAATGAACCAGCTCTCAGCATTAAATGGCAGAGGCAGGGCAGCATCCCCAGTGCCAACGGTCTCCTTTGGAGCAGAGTGGCCCTTTTCCTTGGAAATAAGATTGGCAACAATAATTGCCAGTATCTCCTGGCTGGGTGCAAAGTCTTGCAGCTCTTCCGCAACCTGCAACAGCAGCTATTCCAGCCAAGACCCTACAACAACCTTCACATTAACAAATGGCTTGGGAGAGAAGGTCCAGCAGGACGAGTCCAGCCCTAAATTGCTCAGAAGTGGCTCGGAGGAAGCCAGCAGCGAAGGCAGAAAGCGAAGGGAGGGGTAGGATGGACATTCTCTGCTGAACCCTGCCAGGAGGTGGGCACAGTAACTCCAGCCCTCACCTGCTGCTAACAGGAGTCTGCAGCCTCCCTGGGACGCGCAGCAGACCGTGCAGGATCACGGCTGTGACACAGAAACGAGGAGAGGGCTGCACCCACCCAGGGGTCTGCAACCGAACGTGTCTGCGTTGCTGCCAGCGGCTGTCTCCCAGGGAGTCTCGTGCCATTTGAGAAAAGGATCATTGCAAAGGCAGATAAATAGCCACGGGCAAACACAGCCCTTTGCAGCTCCTCCCACTCCCTCCAAAAGCAACATGTCTACGTCTGCGGGACGAGAGCTGAAGGCACAGCCGCAACAGCCCTGCTCCAGGGCCCTTCACCCCGCCAGCAGCCGCCCGCTTCCGGCAGGAGCCAGCCCCAAACTCCTCTGCAGGAGGAGGGAGAGCGCGTGGGCCTGCACAGGGACCGCTCCCTCCGATGCTGGGACAGGAGTCGGGGCCAGCCACCAACCCACACCTCCTAGAGCAAGGTGGTCAGCAGGTGGGGTGAGGAAAGAGGCTTTAGAGGCAGCTACAACACAAGTATGGTTTCAAACACTTCGAGACTCAGCTCTCAACAAGAACCAGGCACCCAGTGCATCAGAGAACCTGGAGAACCCAGGCTCTCCATGCGGGAGCCTGGGGATAAACAAGCAGATTCAACTCCAAGCAGTCACCTTCATAGACCGCTGCAAGCCTGCTGGTAAGAGTTGCCTGCCTGGCAGACCAGCAAATCAGCCAACCATTGCAATTGTTTCACAGTTTTATTGATGTCCCTTGTGCTATCACAGGGGCCATCACCTCTCCCGCATCCAGCAACAAAAAGGCAGGAAAGGATGACCATGGTATTTACTGGTGACACCTGAGTGGCCAAATTGCACATCTTTGACCCCAGAATATGCATGTGCAAGCCCATTTAACTCCAGGCATTTAAGAGAGTCAGCACCTCCCAGACTGAAAAAGCTGTGAGTACTGCTGGGCCCGGGCAGGACAGAAACGTGCCATTAGGAGTCACTTCTGAACCTCCCAGAGGGTTTGACCACACGCCTCAGCAGTGCCAGAACACCTACCACAACTCCCCGAG
>WHYT01017411.1:1088461-1112461 GCA_009806455.1 Tetrax tetrax | reverse complement strand
CTCAGGAGACATCTGGAGGGGCTTAGCTGGGACTGAGGTTTTAACAAGGCAATGAACCAGCTCTCAGCATTAAATGGCAGAGGCAGGGCAGCATCCCCAGTGCCAACGGTCTCCTTTGGAGCAGAGCGGCCCTTTTCCTTGGAAATAAGATTGGCAACAACAATTGCCAGTATCTCCTGGCTGGGTGCAAAGTCTTGCAGCTCTTCCGCAGCCTGCAACAGCAGCTATTCCAGCCAAGACCCTACAACAACCTTCACATTAACAAATGGCTTGGGAGAGAATGTCCAGCAGGACGAGTCCAGCCCTAAATTGCTCAGAAGTGGCTCAGAGGAAGCCAGCAGCGAAGGCAGAAAGCGAAGGGAGGGGTAGGATGGACATTCTCTGCTGAACCCTGCCAGGAGGTGGGCACAGTAACTCCAGCCCTCACCTGCTGCTAACAGGAGCCTGCAGCCTCCCTGGGACGCGCAGCAGACCATGCAGGATCACGGCTGTGACACAGAAACGAGGAGAGGGCTGCACCCACCCAGGGGTCTGCAACCGAACGTGTCTGCGTTGCTGCCAGCGGCTGTCTCCCAGGGAGTCTCGTGCCATTTGAGAAAAGGATCATTGCAAAGGCAGATAAATAGCCACGGGCAAACACAGCTCCTCCCACTCCCTCCAAAAGCAACATGACATTTCCAGCACCCTTGTCTATGTCTGCGGGACGAGAGCTGAAGGCACAGCCGCAACAGCCCTGCTCCAGGGCCTTTCACCCCGCGCGCCCGCTTCCGGCAGGAGCCAGCCCCAAACTCCTCTGCAGGAGGAGGGAGAGCGCGTGGGCCTGCACGGGGACCGCTCCCTCCGATGCTGGGACAGGAGTCGGGGCCAGCCACCAACCCACACCTCCTAGAGCAAGGTGGTCAGCAGGTGGGGTGAGGAAAGAGGCTTTAGAGGCAGCTACAACACGAGTAGGGTTTCAAACACTTCGAGACTCAGCTCTCAACAAGAACCAGGCACCCAGTGCATCAGAGAACCTGGAGAACCCAGGCTCTCCATGCGGGAGCCTGGGGATAAACAAGCAGATTCAACTCCAAGCAGTCACCTTCATAGACCGCTGCAAGCCTGCTGGTAAGAGGTGCCTGCCTGGCAGACCAGCAAATCAGCCAACCATTGCAACTGTTTCACAGTTTTATTGATGTCCCTTGTGCTATCACAGGGGCCATCACCTCTCCCGCATCCAGTAACAAAAAGGCAGGAAAGCCAGACCGTGGTAGTTACTGGTGACACCTGAGTGGCCAAATTGCACATCTTTGACCCCAGAATATGCATGTGCAAGCCCATTTAACTCAGGCATTTAAGAGAGTCAGCACCTCCCAGACTGGAAAAGCTGTGAGTACTGCTGGGCCCGGGCAGGACAGAAACGTGCCATTAGGAGTCACTTCTGAACCTCCCAGAGGGTTTGACCACACGCCTCAGCAGTGCCAGAACACCTACCACAACTCCCCGAGCAATCCAAACAAGCACCTCTGCCTCAGGAAACAAGGCAAACAACTTCCACCTTGGGAAATGCTGAAGACAGGAGTCTGTGCTCCCAAGAACAGGCTGTTTGGCACTGCCAGAGCAGAGGGAGCGAGCATCTAACAGAGCCTGGAGGGTATGTGACCTCCTGAAGCTCCCTGTGCTCTAGCTGAACCCTCCACACAAGCCAGACCTGCTGCTTTAGAGCTCAGTATCATGGAAGGTTTATTTAAAGTCATGAAGGACATAAAAACTATAGTTATAAAAGATATGAAAACAGTCCTCTGAGCCACACTAGCCATGCCAGGCCTGGGTGAGTCCATGGAGTTTACTCCTGCAGCGCTGGAGTTTTTTTCTCTTTTTTTTTCTTCTTGGCTTTGCCCTGCTTCTCCTGGTTGGCTTTGCCTTGCTTCTGCTGGGTCTCCTGGCTGACACTCCCCTTGGTTTTCTTTGCAGCTGGAACCTGCTCGGCTTCATTGCCTGCATTACCTTTTCTTTTTCTGTTCATGTTCTTCTTCTTCTTCTTCTTCTTGTCAGCCACAGCATCTCCTCCATTAACAGCTTCGTCCCCACTCCCCACGACTGCCACTCCATTTTTCCTGACCCCTCTGTTCTGATTCTTCTGTTTGCTGCTACTGGACACGAGGGCTTTCTTCTGCTTGGGGGTTTCTGTTCCCAAGGGCTGTTCCTCTGGGGCTGCTGGTTCTCCATCTTCACCAGCTACTGGTGCTACCCCATTCTCCTGGACGCCTTTCTTGCGATTCTTGCGTTTCTTAGTCTCCGGCAGGAAGCCCTTCTTCTTCCGCTTAAGCAACTCTGCTTCCTGCGCAGGCTTATTTGCTGTCTTCTCTTTCTTGGGCTTCCTGCAGAGAGAACGTCAAAAATCAAGAGCAACTTAGTTTACAGCCAGGGAGTGGTGTGATCCATGCTACAGGCAGTCCAGGAACAGGCAGAAGCACAGAAAGGTGCAGGAAGCACAGGCATGCCGCAAGGATGAGCACTGTCCTAGAGGTGGTCCTCACTCTGCGCAGGGACTGGTCAAACGAACAGCAGGAGCCGGACCAGGACTCGAGAAGGCACAAGGAGACTTGAGGGAGAAGCCACAGATGAGGTAACGCTGTACTTACCACCTGCCTGCGGCCCTGTGCTAGGCTTCTGGGACATTGTCTGTCCAAGGTGACACCGTGCTAACAATCCCAAAAGGTTTTCCAGCAAGAACCCCAACACTCCATTCCCATCTCATCTAGGAGCCTGTGCACGCATGCGAGACAGCCACCACTGCTGCTATGCTCAGTCAGCAGCGTCGCCACCACCCAGTCTACGCTGCTCTGCGCCAGCCCCGTCCCCAGTGAGGTGTCCTGAAAAGGAAGCAGGATCTAATTCCATGGCCTCGTTTTCCACGTGAAGCTTTTTGGAAAGATTTTCAAGCTGCATCTCTTCAGGGTGGAAAAATGCTATCCTGTGACAACCCGATGTTGGCGCTCGCCTCTCAGCACCACCTCCACCAAGGTCCTGTGCACAAACCCACACCTGCCGTAGGCTTCTCCCAGCTCAGCTGCAGAAAGTTCTCCGCGTGTCACAGCAAGATGGACCCAATCCCTTCCTCAGACAGCACACACAGGCTTGGTGTCTCTTACCTTAGCAATCCCCCTCCTAGCTCTGCCACCTCCCAAACCAGGACACGTCCTTGTGCCAGCCCTGGCACTACGATGCCAGGGGATCCATATGAGACGGGGAAAGGGCCCAGGGCCGTGCCGTAGGGCTGGAGGAGGCCGCTGTGCCCTGGAAGCCTGCTCAAGGCATTAAACGGGGCCACACGCAGCTTCAGCTGCCTTCTGTGATCCTTCCCTGCGAGCCCTCTCACCGTGAGCCACGTGCAAGCATTTCCCTCAGAGCCTCTTGCTGGGCTGAGATACCACAGAACAGGCCACCCACGCACTGGGACCACAGCTCCCAGTCACCAGCAGGACACCCAACATTCCCTAATGCTGCGTGTCTCGCTAAATATTGCCGGTGGGAAGGGGAAACAAAAGTTCTGATTGCAAGCTATTGACAGAAAGGAGGAAAATCTACACTTTTCTTTTTTCTTGCCCTGGAGCAAACACCAAATCCAGCTGCCATTTAAAACTGGAGCACTAAAGCACAAACACTGAATGTTCCCAGCTTTCAGAGCTGCAAGGCAACCACTCCAAGCACCAGGCTGAGGACCCAGGCACTAAGGAGCCCAGAAATCACTGATGAGGACTGAAGATCCTGGCATGTACTCTTTGGTATTCAGTAACTTCCTAGGACAGCTACTCACTCCTTCCAGCCTCACATTTGCAGAATCAATGCACAGTGATGTGGCAGAAGCTTCGGGACTCATCCTAGTTTAGAAATTTCTCCGCAACCTTGGTGATGGGTTAGGGTTAGGTTAAACCACCACTTGGGCCCACTGAAAGCAGGCACTGTATCCTTGGGTGATCAGCTGTCTTACCTCTACTGGCAAGACACAATCAGGTATCAGAGATGCCTTCAATCCTTTCCCATCAAGGGCCAATCCTAAGCGTGTAAGCATCTGGAACAATGAGCCTAGCATTGTTTCAAACAAGCAAAACAACAAGCGTTTCAACCTCACTGACCCAGGAGCTCAAACTCCAGCCTGAGCTCACTGCCTTGACTTCCCTTCTCTTCCTACCTCCCCACAGCAGTGAGACACACAGGACAGGCAGGCAGTACCCAGGCAAGCCAAGAAGCCAGAGTGCCAAGCATACATACGTATAATTCAGCCAGCGCATGACATTCCAGTAGAGAGAGTCGAGACGTGCTGACTTCCCAATGCCTTCTGGCTGGTTCAGAGCCACCAGCACTTTGTCCAACTCCGTCAACTTCACAGGCAGCTTCTGCAAGAGGCAAGTACAAAGAGACAATCTGCAGGGTGAACGCAGAATGCACTCACAGCAACAGGGCACAGGCCATCCTCAGGATAAGACTATGGCAGGAATAACCTGCCTGGTTTCTCCAAGCTGCTGCCCTGAGCCCATCTGCAACACGACTTCAAGTTGAGGGCAAAAACTGGTGACTCACACCATGCCAGCAGCTACAGAGTTTGCTTGAAAACTGGGCTCTAGCATGAGAGGCATGAGTGTAACAGCTACAATTGTACTGGCATAAAAGGGACTGAAAGGTCCTTTGGTCCTCTTTCCTTTTCAGCCCATGGCTGGGAGCAGGGAGAACAGAACACACGGCTACGTACCCAACTAAAAGAAAAGCAGCAGCATTTTCAGCCTGGTTTCTAAAGGATGAAATCACGCTACCTCTGGCTGCCTCCACAGGTTCTGTAACCACTAGATAATTTCAGTAAAACCAGAGAGAACAGGGCGTCTCAAAAGCAATTCGGTTCCTACAAGAGCCTTGAAATAATCTCTCCCCTCCACCCACTTTCCTATTAGGTCTTCACAAAGAAACAGGCTGTGGTGTGAGCTCAGCGCTTATCAGTAGGAAACTGGGCTTCAGCAGTTCTGCTGCTTGTGGTATTTTGTTCCAGTAAATAAGACCACACTGGAGACTTTTTTTGTCACCTATAGAAAATCTTCTCATGCTCAAAAAAGACGTTTTTTGTTAGGGAAAATGAAATCCCAGAGCAAAGCTTCACTCCCACTAACAAAGCTTCTGAGAAAGCCTCAGTCTCTGGAAACCAAAATCTCTGGAGTTCAGTGGAGAGACAGAGCAATCACCTGGGACAAAACCCAGCTCACCCTCACTGCAACCCAGGCCATATTTCTGCTGATAAGAAAGAAGATGCCACGTGCATTTGCGGAACACTACACAAATCCTTCAGTAAGCTCCTGGAGATCAGCTCACAAGAGCTACGGATCACTCCTTCAGACATAAGGGCCTTTCTGTCCTCAGATCCAGCCAGGCATTCCCTCCGGGGGTACCTTCAGTAGGAGATGAGGTGGGATGTAGCAATGGAGCAGTCACAAGGTAAAATCCAAACATCGGGTCACGCACTCACCTGCTCCGTCACAGTTTTCAGGAGGAAGTTCAACAGCTCCAAGCTCTTGGCAACTTTCTCTTTGTCAGCCTTCAGGATACACTTGCCAACCATTTTCAAACTCTGCAAATTAAATGGGGAGATGGAGAAGCAGCATGTATTAAATGGGGAAACAAGTCACTCTTCTCTGGAGAAAGCAGAAAATGAGCAGAAAATCATCGGTGGGATTAACCTGTCACCAAAATAACTCCGGAACACAAAGCCCACCAAACCCTGGAAGTGCTCAGGAGGGTACACGGTGGAAGCTGCTGATGCTCAGGTTAATTAAGAAACAGCTGGACAAAGTAAGAGCAAGCACACCACAAAGGCACAACCTCTCTGCTCTCCCTAGTTTCTACACTAAAACAGAAAAAGAGGAACAATAGCATCCGCCCCGGCCCTGGAAAGGCCAGGAGCCTGCCAGACAACAGACCCACCTGAGGGACAACGGCGACTCAGCTGCAGAAGCTGGGATTTACACGTAAAGCGCTAATGCAAAAACCCATTAACACTTACACCGAGGAAATCCCAGTTGCCAGCACTGGAGCAGGGCCTGTCAATCAAGCTTAAATTCACTGAAACGACCGAGAGAAAAATTTCATCTCTTTGCGTTCCCTTTATGTGCTGTAGGGTTTCTGAGACACGGAAAGGTCTGGCTTAGAGGAAAATCACTCCGAAGATAGGTCAAATAAAAGCCAGTTATTTACAAGTGGGGAAGGGCAGGAAATAGCCATAAAAAGGCAGCTGGATCAAAGAGGTGCCCAGGGGCTCAGGGGGACTGATCCTCTGCCCGCAGCTGGTCCTCGCAGCCCCGCTCACGTGGCAGTTTTCTTCCCCGCTGTGTTTACACGCGGACGCGCTCGCCACAGCAAGCCCCTCAGCCTGCACGGATCACACTTGGATGAGAAGGGATTTGCAGGGACCAGTTTATTGTGGGCAGCGGCATGCCCCGTCACAGCCTGCTTCTCTAGAAAAGGCCGCGCTTGCGGCCAAGCTCGCCTTCACTTGGAATCTGAACGTGCCAACCTAGCCAACTGGCCAACAGGAAAGGTCCACTGGCCCCTCAGCATCCTCGTAGCCTCAAGCAACACACATGGGATAAGTCACTGCACAAAAACCACAGCCCTCGGTGGGTGGAAGGTCCTACTTCTCCAGGAGGTGCCATCTCCCCCATTAGACCATCTATTGCTTTTTCTCCATTCAGACTGGAAGTAATTTTAAGGTCTCTGAGCAAGCTATGCTCCATTTACATCAGCATAAAGCTAGCAAGTAAAGTAGAAATCTTCACAGACACAGAGAGAAGCAAGAAATTCATTCCCCAAAGCAAGCTCTTTCAGTAATGATGTCCACAACAGAAAAATAATGATGGTCAGCAAGAGTGTAAGGAAGATGTTGAGCAGAAAAAGTGGGGAGACCAGATAACAGATCTGCAGGAACAGCAGCCTTCAGGTAGAATTATCTGCACAGGCTCCACACTCTGGGAGTATCTTTTTTAAACAATAAAGATACAGTTATTTCCTGACCTGGATGGTCCGCTCAAGCCCTGTATTCATGTTCTGCTGGCTGGAATTCAGGTGCAACTTCATCTGACTATCAATAACTTGCTAATTGCTCTCTCCTGATACAGACAGATATGCTGTAAGTCTATTCCAGAGCTGTCAGTACCCTACAAGGTCACACAATTCAGCAGCTCTGAAGCCTCTCAGGTAAAATGAGGAACAAATATAGGGTGTGTGACTTAAAAAAAAATAAAATAAAATCTTCACATGTGGGATGTAACAGCCCATGGGTCGTGCACATGCCATTTATTAGGCTTACCACAATTAATAATAATAATAATAATGATAATTATAATCAGCAAATCAATTATGAAAACAAAACATGTGGATTTGCATAAAAAGTTTCTTTGCAATTAGAAGAACACGATATTGCCAGGCTAACAGCCATTACTTGTGGTTAAAGAAGCTTTCAGAGAGCTGTTAAGCTGAGACCCCTATTTTGCCAAGTTGTGTACAAGTTCACCGTGAGAGAAGATCAGTATGGATTGTCAGCTCTTCAGGACAAGAGGAATCAGGACAGTACTGCAAGAGGGAGCCTCAGTGAAGCCAACTGTCATTTCATTTTTTAATACACAAACATTTTGGAATTAAGGAGGTGTTAAAAATAAATTGTGTTCTCTCTGCACTGCAGATCAGTGATGTGGATGACTGCATTGAAATCGTGCTGGCTTGTCCCTGTCTGTTCTTGCTGCCATTCCTGCTTCCCAGAATTGCCCTGGTGCTTTTGAAGGGTTTGAAACAAATCCTACTGAAGTCACCAGAAAAGTCCTATAGCTCTGAACGACACGTGAGGGGCTGATTTTCAGGTTCTTGGGAAACTGAGACGTGCATGCGTTGAGTTTGGGGTGCCCAACCAAATTCACGCAGACTTGCAGAACAAAAAAAGGGTGGCTGGCCCAGCTGGAGATGGAAGAGATCACTGGTCTAGCTACACCAGAGCTGTAAGATACAGCATCCACATTAAAAGCAGTGTTTTGCATGAGTCTGGAAACACAAGCATAGTTCCACCAGCATAAATAGCCAGAAGCAATCCAGCAGGTGCTCTGCAAAAAAAAATAGCTCCCTGCTGAAATGGATCACTTTTAAAGAGCTCTCAAAGATGAGGAAGGAACAAGGAAGAGGGTGTGGGTGGGTGGAGAAGCCAAAGGAGCAGTAAAACAGCAGCAGGTAATTAATTCCTACAGAATGCACAATTTTCTCTAGCCCAGAAGCAGAATGGATTGGCTTTAAGGAACCTGGATTCACAGAAAGTCTTGCTATTTCTCAATACATGTCTTTTCCCTTTCCCTTCTGCTACAAAGGGTGTGAAAGAAATACACTCCAAAGAGCACAAAAATGCCAGCGCCTCTGTACGTCAAGCCACCTCAAAGCCTGGAGTCCAATTTCTGCTTGGCTCAGTGTCACCGATTATCCCGATCTCATCACCTCAGAGCACTTCCCCATCACGCCTCACATGAGACGGTATCTTCCGTCACGCATCGCTTCGCTCGTGGCCTCCCATAGCAGGGAGCGTACAGAGCGGAGCATTTGCTGCGGTGGGATTTGTGTTAGCATGTGGCATCAACGTAAACACGCTCTGGTTATGTAAAAGCAGCTGCCTTTGGACTGGAGCTGCTGGGAAGCCTTGGAGAACTGCTCCCAGGGAATGAAATCCCAAACCTCTTCAATGGGAACTGGGTCCGAACCTCAAAAGCAGCTTTCCCAAGCATTTGTCATCAATTCTTACTACACAAGGTACCGACCACTGTCTGTGCATTATGGGTTTGCACAGCAGATTGCTCTGGTCTGCTCCCTCGCTCGGCTTCCGAAAGACGAAATTAGCACTGCCACTCAATTGCGTAGGTCAATCATTTTACAGGTCTACCCTGATTTCATTTGGGGAATGTATAAAATACAATCATAAAATTAAAGCAGAAGCGATTATGTAACAGATGGCAAACTGCAGCACATGGCAAACATGCCTTAAAAAGAAAAGCAGTACCTCAGTCATCTGCAGCGTCTTTAGGAGAGTCTCAAACTCCGGTTAGATCGCGAAAGACTTGCACAACGTTGGCAAGTATCTGCATTTTACGTAGCGAGACTGAGGCACAAAGCAGTGGTGTTGCTCCCAGCTATGCTACAGGTCGGTGGCACGGGGTTCAGCGAAAACGCAGCAGAACTTGTCTAACCACCTGTCCTGCGATTCTCCGCCGTGTGCTGTTCGAAAAGATACCCAGCTCTCCCTTCCCCTGCCCTCTGAAAGTGTTACCAACCCGAGTCACACAACCCAATCACTCAGTACTAAAAGCAGAGTCCACGTGGCTTATATTAAACAGCATCACGCGCTGATTACGCTGTTTTTCTCCCATTTTCTGCTTTTCTGCTCCTTCGGTAACAGCCAGTCACTTTACAGGGAGTCTCAGTCCCAGTTACAGCTCAGTAATACCTGGGACGGTTAATCCTGCCTGTACATCTGAGCTGTCAGCAGATCTGGGCAAGTCATTTTCCAGAAGGAAAAAATATGGAGGCAGTTTTCACAGCTGGAACTCCCATCTCACCTCAAGCCAATACTGCAACACAGTTCCTGCCTCGCCCTGCGTGGAGTCAGCTGGCAGAGACACTTCTGCCTTGTTATGTCAAACACGCTGCTTCCAAGAGCCTCTGGCTGTTTCTGGTGGATGGCACTCCTGCATCCAAAGTTCTCTGCTTCTAGGGTTTCTACAAGGAGAACAGCACGGCCCCAGCATCTTATCCAGCAGTGAGTTTTCTTATATTCCTGATTCCTGTATGGCATACCACGGAGGTATCCCAGCCACTGCAGGACCCAATCTTCACTCTATCTCTCATTGCACTTCACAACACTCCTTCACCTTCACAAAGTATAAACCAAGTTTGTTTGGAGCACAGGAGGTGAATATCTGCAGTGATTCAGTCACACAGGGAGGACTGAGGGCTGGCAGCCAGTTAACCGCACAGCTCCGTGCCTCAGTTTCCCTGGTAGGATTTCAGTTCAAGCCCCACTGAAACCTGCAATACAGCAAAAAGAGGTGCATCCAGAGCTGGAGTCAGCATCCTGGCCGCTGCCCAGCCTTCCCTGCGGGGGAAATGGCAATGTGCTGCTCTGGAAACCTCCACATTCACCCCACCAGCAATCCCAGCCTGGCTGCACCTCTCCCCCTTCCACAGGTACCACACTGCGGGGCGCACTGGGCCCAGACTGACAAGACACAGCAGTATCTCCGAAGTGCAGAGGAGTGTTCTGCTACCAAAGACAAGCACATTTCCTAGCTAGGAGTTTGAATGCCATTCAATATTTATGCATTCCCAGCACGTCCTTCAGCCTGTTCTGTCGTTCAAAATAAACAACCCTTCCCCTCCGTGGGATCAGCCTGACAGATCCATCACCGCTCCGCGAGCTGGAGAAGCCCGGCCAACCTGCATTCTTTCCACACGCTGCGCTATCTCCATCCTTCCTCCTCCTCCCCCGTAACAGACGTGATGCTGATGGACAAATGTGCAGATTAATGGCTGAATACAGTGCCAAGAGCCTTCTGCAAAACACACACCTCCACCCACCCTGCGCTACCTTACCCCCCCGGCACAGCCCAAGGTTTTACAGCAAATTTTCTTCTCCAGCAGCAAACAGTTCAGCAAAATTTCCACCCTACTGAATGCCCACGTTCACGGTGAGAAAGCACGGAAGGGGCCTGACCTCAGACTGCTTCCACCCTGACCGTGAAAGCTAAAGCTTCGCCCCAGCTCCACGCCGCGTGCAGGGTCCCAGAGCAAAGACACAACCTGGCATTTTGCTGCTGGTGCGGAGCCACAACCAGAGGCACCCCAGTAAGTGGGTCTGGGGCTCTACAGGCGCACGCCCATCACCTGGGTCCAGGTGCAGGATCTCCCACGTCCACACACAGGTATGCTGAGAGGTTTGGGAGGGGCACAGCCTTCATCTGCTATTTAGAGGTTAATAACAAACCGACAGCCAAATGAAGTCTTTTAGTATTCTGCATGCTCATAGCTCCTGTTGTTATCTGATGTAAGCACCCTCACCTCACCTGTAATTACTCTCACATTTCTCCGGAGAGGTAAGCCGGTATCATTCACACTTCACAGGGGCTCAGAAGGCCAAGTAACACAACTGAGTGATGTAGAACATGACAGAGCCAGGAATCAACTCCAAGCTTCCCAAAACCCCAAAAGCCAACCCCACAGACTTCCCCTCAAGACAATATTCACAAGAACCCAAGGTAGAACTTGGGGTTAAATCACAGAAGACAAAGAGGGGAGGAGGGAAGAGCATGCCTCTCCACACCAGCTTCCATCTATTCTCAGAGCCAGCTCCATTTCCAGCTCCAGGTACAGAAGATACACAAGGAGAGGTTCTCACCACCCACCCGAACAGCACACAAGGAGGAGAGAAAGCACTGACAGTCCCTCCTCTTCTCCATTCTCTCTCACTAAGTTTCTGAAGACTGGAAGTATAAATGTTCAAAACTTTTTTTTCCTTGTGTCTTGGGCAGAAAGAAGTCATCAAGAAATGCTCACAAAGGGAAGGGAATCATGAAGTTTCCGCTTGTCCCTGACTGAGAGAGATGGAAGACCCGAGCAGACCCACAGGCTGAAGAGCATAACTAAAGGGCATTTTTTGCAATGTTTATTTTGGCTATTATTAGAGGGAGGAGCCCAAAAAATGCAGAAGCCATTCTCACAGAAAATGTCAACGCTTTCCCAAGTTTAAAGATTTTTTTTTTTTTTTTTTTTTTTTTTTTTTTTTGACAGACCGTATGAAAATGCAGCAGGGAAAAACCATACAGGACAGCTGAGAGAACAGAGGAGAATGAATTCTCCACAGAGACATTCAGTACTCTGAAAGCACGTCAAAGATATCAGTTAAATCACTACTGGCCTCATTTTACAAGCTAAGAGGCTGAGAAAGGGCAATGAATTAAGAATTTATAAAGATGGACAGATAAAAGTTCAGGCAATCTTCAAGAAAAAAAAATGAAGAACGGCTTTTTTAGAGATTTGATGAAGTCGCTATTAATAATTTATCTCCCTACAAATTAAGAGACCGATAATAAAACGTGATGCCCTTTCAGAAATGAAGGGCATGTCTACATGGGAAGGCTAGATAGTCTATCCCTCTCCCCCAACATTCTGAGGGGCTCCAGGTAGTTATTTTGAATCCCTGGCTGAACAACACAATAGCAACAAACCCTCTAATGCCATGCAATAAAAGTCTTCAGAGAGCACAGACTAGTAACTTTCAATCAATATGAGTCTTGGGAAAGAGGTCCCTTGCACAGGCCGTGTAATCCCCTGCCCACGTTCATGCCTTTCTACAGAAACGTGGTTGCCTGCCCAGTCCAAGCGGAAGGAGGCAAGCATTTTTACATTCCAGGATGCCCTGATCCCACTTTGGCTTCAAACAGCCAACTGGAACACTATCTCCTCTGCCCACCCCTTATGCAGGATACGACATTGACAAAACGATAAGGAAAAAATACTAGGAAAGCTGGGCCTTTCGGTGACGTACTTAGTGCAGAAGACAAAGGAAACCCTCAGGAAACTGCTGTGTACAAGGCAGAGAAAGCAGTTTTACCAGCGGTTTTTCTGAGGGTTGTTTTCTTTTCAAGTTGCTCAGCCACAAAAATACACTTTTTTCTGGGACATTCCTCAAAATCCTTTCCCACTTCCCCCTGACTTTCACACCGTAATCGGGAGTTTCAGTGTAAGTTAGGAGTTACACAAAGTACCTCAGTTCAGGAAGGCAAGCCGGTCCCTGGGAAAGGGCTGACAAAAAAAGGTAATGAAACGATGTATTCGGATCCTGGTGCTTCCTGCCCCAAATCTGTCAATGAGTTACTAAAAAACTGGCATGGCTTCAAGATCACTCTAAAGCCAAGACAGCAATTTTGTAACATATCATAAATAAAACAGAAATATATCTAACAAGGGGAACAAACACCAAAATGACAACTGGGAGAGCTGGAAAACCAAATTGAGAGGGGCTTCATAGATGCAAAAAGACAGTATGTGAGCCCCAGTAGCCCCAGAGATCCCTCACCAAACCAGTGCTGCAGTTCCCTGCATGAAACAAGAAACGTGGACCTCCTGGGTTCTGCCACTAGCCTCATCACACAACTCTGGGCAGCCTGAACTCAAAACAACCAGCATCCTCCTTTGATAACATGGGGATAGATTGCTATCCAACACACTGGGCTGTTCTGAAGCCAAGTTAAGGAACAGTCAGATTGTCCATGCACAAAGAGGGTCTCTGGGAGACTCAGGAGACTCCTTGGCTCAGCTCCCAGCCAAGCGTGTCATCTGTAAAACAGGGTGAACAACTTGAGTAAACCAAACCCATTAGCTCTTGGGTTTCTGCAAAATACTTTCTTCATTACATCAACAACTCACTGGTTTGAGTTTCCTTTGTAAAGCGCTTTGAGACGTACCGATAAAAGAACAAAGCTCTCTCAAAGAGGAAGAGGTCTCTGTCAGATGCTCTGGTATCTTAGGGGAGCTCTGTCATTTACAACATGAAGCAACACTTTCTTTATACTGTAAACACAACCAAGGCATCTAGACACCCAACATTAGAATCAACTGTAGCAAGGTTCTGCTTTGTGTAAAGTAACTATTTAGGACTCAAGTGGCCAAAACTGTGCCAGATCTCTTTGCGTCCTCACCTTTGCAGGCAGTCTCAGGTGACCCAGCAGAACAAGCCAAGAGCACCAAGAGCAAGCACGGCTCTCACAAGAACAAGTCAACTCCAAAGTACCCACCAGGATATCAAGACTTGCCTCGCTGACAGTAAGGAGATGGCAAACAGGAATCCCTCATTAGTGTGATATATGTTTTATAAGCATGCTTAAATATTTTGGGAACAAATAAGGTCAAGTTAGCTTATGTAAGCAGAAGAGCCATTGCCTCGCAGCAGCCAGAGATGCTATTTCAGGAAGCTGTCTCTTCATTTCAAGTTCCTGGCCGTTGACTCTCCCTCATCTGCCTCTTAGCTTTACGTGCATAATTCAATGATATCCAAGACTGTAGTTTTCTCACATTGCTCCTCTCCCAGTTCCAGCACTTACCACTGCCTAAAACCATCCGAGGCTCCCTGCTCCTCACCAAGTGATCTGCAGGTATGCAGTGCAACCCTGAGGCAAGACAGGATGAGAAGGCAGGCACCAGGAGATACCGTCCTGTCCTCTCTCACAGCCTTACACTGCAGTGGCAATCCTGCACTTCCAGGAACCACCAGCCCCGTAGCTGCAAATCTGATCAAGACAACAAAGTCTTCAGGTAACAGCTTCCTTGTGAACAATACTGCTGCTTGAAGTACAAGCGCACATCAGTAGAGTTAAAGAGTTGGCCCTCCTTGGTTATTTAAGACTTCTCCCTAGGTCAAAGAAAAGGTATAAAATTCTGCATTATCATGTATTCCTTTTAAATGGATCCTGGTGCTTCCTACCCCAGGTATTTGTGAGGGATGATGGCAGGAATAGCCAACGACATCAAAGGCAGATTAGAGATTGGGCAACAAAACTTCATCATTTTCCACAGCATCATGAACTACTGCTCTCAGTCAAGGTTCTCACGGGTAAGCACTCACATGCCTACACCTACGTACTTATATATCCACCTCCAAAATCACTGCTGACCTGGAACGGTCCACCGAAACAAGTCTCAGACAAAAAGGGATGGGACTGAGCTGCAGGAGAAACTCTCAGTTCTGCAAACACCCTCCCTACCCTCTAGATAATCAGAGGCATGTGTGGACATCACAGACAGAAAAGGGCTAATGTTTAGCCCGGGCTCTTGCCTAACACAGTTCAAGGAAACTACCCTGAAAGACTGCTACCACAGATGGAGCCCAAAGCTGTGGACAAAATGAAATCAACAAACTTTGGGAATAGTCCACAGATAGAGGGAATGATATCTGTGTGTGTATATATAATCATGACGTGGATGGCATGGAATAAGGGGTTGATAGTGTCCTTGTTTTGGCAGGGATGGAGTTAATTTTCCTCTCAGTAGCTGGTGTGCTTTGGATTTCATATGTGAAGAATGTTGATAAACACCCTGATGATACCAGCTGTTGCTAATGAGACCAAGGACACTGTCCTGCTTTCCAGGTCTCACTGATGTGCAGATGCAGGAAGCTGGGATGGATATAGCCAGAAGAGTTCACCCAAACTGGCTGAAGAGAGTATTCCATGCCATAAATGTCAGGCTCAGTACATAAGGCATGGGCTATATCGGTCATTGGGACACTGGGCGGTGAGAAACCATGCGTTGTTCATTCAGTATCTTTTAGTATCCTTATATTCTGTTATTATTGTAATTTTCCTCTGCTATTCTACTAAACTGTCTTCATCTCAACCCATGAGTATTCCTTTCTTCCCAATTGCCCCCCCATCCAGCTGGAGAGGAAGAGAGTGAGTGAGAAACTGTGTGGTGACTCGGGATAAATCACAACGCCCTGTAATTTCAGCCCCATAACTTCCACTCAACCTTCAGCTTCTCCTTCAGTCAAGCACACAATCTCCACCTGCCAATTTGGAGTGAATAAACTCTTCAGCAAATTATTTGAATGGTAGATTACTCTTTGACAAATACATACTTTCTACAGATTGTAAATTTGCTCAGTTTCCAGCCTCTGACTTATGCTACAAGGGATTTTTTACCATCTCCAGAAGAGACACCAGGCATGATATGAGTATTGTCCTACTGCACCACTGCATGTTTTTACAGCTATTGCTCAGATACGTGAGCATTTCTGTGCCATCAAAAAGACACAGAATACCTTTGGCGGCTTGAGAAAGTTTTGCAGCACAAGTGCCAGCCTTTGGCTATTAACCAAAACTGTTATATGGAATACAAAGTCCTCGATCCCTCCTAATTACAGGAACATTTAAAGATGTGCAGCTGCCCCAGCTCCAAGAAGGAGCCAAACCAGCACAGAGGGAGCAGGAGGGAGACAAAACCCAGTACATATACGTCCACCACTCTGTAAAAATGTAAAGTCAGGGCTTTTTCAGGCCAAAAAGAGAACTGGCACATGTGTACCACTGCCAGTGAATAGCATGGGAGGCCTCCTGCCTGCAGGGTATACCTTGGACAGCCCAAACAAACTGACAATATTTCCCAGGAATTTTTCTTTAAACACACATGACCACAGAAATGAAAGGCACTGAGGAAGCTTTGGTAGCAAAGCTCATTAAAATACTGGCTGGATTACAAGATGCTAAATTTTCCCTGACAAGAACAACATCAAGGCACTGTGCACGTTTGTGGTTTCCCAGCGAATCACTGAGTCCCGCAGGTACTCAGCTGCTGGGGAAACACGGAGACGACCGGGTCGGGAGGAGTGGTGTGTTTTATGTAGCTGGAAAATAAAATCATACCTAACTCCACCCATTGGATTCCTGATGTAATCATTAAATAAAAGCTATTTAATAAAACCCAGGACTACCTGCTTCCTCAAGAATTATAAACAGCACCTCTGTGCTGTTTAAATTCCTTGATTTAAACTTCCTTAGATTTTATCCTTCCTTGACAAAAGAAAACAGAGCTAATTGTTCTGTTCCATTATGGTAAATTATAGAAGGGCCTAAATCATCACGTAACCAACGTTTAATGAATGAAAGCTACACTTAGAGGTCAATACTACAGTTACGTAGGAACACCAAGACTGGAATCTCCCATGTCATCAAGTTTAGTCACCACACCATAACATTAATTTGGCTGTTTGGTTCCCCTCACGTCAATCCACAAGAATATAATTGCATGGGTTTGCTTCTTCAGTCTCCTGTCCCACAGATCACCTCCTACATAACAGCTGCACCCAAAAATTGTCTTCAGGTACAATCCACACTTGCCATTGAGAATGAGGAGCCCGGTAATTTCTGCATCACTGTGTTTTCTGTACAAATTATTTTCTAATGTATTAGAAAGGCCTGCAATGCACAGAGTCAGAAGTCTAGTGGACCTCGGCTCTTTCTCTTTGGCCCTGAAGTTCATTCAACTACAGAACTTTCATAACATTTTCTGAATTAAGTCACTGTTCACAATACTTTTCAATTAAAAACTTATTTTTTAAAACCACCTTAAATTGATCTGAATGAGTGTATTGCCTAAAACTCAAACTCTGCCTCTTGGATCCACACACTGCTGGCACCAGGCACATTTCTTGCATCCTGTGAAAATACATCTCAACAGTGGTGTTACAAGCACGCTGTAATCCTGTGAACACCACTCAGACCTGGTGCAAGCAGGCACAACCCCTCTCAGACCAGTTAAGCTGAGCACAGCTGCAGACTCCAGCTCTGAGAAGGAGCACCCCACCAGTAAAAGCAGCAGCCATCAGGTGCTATCTGTACGTTTAACACGTTGAAGCTTGTTACCTTTGTCACTTGGCTGATGCTCTCTCTGATCAATTCCTCCCACTCCTCCTCTGTCATTAAGAGCTTCAGTTCACGAAGTAGCAGAACCTTCTGGAGAAGCAAACAGGCCTGGGCCTGAAAGAGAAAGGGGAGAGGACAGGTGAAACTCTGCAATCTCTAGGGAAAGCATTAGCAACGTAAATACCCCGCGGAAGTAAACAGCTACGGACGGCATCCAGAGATCGGCATCTTACGGACGTTCTCTAGACCCTAACGAGATCCCTCCTCGGGAGACAGGGTGGTGGGCTTTAGTTGAATGCACATACTTAAAAGAGAAAGTCAAAGGGGAGGGGAGGGATCATGCTTGTAGATTTAGGCAGTAATTAGATTTAGGCATTAATATCCAAAATACGCTTTAGTAGCTGCTCTGAGCACATCACTTTCAGTCTCCAAAAGTCTTCCGGCAGCCCTTTCCATGACCGTACCATTCACCGTGCCCCAACAAATGCAGCAGGCACAAATAAACAAAAATAAAAGCTGGCAGGTTAGCAAATGCTTCGTTTCAAAGGAACCTGAGACGGTAACTGCTGCTCAGAGCAGCACTCAGACTTGCCCTGGAGTCAGGACTTGCTTATTAAGCCTCTACGTTAACACAGCAAGGAAAAGAGTAGCCACCAGAAAACCAACAGTAATCTGCAATCTTCTTCAAGTCCTTTGCTATTCCAGAATTCCTACTTTAAGGCTTTCTTAGGTACAAGAAAAACAGACAAAAGCAAATGACAGAAATGCTCAGCATATACTAATGAGGATTAGTGCAAATACTTTAGAGGATTTAAATTAAAAAAAATCTTTGTAGCAGCATGGAATTAGTGGGAAAATTCTACCCATATATAAAGAAAAAATGTTGCCTCTAGCTGCCATCACACAGACTGAAATTAAATGTAGGTCTAAATACCAAAAATCATTGGGAATTACATCAAGAGTTAATCTCGTCCAAAGAAAGCAAGGGCTGCCATTTTTTAACCATACGTTGCAACTGGACTCACCCTACAGAAACCAAATGGTTTGTAAGACCATTTACCAAAGACGTTACTGAGATAAAATACCTAAGAGGCGTCAAGAAAAAATTCAGCCCAGTGATACCCAGCCTGGCCTCCACATACCCTTTGGGCCCAAAGGAAGCAACCTGGAAAACGTAGCAGGAGGCTAAAAATTGGCCATATGGTACCCACACTTCTACGGGAGCATTTTTAGGGAACTATTTACTGAAGAACTCAAAGTGAGGGAAGAGAAGAAACCTCTGGATCTCCTGAGAGCAATAAGACCATCCAAAGTTGTAGGCAGTCGAACAGGACACCTCACAAGCTCAAGGTCTGTGTTTCCTACACAACACACTCCAGGCTTCTGGGAAGGACAGGACACGAAACGCAGGTCCTCCACCAGATAATTCCAGCACCTGTACTTGTGTTACAACAGAGCAGTGTCACACGTCTATGTGATCCTACCTCCAGTTTGCACTAGTGAGAATTATCCAAACAGAGCAAGCTTTCACTCACAAACAGAAATTCTATTCTTTACTTGAGGGAGAAAATGTGGCAGGGAAGCAGTGAGATTACCTCAAAAGATTTATGTTGATTTAAAGAGAGAGAGTGCCCTAACGCCATGTTTGAGGGAGGCAAGCTTACGTAGTCCTTGTAATTACGGGGAGGCTGCGCCGTACAGAACAAATGACGGCACGTCTGCACGCATGTACCAAATGTAGTGGGAAGTCACTTCAGTGCAATTACAAAGGGAACGTGACCCTCGGAGCAGATGAAAGCCCAGAATTCACACTGGATTCTGGGACCATCTCTTCCTTGACAATGACAAAAGCACTGTAAGCACGTGCAGGGCACAGGAAAGGGTCCTGTGAAGCTATGCTAAGAGGACTGCAGATTTACTCAAGACCTGCACAGAGGGCCAGAGGCAACAGTGAGACAGGCCTGCTCCGGAATCTACCAGAGTGGGTGGGAGCACTGCATGTCAGTGAGGAAAAGAACTGGGGAGGAAAAAAAAAATAAAAAAAACACTCAAAGCCATGCAAAGTAAGAAGCAGCTCTGGAGACCTGAGACTCAAAGGCTGGACTGACAGAACAGAATCTGAATGGGATCTAGTCTGCAGTAAGCACTAAGCTTGAAAATTATTTTAAAAGAAAGGAAAAAAAAAGCCCACTGAACATTCCCTCATGTGTCATAAATGAGGAAGTCAAAACACCAGGTCGTCCGAGAACCTTGGCTGGTGCTATCACTCTTTAGCAATTCTGTCACACTCACAGCTTTCACGCCTCCAGCCCATGTATTAGATTCAAGCAAAGAGAAAATATGTTTCGAGTTTCATGCAATTAAAACATTGCCATTGCTGTACTCAACACAATCCTGTGTTTCCTGATTGTTTTTTAACCCAATGATAATTCAGTACTAAGCATGAACAATTTTTCTCATTGAAAGAATAAAAATAAAATAAAAGATTTACTTGCTGGTTGAAATCAAATTTGGCTTAAGAACATCTCAGTCAGAGAGCAAACGTGACCCTAATAATTACAAGCTCCTCAGCGCCCAGTCCTGTGCTACGCTGTAGTTTAAGGTTATTTTATTAATCAGAGTCGGCGACTCTTCTATTCCTAGAGCGAGTTATTAACGCGTACCTCTCCTAGAGCTTATTTTTCCAGAGCAAACGTCACAGCTAAATAGTGAGAGTTAAACCACAGGGAGAGGAACTGACGCCAGCAGAGTCAGCCAGAAAAATCAAAACTAAAACCCTGTTCTTCAATCCCAGTGCAAGGGTAAACCCAGTAAGAACCAGCACTTCCCACTCCTCCTGCTGACGCCATCCCATCTCAGCAAGTTCCAATCAAAACAGGAGGGGCACCAAGTTTCTCTTTGAGAAAGAGGTGCAGTCATCACACCTTGCTCACAGCATCTACCAGCACGTGAAAAAAAAGATCCTGGATGTCATCAGAAGAGTGCTTAACAAGTCAATGTACTCAGAGAAAACAATCTAGCAACCCGGACCACAAAGCTGCCACATCACCTTGGAAACAAAGAGTCCTCAGCAATGGCTTTTCAGCCACAACTCCCTATGTCAGGGCTACGAAATGCCAAACCACTGGCTGGAAGGGCATGAAACAGCTCCCCGTGGGCCCTGGTACAATTCGCAAAAGGATTTTAAACACTCCAAGAGGAATCACCTTAATGACCTCCGTGAGGTCATGAGCTTCACCAGGTAATATATGCTTTGTCACCAAATGCAAGAGGGGCTGAGAGTATGAGTGCTTTGCAAAAGTAAGGAAAGACCCAAAGTGAGTCAGGTCTCTAAGAACAGATCTCCTCAAGGTCACAAAGAAACAGCTCTCTCTTTGCAGTTCGTTTTCCTTGTTTAATCCTCTCAAATAAATGGCCACAACACAGCTGAAAGTGGATACATTAGTGGTGTGAACATGTGCATGTGTAAGTGCATGTTCATCTCCTTGCACCTGCTTCAGAGTTCCCAGACACCACAAGCCATCTTACCTGCCCATCTCGACACATCACACCAGTCTGATTTTGGGGAGCCCAGATGCTCAGTGCTTTTTAGGAAAACAGCCTCAAAAAAAAAATGAAGCTGCTCAGAGGGATTTTCAAGCCATCTCCTGGAATGAGGTTCTTCCCATTGCTAGTCTCTTCTGGAAACACACACCACTGTCATTTGGTGGTGCATGCACGCAAGAACACACACACGCAAGAAAACTACATGAATGCAAGCATGTAAGATGTTTTCATTCACATGCATTCAAAAACCATACAAAGCAGCATTTTACAAGCTTGCACTCGAAGACAGAAGCCCTGTCTTTGCTGAGCAGCAGAGAAAAATAAAAACTTTCCCAATGCACACATCACACGTCGTCTTTCTCACAGCTGCCTCAGAAGCAGCTGGGACCTGGCCACTGGAGGAGGCACCAACCTTACACCAACAACCGATTCCTACCTCCTCAGCAAGGCTTCTGAAGTGCACGGCCACGCACAGAACACCTCAAGAAGAGCCAAGCCACCCCAGCTAGTTCCAATCTTTTGCACCAGAACACTGTCAACTCCTGTAATTCCTCACAGTCCACCATTCACCCGTACGTAACATCTTCACGATGTGGCTTTTACACACGATACAGAGATCAGCCGCACGTTTTACCATCACATCACACAATTAAAAGTTTGGCAAGTGATCCCACAAAATTCAGACCTGGAGCTCAACAACTGCCCAGCTCTGTCCCTCTCCCTTGCCTTCCCCAGCATCACTGATTTTTTTTTTTTAAGTCTTACAAACATTTGGTATTTTGGAGGCTGCCAGAACAATATTGTTCCGAAGAATATCTTAGAGGATTCTTCACATTTTCTCAGCGCCAAATCAAGTCTGTTGCGTTCATGACTAGCCAAGTATTATCAACACCTCACAAATGCACAAAAATAGCAGAAGGTCCAGAGTCCCAGTTACCAAATTCCGTTCCAGTTCAGAAGAGAAAGTCATGTGCCACCCTGCATATGCACAATCTTGGAAATGAGAATGTGTGAGAATAGTTACAAGCAGCTGACAGCCAAATTAGAGCTTTTTATTAAGAGTGGAGGAGAATGCTGCAGCCCATCTTGTGTCCTAGGAGCCACCCAGTTGCCTAATCAAAACATCTTCTCCTTAATGTCAGTTTTTAAAAAGAAAGACCACGAAATAGTAAATAAATAAATAAAAGTGAAGTCTATTCAAGCAGGGACAGCAAAGACGTACACTCCCACAAAGATCCATCAACCAGATGACTCAATGAGTGGAAACGCTCACTATCAGTCCGTGTGGGAGAAGAGAAAAAACAATAACTGCAGTGCTGACCCTGCGATTTTCTGCCAGCTTTGTTTACTTCTTTTTATCCACAATGATTACACAAAACACCATTCAATAGAAACGGTCAAGATTCCTTTCTGAAATGAGAAATGCACAGTAACTGAGATGCGCTGGTAATTCCCAGATGTGCTCACCTACCTTCTTGAGATGCTAAAGAGGAGTCCAAGCTGGTGAGATTGCTGGGTTATACAACCTACCTTTGCCCTTCGAAGTAATGGACAAGACACGCAGCCTGACCATTTAAAATGGCAAAAAAAAAAAATGCATTAACCCCTACCAGTTCAGCCACTGGTTTCTTACTGAAAGCAAATACCTCGCACAGGTGTAGCATCCACGTAGGTCAGAACGGCAGCTCTCCCCAGTCGCCATCCAGGTGAGCTGGATGGAGGGGAACCGATCAAGATCCCCTTCAATCACTGCAGTTGTGAGAGAGGAAAGGCAAAAGCAAACAAGGCTTTGCAATGATGTAGAGATTCTGTTTGCAATGGGGAAGAGATGAAGACATGACCTAAATTGAGGTTGTTTTTCAAATAAAAGCACACACTGTTAAAAGCGAGACACTTGTTTCTGATGCAAAAAGAAATTATTTTCTCAGTCCCAAGCGTTTTAGGAGGCTGGCTGGAGGTGGCTTTGCAAGCAAGTGAAAAAAGATACCACACAGACACACTCCCATGAGGAGACACTGAAATCAGCAGTCACCTGCGGCGACCATGAGAGGAACAAGAAACAGAAGATGGGCCCATGCCGCAGCACACCAAACCCCGCGTCTTCTGAGTCCTCACACGGCTGTTTCGCCAGACAATCTCAAAGCAGCTCGCAGGCTCCAGCTATTAGCCCGTCCAAATTCTCTTACGGCATTTCCAGCTTGCTGGAGAGAGGCAGAAAGTTTAACTGCCTTGCCTGAAGCATGCGGAGGGACAGAAATGTCTCCTTAGGTCTGACCCAGGACAGTGTCAGAGCTACGTCAGACCTCCCTGCACGTTATAACAGAAGCAGGGCAGAGTTTAAAAGCTTACCAAAGACATTAAGATGAATTTTCCCCACCTTATGCATCATGGACACAGTTTTACCAACATGAAGCATGTCACCAGCATAGCAAGAGCTTCTTTTTCGCCTTATATAATCACATATATGTTAAAAAAAGAAAATGCTACCTGAAAAATTACAAGTTTGAGGAACTCAAATATATTTTTAGAACTGAAGAAGCATCAGGAGCTTTACTACTACCATCGTTTCACTGCTCTTGGAAGTCCAGGAGACAAAAATATACAGGTGGTGTCACACCACACAGGCTACTGGTATCTCAGAGAAGTGACGTCTCCCTTCTGGCACCCACACCACAGCAGCAAAGCTCCAGCACAACCTGACTGGGCAGCACATCTGACTCAGTGCCAGCACACATTATAAACCAGCAGCTCCCAGCACGTAATCCTCAGCATTGAGAATATTCTACAATCAGGGATATGGCAAAAAAATAATTGCACTTTTAGAAATTCTCACCTACCAGGCCCTTTGAGACGGCAATCACATGAATCACATACTGCATTCGTGACAAATGCCACCAGGAAAGAATATATGCCAAGAATATGGGAAATTCTAAGTCAGCTTTCGTTTAATATTAAAAATAGTCAAACTATGAAATAAATTCCTGTTCCATGA
>WHYT01017411.1:1047233-1086272 GCA_009806455.1 Tetrax tetrax | reverse complement strand
AAAAAAAAAAAAAAAAAAAAAAGCCCAAAACACCAACCTCCCACTAAAACCCCAGCTCACAGCAAGCTCCAGCTAAGGGGACTACTGGTTACAGGAGAACAACCTGTCATTTATTACTGCAGGGCAGGATGTCCAGCGCGCCGCAGCAGAAGTCTCTTCCAATTACTGTCAAAGCTTTTGTAAAAAGAAACAAACAGCATGCAAAGCCACGAAGCCAGTGCCAATCTATCCCTATTTCTGCTCCCACAGTTAAACTATTTTTACATTTACTTTGGGTGTGGGATGGAAAGAAAAGTTCCAACAGAGCACTCTTGAGTTTCAGGGCTTGCTTTTCATCTCTCTATCGCTTTTATTTAATGCATTTGAGCATTTCTCAGGCTATGAGCTACAAGTTTGTTTGATAAGGGTTTGGCAGGCAGAGTCCAAGGTAGGAACAGCCTAGAAGCTTATTCAAAAGGGCAAATCAAGAGAGGGAAAGGAGAATCATGGAATCACAGACTGGTTTGGGTGGGAAGGGACCTTCCAAGCCCACCCAGTCCAACCCCCCTGCAAGAAGCAGGGACATCTCCAACCAGATCAGGTTGCCCAGAGCCCCGGCCAACCTGGCCTGGAATATTTCCAGGGATGGGGCATCCACCACCTCTCTGGGCAACCTGTTCCAGTACTTCACCACCCTCAGTGTGAAAAACTTTTTCCTAATACCTAATCTGAATCTACCTCCCTCTATTTTGAAACCATTACCCCTTGAACTGTCACAACAGGCCCTGCTGGACAGTCTCTCCCCATCTTTCGTGTAGGTATCCTTTAGTTACTGGAAGACAACTATCATGTCTCCCCAGAGCCTCCTCTTCTCCAGGCTGAACAGCCCCAGCTCTCTCAGCCTGTCCTCGTAGGAGAGGTGCTCCAGCCCTCTGATCATCTTCGTGGCCCTCCTCTGGACCCTCTCCAACTGGTCCATGTCCTTCTGATGTTGGGAGCTCCAGAACTGGACACAGTGCTGTGGTGGGGTCTCACCAGAGCAGAGTAGAGGGGCAGAATCCCCTCCCTTGACCTGCTGGCCACGCTCCTCTTGATGCGGCCCAGGATGCCCACAACAATGGTGCTCCCTGGTCCGTACAGCAAATTCCCAGTACGCAGCACAGAATAAATTGCAGTTCAGTGTATGCTATATATATAAAATATATATATATTTCATAAAATAAAAAACTGAGCACTCCAACACCACAGGCAAGACAGCCTTCTTGGCTAGGAACTGTCATGGCAATACTTAACAGGACTTAAACTTAAAAACTCTGGAGTTTCACACAGCCTGTTGACCTCAACAGGACCAAGCTGCAAATTCTCTGGGGGAAGTGAGAAGAGGGGAAATAAATAAATAAATAAATAAATGGACTCTTTCCTAAGTTAAGGACAAACGAAAAATTATCCTTCAAGATTCTTAGCAAGTATCCTCACTGAACAAGTGTCAAACACCAATTATTTATGTAAAACATACAAAACGTATTTGAAGGCTTTAGATGTAAAAAATGAAAAGCAGAGGTGATTAAGAAATACTTGCCAAATCACATTTCCTCAATCATGAGCTGTAAATGCATTATTTTACACACGGCATGCACACACACATATTCCATGTATGTTTTAAATTCAAGGGGAAGGAAGGATAGGGCAAAGCCCTGGCTGCGGCTTAAAAAAATATTTTTGAGAACAAAAAATTAATTTTTAACCTCCTCAGCATTCCCGAACCAAGGTGCATGCAAGCAGTGAAGCCAAGACTCTCATTTCACCACTATCTAAAAGGTTTCAGAGTGGCAAGTGCCAGCGCTTTCTGGGATGAATGGCACTGTCGGGACGATATGGCCTGAACTCTTGGTTACGTAGAACTGCCCATGCCAGGACACCTGAGACTCTCCAGAACTACTTCTTGGTGTAAAAATGTGCTGCCAGTGCTCCAATGCAGTGACGGCACCGCACAGCGTGGTGCCCGGGCTACGCGGCGGCTCTCAGCAGGAAAGCGGCGTTATCCGTCACTTCACAGACTCCTGGTGCCTGCAAGCAGAGTCAGAGAGGGTTCATGCTGGCCCAGAAAACATCACGATCTGCACGATCATCTGGCTCAGGAGCTGAATTCAATACTTCCTGCTACAATCCAGTGTTTTCAGACCAATCCATCGGCTCTTTCAAGACGTTCCCTCAGCCAGCTGTGACAACGTCCAACACTGTTTGAGGTGGGCAGAACTTGAGCAGGATCCAATTCAGCCAGCACAGACATTGTCTTACCAGACATAAATTTCCAAGTCTGCAAATTTGCCCTCTTGCCTCCAGGAACATCCAATGGCACAGGAACACAGCAGAAGTTAACACTGACCAGATACCCCACCCACCCACCACTACCCCCTGCTCCCATACCTTCCCTGTGCCCACAAGCCAAGCTGTGGGCCAGAAAGGAGTTTCTTCCCAGCCTTCCCTCAGCCCGGCCTTGCCAAAAAAACACCAAATAGGAGATTTATGAGCCCGGGAACAAAATTCTCCTTGCCAAAAAGTGATCAAAACAAATGGTATTTTACAAGCTTAAATTAAGTTCCTGAGACAAATGGATGAGGAAAATTTTGCAAGGCTAGTTAATTACAACATGTAAAGCATTTAAGTGATACCTAAATCACATTTTACAACCTTGGCTGAGAAAGGCAATCTTACTCAGTGCGCTCCCACCAAACATCCCAGGTCACCAAGCTCTTGCAATTTGCAGTGGTTTAGAATACACATCTGCACTGCAGCCCCCTTTCATGCAAAGCACATTGTACCTGTTCCTCCTCCCTAGTAAAAAAGCAGAACCTTTAAACAACTCACAACAGCTTGCACATTAGCACAGTGAAAATAACTGTCACACGTGAGACACATTTTGCTCACTTGACCATCATCATACAAATGATTTGCTCAGGTCTTCTTGAGTGCAAAAAAATATCAATGAACTCTGTTGAGTTTGTGGGTTTTTTAACGTTAACTTTTACTTCTAAGCCTCCGAAATAGCCAACATCCCTCTCTCTTAGCTACTTGCTAAACAAGCTAAACAGTAGCTTGCAAACACAAGGGTTTGTGTCCTCTTAGGCTGCTGGAACATAGGACCCCAGCAATTCCTAGTGTGGGCCAACTTCCCAGTCACTACCTTAGCCATACTGAGCTCAAGGAGAAACTGAACACGGAAAAGCAATCACCTGCTCATCACCTGCCAGGCAGAGTGTTAAGTCCCTTCAACAGCAGGCGAATTGGGTCTCTCACTTCCTGTAGCTAAAGGAAAAACAAATGCACCACAACAATGTGGTGCTGTCTTCAGATCTTGGTCCTCACTTTGGAAGCTCTGCTTTTGGATTTGAGGTTTTACCACCTTGCTTACTGAAAAAGAACAAAGCTCGCTGGAATACAGCAAGGGAGACAAAACTGACGGTGAAGAAACCTCCATCTTTCTACCCCTCTCCTCTTTATTTTTATTATCCTTCATAAACATCTTCACTCATGGCTCAGATGCCCTGCTTTAAGCAGCAGCAATGAAAATTTAAGAAGTCCACCCAATCCCACGACTATTCCCAAGGCTCTGAACAGCAGCTGTCGCATCGATCAGATGAGCTGTTAACTTTATTCTGCTGCTACCGAGTCCTTGCCTGCCCTACAGAGAGTTTTATCACATTAGCCACGCTGGCACATCCTCCTCCTGCACAACACACAGACAGCTATTGCAAGACACGAGTACTTAAATCACCACCACTCAGTCTGGCTGAAAACAGGGAATGAAACCACCTCTATCAGAGGGCTGGAGCAGCTCTGCTGTGAGGCCAGGCTGAGAGAGCTGGGGCTGTTCAGCCTGGAGAAGAGGAGGCTCCAGGGAGAGCTGAGAGTGGCCTTCCAGTGCCCAAAGGGGGCTCCAGGAAAGATGGGGAGAGACTCTTTAGCAGGGCCTGTTGTGACAGTTCAAGGGGTAATGATTTCAAAATAGAGGGAGGTAGATTTAGATTAGGTATTAGGAAAAAAATTTTTACAATGAGGGTGGTGAAGTACTGGAACAGGTTGACCAGAGAGATGGTGGATGCCCCATCCCTGGAAACATTCCAGGCCAGGCTGGCCGGGGCTGTGAGCAACCTGATCTGGTTGGAGATGCCCCTGCTCTGGACTGGGTGGGCTTTGAAGGTCCCTTCCCACCCAAACTGTTCTATGATTCTACATAATGCAGCTGCACCTACACTAGTTACGGCACCCTCGGCCCTACAGGTGAAAACAGCCATTGCCTTCACCGACGAAGTCACACCAGTATGGATTTTTTAAATGTGCTTGAGCCAGCAGAAGACCCAGGACTAGCGGGCAAGTCACTGGAGCTGCTTGCCTGCAGACCAGGCATCTATACAGCACTCACCTACGTACAGGTTTCCTCGTGCCCTAAAACATCATTAACGAACGTGTTTAATCACGGACCACACTCTCACTGCTGCTGAGGGGATTTTTTCCCCTGCAAACAGTGCTCTGGATGATGTTTTTTTGCCAGAGCAAAAAAAGCCCCATCTTGCACCTCCCTAAGCAGAGGAGCCCGTTTGTGAGAGCCTGCTCACAAGGGTGGCAACGGAACATTTGTGCACAGTACAAGCAGGCACACGTTCGGCTGCCTGCTTCAGCACGGTTCTGTTGGCAGCTGGGACAGGAGCAGAAAAAAATCCTTAAAAAATAATAGGGAAAAAAAATAAAAAAAAAATATCAAAGCTCCCTCCTATGGTCACCACAATCTAACGAGAACCAGTGACAGAAATAAGATGTTGCTAGATTTTAAAGGCAGTAGAGATGAGTCAGTACACACAAGCAGAAGGCTTGACACCGCAATTTTTCAGGCAGTATCTGCACGTTAAATACTGGGCTTCAGTGGCAGGCTCTCTGCCTGAGATGAAGGGTCTGCCAGACGTCTGGGCAGTTAAAACAATGAACATATAAAATCACACACCGGACTCCTGGGCCAGGCCTTGCCAGTGGTGTTAGATCGTAGCTCTGAATGTTTTATTTGCCTACTAGGCTGGGGAAGACATCATTTACCTTGTGCTCTTCTCTCAGCAGAGGCCAGCAGGCAGACCTCAGGACACAGCAATCCATACAGAACAATCCATACATCTTTCTGCTGCTTTGGTGAACACAGAGGTTCATTTCTCCCAGGGGTCACCACTTACTGTATCAGAAAGGCCAATCAGTCTTAATGTTTGCCTCCAAAAAATAAGTCAGTATCTCATTATCCTAAACTCTTGAAAAACAAAAAAAAAGATGCCATGACAACACAAGACACATCAGTATGAGAACACAGATGAGCACCCATGAGCACTGATGTTTTCTTGCTCTTTCCCTAATGCCCAATTACAGGACTGAAACATTGGTGGGGAATATTTGTACCATGGGGTGTATACCAAGACTAGAGGAGAAAAGAACAGCCACAGATTCTGTGCAATGCATCCAAGCCTCTATGTTCCTCATTTAATAATAATAATAATAATAGCTCACTTCCCTCTCCACTCACAAATACACTTCTCTCCCAAGTTAAGAGCAAAATCACAATTAAAAAAAAAAAAACTAAGACAATTTGTTTTATTAATATGGCCCTGTCTATCTTATAGCATTTCTACTTTGCTTTTACAAGCTACTCACTCTAAACACCAGAGCAAGAAAAGCCCTTTTGTTAAGAAATAAAAGTAAATATTCTCACAGAACATCCCAGCAGCTGAAGCTCAAAGGAACGTTACCAAATATCAAAAAACCTCTTGCAAAATCATCTGGTGCACCAGTCTTTCTTTCGACCCTGTTGGAAAAAAACCCCAACCTATCCCCAAAGCCTTCATTTTGTCAATTTTTATTTTACGCACATACACATCGTATTCTCAAACATCACAAAGCTCCACTGACACCTCACACGTTGGGAACAGCAAAACCGAAAACATCCCAGGGTTCCCTCACCTGGCTGCTCTTCCCAACGCTTTCTAAGCCAGACGTCTCCTCTGCACAACGGAGCCAATTTTCCTCAATTCCGGAGAGACATGCAATAGGATTTTCTTTAGGCTATTCAGAAGGCAGCTACCGCATAATGCAGCCTATTTAAAGAGGCTTTGCTAAAGCCAAATTTAATAATTTAGGAGATTTAAGAGCAGTACGCATTCAAAAAAAAAAAACAAAAAAAACCCCACGTTGCCTAGGCACTGTGTGCCTTTTAGCTGCTGTCCCCAATTCACTAGACCAGTCTTGATGTTGCAAGGACAAAGGTTTGCATCTTTTGAGAACATTTATCAGCAGATAATGAGAAATTAGAATTCCAGTTCACTCAAACATCAACTACTGAAGTTTAGCTTTCAAGCAGAATTAAAAAAAAAAGTACTCACACATCAGTAAAATTGTTAACTTGGAACACTGAAATAAACAGCATTGCTATGCAAAAAAAAAAAAGTTGGAAATTGCACTGGGTTGAACTTTGTAGATTCATCGATTCGGACGCTCGCCAGCAAACCTTTTTGTTTTGCAGAATCCACAGAGTGAAGCGCCGTGACGTGACAGACCGCACATCACCCTGGGGAGTGGGACACGGCTTGAGACCCTGTTCTGCTACGAGGCTGCTGAGAAATCCTGCAGAGGAATCCCAGCTCCTTTCTTGCGCTTTAACTTCTGCAGAGTGGCATTTTGATAAGTGCCAAGGGAAAGCAGGAACAGAAGCAGCCAAACCCTATTCCTCCCCCCAACACAGAACAACAGAAAGGGACCTACCACTTTCTACAGGAACCCTGAAGAACGTTCTTTCAGTGAATACAGCCCAGGTTGGCATTTCATTTTACGCTGCACAAGCCCCAATCTTTCATCTTTTGCCAACAAAACACCTCCCAACACACTACCAACTCCCCATGTGTCAGATGGCAAGTTTAATTTAGCATGCTAGGAAATTGCTCCGTCTTCGAAGATCACTGCGATACGGTATATATAGAATCATAGAACAGTCTGGGTTGGAAGGGACCGTTCAAGCCCACCCAGCCCAACGCCCCTGCAAGGAGCAGGGACATCTCCAACCAGATCAGGTTGCTCAGAGCCCCGGCCAACCTGGCCTCGAATGTTTCCAGGGATGGGGCATCCACCACCTCTCTGGACAACCATCCTCAGCACATAAAAAAAAAAAATCCTAATATCTAACTCAACAAGTCCATCCCATAAGCAGAGCTGTTAATGCTGCTGCTCAGACCCATCCTTGGATAGCTCCTGCCAGCAGCTGTGCCTACAGCAACAACTAAAGCCCATGTGACCTTTTAATTTTCTTATTTCTTCCCAGAAGACGAGAATGTTTCCTCCATTACTGACGATGTGCTACATGATCACCAACACAATCAGCTGAACAGCAAGCTGTGAGCAGAACAAACACAGTGGCTATCTCCAGAATCAGAATAAAAAGAGAAGTAGAAGGTTTTTCATGTCCTGTTTGTGCTGCGCTGAGTATGGTAGAATAGAAAGACTGGTTCTCTGTGCCAGTCAATTAATGCCTGATATCGTTATGGATTTGTACGTTGGCAATGCAGGCAGCTATCTGCTAGACACTTTTTGCAAAAGACACAGAGGCCATTAAAAGGCACCAAGAAAGACAAAACCCCCTGATATAACAGAAAAAATAAACAAACAGGTAACAAAATGCACGATGAGACCTTGCAGACTTGGTGACAGGGGTCCCTTGTTCAGCTGAAATGCACCACGAGCACACACAACTCTCGTGCACATACAAGCAAAAACTCCTGCCATGGGATTTCAAGCACTCAGCTTAAATGCAGTCAGGAGGACCTGAAAAATTTAAACAGATCTTTTTAAATTTTCAACCATCTCACACAAGTGAGAGGAAAGGGAGAGAAAAATATGGCTTATAAAGCAGTTTATCAGAGAGCTAACCTTTCACTATGGCATCAGACACCTTTCCAAAGAACATCAGGGACTATTTATAGATGCTGTCAACGTCCTCCAACTTGCCAAAGGAAGATAGCTTCTTTGAGCTCTGCCAATTCAAGACACGCTCTCAAAAATGAAAGGCTGGGATGTCATAATCCACATCCACAACCATCCTAAAGGTCTAGGAATTAAAAAATGTCAACACAAAAATGTAGAACACTCTGGCCCTGACCCAGCAAAGCACTTAAGCATTCCTCTTCAACTTCAGAGGGACAGTTTACATGCCTAGAGCTAGTACATGTCACAGGGCTGGTTCATGATCAGATAGCTCGAAAATGTCCAAGAGCCCACCCATAGTTCAGCTTTACCTTGCAAAACACAGGATCTCCTTGACCACCTCCTTACAGAAAACAAAAACAGGAACAGGAGGACAATGACTGGACCCAAAGCATGTCAGTTTGACATACATTTCCCAGCTGCAAATTATTTCTCTTCATTGGAGAGAGGATGCAGAGGAACTGACCAGAGGAAGACAAAAAGGAGGATGGCTGCAGACAACAGCCACTGCATTACACAAGAAGCTACCACTGCTTGTGGGTTAACACCCTCTGAAGGTCTGCTCACCTCAGCCGGACCCTGGGACAAGCCCTCTCTCCAGTGACACCTCTACAGAGGACACAGGCGCAGGATGACCTTCCTCTGCTGAGGGGATGGAGGACGCTTTGGAGGAATGGTACCTTTCAGCCACGGCCTATCGCTTAGCTCGCGCCAGCAGCCCAGTTCTCATTTCTGATGCAAAGGAGGCAGAGCTGAACTGGTGTGGAACTTATCTGGGGAGGTTTATTTTGCTTCAATACTAGTAACAGTTTATGCAAAATATTCTGTAACGAGTTCTTCCTATACCACCTGCTGGAAGCTGTCTGTGAGAACGCAGGCACGGCACGGCGCAGCAATGCAGCGATCCCTTCGTCTGTCACAGCGTTGGGAGGAACACTCACACACACACAGAGGGGTGCTGGCTTTTGAGGCTTTGCAGTGCTTTTACTGTTCTTGCTGTATTAAAGTTTAATTACTTTTTAACTTAGATATTTACGTAGAACATAAACCATTCAGAAGAATAACTGTGAACCAGCCACGATCTCCCTGGCAGGACTTTGGGAGTCCCATATTTTACTCTTCTGGTAACAGCAGCTCTGGCACAGAATTGCTTCAGTTCTGTAAAATGATGTCTATATATGCTTGATCCCTTTGGGAAGGCTGCCAAAGCACCAAGATTAATTAGCAACTTACCTAAAATACGCTCTCTATTAGATAGATCTTAAAGGGTTCCTTGTCACAGACTGCTTTATAAAAACACATTTTGAAATATTAATGAATCTAGATGACATAAGATGACATTCTGAACTCTGTCTCAGTGCCCATTGTCATCTGCACACGACGTAAAATTACTTTTATTAGTTTCATGACAGCTCTGCACTTACATCAGCTTTGCAGAGTTCTAGCCAAATCACAGAAAATAAACTCATTTGATGGACAAATATAGCGTCATTATGCTCCCAGCTACTGCAACATCCTCAATCAATGTGCAGAAATAGTGCAGAAATAACTGCAAAGGCTCTTGGTAATTGCGTTGAGATGTACACTCCTAGTACCTTTTCCAAAGGAAAAAGAACAAGGGACAGGTATCAAAACCCTAAGGAAAAGTTACAGCCTAGAACCACTCCAAGTGTCTGCCAGTACAAGCGAGACGGGGACAAGAGCTTACTCCTGGTAGCAGTGGATGTGTCATTTCCTAGTCTTCCCTTCCAAACTGGTTCCAGTACCACTGGTCAACAAGCTGTATCAGTCAGAGGAAAGCATGCTTGTTCGAGTCCAGGCTTCCAGTGAGGCTTCAGCCTGTTTCCAGTTGAGAGCTCGCACTTGGATGTACTTGCCTGCAGAAGCCTGAACCAGCAGTAAGCCTGGGTACCACAACGAGTCATGCGTTCTCCTTCTTCACCTGACCCTCAGACCAACAGAGTTAAGTTGTCAGGGCACCAGTACTAGTTCACAGGCTCAGCCAGTCCTCTGGTAGCCCCAGCACGTGAGAGAATGGGGGGGGGGGCACTGCAGTAAGAACCTCACCACAATTAACAACGCACCGCAGAGGGGTGCCGGTATCAGAGGGACAGCCCAAGACCACACACAGTTACAGAACGAGATGTGACTGTAGCTATGCTCATACCAATGCTGCTAAAAATAAACCAGGAAGATATTCCTCACCTAAGGCTCAGGAGGGTTCTGGTATGTAGCTGAGTCACGCAACAATCATTAAATTAAACACATTTTGATCCCTGGTTTACGCTCCATCAGCACAAGTCAAAAAACCAAGCCTTTTGTGCCTCCTGAAAAAGCAACACTGCACCCACCGAAACAAGGCACAAGGAAATAATTTGAAGGTCAAGGTCTCCTGGAAAACAATTGCAGTAGCAAGATCAAATTGCATTAAGAAAGGAGGAAGCAAGAACAAGCTCATACATTTTTTTTTTTCCTAAACAGAATTTGAGAGAATGTGTTTAGTGCTTGTAGAAGACACCAGACTGACAGCAACATCCCTGTCAATAAAACAGCACAAACCCCCCCCTACCTGTTAGCATCACACATTCTGCTTGGCTAATTGTGAGGCTTCGCACTGCCAACGGGTTCATCTGTGCCAGAAGCTTAATGCAATTCATTAGTACTGGGACAACTCAAAGGTATAACACGAGCTCCATTCCTGATGACTTTTTGTGTTCCCATACCAGTCTAATAATGGAAAACTACATCCCCAGCTGTCATTTGTACCCAAGCTACTTAGAGCACATGTACATATGAGGTACACGTGCAGGTAAGAGATGTCAGCTACACTTTACTCAGGTGTAAGCGCCTTCTTGGTAAGAAAAAGCTATCAGACCTCCCTTTACGTACAAAAAGACAGTGATGTGTGCACCAGTCCCATTTTCCTACCACTGAAGAGGTTTCTGCTGGCCATTACAGCAAGTACAAGGTCATTGTGTGACTGATTTTAGGGACCTCAGTCCTCAGAGCTGCATCCAACAAGCTGGATTAGCCTACCCAAAAAATGTCATTCTTTACAACCTTCTTTCTTTTTTACTTTAACTTACAGCACTTCTCACACACTAAAGGTCCTCTTGAAAAGCTTCATAATAGCTGCTTACAATGCAGTGACTTCATACAATTTCTATCCACTTCTTTCTACAGTGGACAACAGTGCAAGAACACAGCACAGGTATGAGGCAGGCCATATTCTGGGGAGACAGCGCAGCTTTAAGTTATATATTGGTTTAACTTATACATATGGGAAAGCAAGGATCAATAAGAGTTTAGGAAAAAGATCCTGACTGCTACTGCAGTAAAAACAAAAAAAAAACACCAAAACAAAACACCACAGCAAAACCCATCGGATTTCTCAGGTAATAAGTGAAAGACATCCAAAGCTTGTATGTTCATTTTTTAAAACCCTGAAGCATTTCAACTTGCACACAAGCACCTTTGGGACAGCAGTCTTTTTTCTCTAGCTGCACACTTCAAGAAATGCAGAGCTGGAAAAAGAGGCCAGCCAACAGGTAACACCGAGCGTTCAGAGCACCAGCTGCCAGAGTCACAGCGTGTCTGAACCGGCAGAATACAATCCACAGTGTCCTGCAGTCCGTGTGGTCTCACAAAAGGCGGAAAGTCCAGCTCAGATGCATGGACTGCCTGAAACAAGGTGATTTTGCAGATCCACTGTCACACAGACCATGTCATATCTTTCTGATGTACAGGTTTAAACAGGTGCTAAGCAAATTCAGGGTGGGAAGACAACCACCCTTCCCTGGTCAAGCATCCTTCGCCCTTCCTTCCCCCACTCAGAAATGACACCAATCTCTCCAGCTCTTTCCTTTTCCAGGGAAATTGCTGGGTTACCGTCTCCTGCAGGCATCTGTGCTCCAGGAGCGACATCAGAGGAACAGAACTCGGTCACAGGTACAAGCTTCAGTTTCAAGTTCGGTCCCAATAAGACCACTGCAAATTCACCCTTCCAGTTTAGAACTTGTTATACAGGTTGAGCCTTACTGCTAGGAAAGCCTACCAACCCAACCCCTGCGAGCCAAGTTTAAAACTGCCTTCAGAGCTCTCACCCCCCAAAGTGCTGCGTGTTTTATCTCACAAATCACTTCAGTATGGAGGTGAACAACCTTGCTGCTGCTTTACACTGACAGAGGAAAAGGTCTGACTTGATGTCAGTCACACAGTCTAACGTTTTTGTTCTAAAGCTTCCTTTTTCTGGTCAGCTTTGCATCAAGATACACCTTCTGATACACCCACCTTTGGGTATCTCCACAAGACACTTCTCTACAGCAATCACACAGGTCAAAGAATGCACCTCCCAGAACGGCACGTAACACCCATCCAACAGCTACAAACACCTCTGCCGTTACAGACACAACACCGCTGATGAGGGTTCGAGGTCCTCCATGTTTTAGAGGTGAGCAACTGAGGGAGGAGAGGAGGCACAGAAAGGCTGCAGCAATGCAAGACCCAGTTGCCCGAGTCACCAGCTACAAACAATCCAGAGAGCCAAATTCTGCTTTCCAATATTCTCGTACTCACTTCACAGAAGTCGTAATTTCCTGTTAACAAACACTGCCGTTCGACGAAGCAAATCACAGCATTCACCCAGCCACACTCCTGCCCCTGCACTGGACCAACCCTGTGCCCTGAACCAGACCAGTGAATTGATCAAAGTGAGTTTTAAGATAGCAAAAGGGGAAAAAAAAAAAAAAATTAAAAAAAAATATGTGTGCAAGGGGAAGGTAAGTTTTCAGCCACATCATCCTCATGTCCATTTTGCGATGTAACTGCACGAACACTTGGGCACCAGACAGACAGCGAGGTCCCCAGGGTCAGGACAAATGGCCGGGGTTGGAGAGGCCAGACTGCTCCTTTCTGAGCCAGCGCCAGCTGAGCAGCATTCAAACAGCTCCTGCCTTTCCTAGAGAATCCTCTCTCGTTACAACCGCCCAGAAGTGGAGCTCGACAGCCCTGCAGCAGCCCACAACAGAAGGCACGGGAACAATGTTTCACATAGTTTGGGTTTGCTGTTTCTTGACAAGAGCCCAGGCAGGTCCAGGCCTGGCTGTACACTGCGTTGCTTAACGAGCACACGGGGAAACATGCTGCAATCACTCAGCCAGACTAGGCCAGGGCCACCACTGAGTGACCAAGCTTGACTTTACAGCAAGAGTAGAGATCCCTGAGTAAGAGCTGGACATGTACACTGGTGGCCACAAGATCTTGCCTTAGAGGCCTGAAAAAACTCAGGGACCAGTCTGGCTGAGAGGAGAGGCTGAAAAGATGCCCATGCTGTTCTCACAAACTCCCAGGTATTCAGGGTGAGGAGGAAGGAACACCCTCCCCTTACATCCTCCTCACGAACCACTTTTCCTTTTGTTCAAAACTACCTAAAAACCCACCCTGAAGGTGTATCCGCTTCTCCTACCCGCTTGGGAAGGGCCTTCCCCAGGCCACCCGGGAGTGGCCAGCAGCCCTGCTGGGCCAGAGCCCCAGGGTTCATTACCAGGCCAACATGAGCCACGTGGCCACGGAGAGCTGCGAGCCTCCGCCTTCCCGTGCAGAGCACGGCTCTCCCCACCCAGCACGGCCCTGAGGAGTCCCTGCCAAAGGGATCTGCAGAGCCAAGAAGTCAAAATCACAGTGGGATTAGCTGTTCATACAGACGCAGCAGGCACAGCCAGAATGATCAGCATTAACAACAGGAGCATTAGATGGGGAATTAAGCCTCATGTCTCTGGGACTAAGCTAGTTTAATGATTAGAGGCCAATATTCAGAAGCTGAAAATGGGAGACTACCCCACTTGCCTCTCAACTATTGGGGCTGGCCAAATTCAGGGGATCAGGAGACCCTTGGTGTCCTCAGGACCCTGAGTTCACACAGCCCTTTTGGTAGCTGAGCCCCTCCACCACACTCCCCCAGAAGCTGCAGAGACTCCAGAGAAGTTATCCCCCTGCTTTACCCACATCTAGCTTGCCCCCTGCTCTACCCCTCAGGATACCACCAAAGCATATTTGCATTGAGAATTAGTGGGAAAATTTAATTGAAAGCCTGGCAAATTGGACATTTGATGAAGGGAAGACAGAATTCCTGAAGCAGTTTGCAAAATCGTAAAGCTGCAACTCCAAACTCCACGGGCTTTGCACAGCTTACTCTCCACACTGCCTTTGTTTAAACAGCAGTATATCCATGTTGTCTATCCAGTCTCCCACACACAGCGCGCTGCATGTCCTCCCCTGCTCCTCCTACCCACAGATAAACAGGCTCTGGAAACAAAGCTTGAGCAGATAACTGTGGAAGCCCTGGAAGGAGGACAATGCTTCCCCGTGGGGGAGCAAAGATACCCACAGAAATGAAGCTGTCTGCTTGGGATGCTGTCCTTGGTCTCTTGAGGACAGATCAAGTATGTGCCCTATAATTAATTTGTTTGTTATTTGTGTAACACATCCTTATTTCTATCCACTGAAATTGCTAATAGCTTAATTCACTTTCTTTTTTTTTTTTTGTTCTGGTTTAAATCAGAGCTATTCCTGCTGGGTGAAAGAGCCTGAAATGCAATTTACACTGCCAATGTAAAGCAGCCTAACAGTAAACACATACCTAGCCTTCCACATTCCCCCCAATGCTCAGGAACAATAAAACAGCTATTTATGAAACGGAAAGGTCAATCTAGGATGCACTTCTGCAGGGGACAGACGCATGTTACAGCTAAGGGCTGGGAAAGTCTGAGACAGAGTGCCACTGGCCTAAAGGGGTTTTGGTTATTAACCGCGTGGAGGGCACCCCCGCTGCAGCGCACGCTGCAGTAAAAACCCACACAGGCCTCGTTCCCTGCTCATGCAACAGCGAGCTGGGCAGTCACCCTGCAATGTTTTATTGATAAGGCTCCGCTAATTCGGTGTTAGTCAGGCACAGGCAATCAACCATCAAAAATCAGATCTATAGTACAGGTGGTTTTAGACACAGAAGCGCACAGCCTAGAAAGCACAGGACAGCTGGCGAGGCGCAGAACAGGCTCAGGAAACTAACCCTGAGTTAGCATTAGGAGGCAAGAATTACAAAGCACTGCATTAACATAGAGGAACATCTTACTAATAAGAGTAATCAAGGAATAAGTGAGTGAAGGGAACCCCTACAACAATCAGGCCTCAGCCCTGAAAGCTGCAGGCAGTTTTTAAAGGAGATGGTACCAAAGAACTCCCATGTCTGTGAATGCATAAGCTACTTCCACAAGTTCAGTCACACACCTGAAGCCGTAAGGCAGTATTTGCCAAGGCTCTCCCTCTAGGAAGCCCACTTCTCAAAACTGGGCAGCCCTAAAGGCAGCAATAAGCGTATTAAGCATCATCTGAGCTGCTGTGATTGACTTCTGCGATTTACTATTTAATACAGCTCTGTTTGTTTGCTTTCCTTCTTACCTGCTGGTGTTGCCTGGCTCCCGCTGTGATAGACTTGACAAGAGTATCTACTAATGGTTTACACATGATCTGTAACAAAGAAAGACCCAATCTCTTATTAGTGGTTTGCTGACAGGTTTGTTTTTCAAGCAAAACAGCCTATATTTTACACAGCTTCTTGAGTAAGAAAATGCCACAAGAAAGGAACATGCCCAGAGATCAGCATCGGCTTATTTGAAAATTAACAGCTTTGCTCACACCAGCCCTGAGTGAAATCTTGATCGCAACAAAATCAGCAGCAAAACTCTTAACTTGGAAAAATTAGGCAAAGATGTCACCTCCTGTATTCTCCCTGGTTCTTGCTTTAAGTCTGCATCTACCTGATACTTTATGTGGGCAGCTTGCTTCGTGCAGAGGAACAGTCCCAGAGGCAAAGGAGAACAGAACTCTGCTGAGTCAGACTGCAGAATGCCAGAGCTTGGGAAAAGATCTGAACCCATGTGCTGAAGGGGCCAGAAACAACCGTGTCAGGAGGAAAGCCTCCCTGGAGACAGGTTATCTTAAAGTCGTCCCCTGCAACAAGTCTTGATCACAACCATCTTTCTAGGGGATGAGTTGGCATTGTGGGCTGGTGTCCCAAGAAATCTGGTAAGCAAAAGAATTCTCTCCTGGATGGATTCCCTCAGAGTCTGAAAGTATCTTCCCCCAGTTACACAAGCCTATGTCTCCTCCCACCCTCCCATCAGCCATCAGTTCTAAGAGGCTGAAGCCCTTCAGAAAGGGCTTCTGGCAACTGTCCCTACCTCACTCTGACCTAAAAAAATCCCTGAAGATCTGTATGACATTCAGATCCAAGTCCTGTTTCTTCAAAACTGGCTGTCCTCAGAGTGGAGACCAGCTCCAGGCATGGGTCAAGTTTGCAGGAAATATCTCAAACATTTCAGACACTGACGCTGTCAGCTTGCAGATTAGACTCCCACCAGGCTCTATGCTCTGCAGCCTTCTTTGAAGAAAACTGAGAAACCGAGCATGCAGTCAGAGCAAAGGTGGACAGGAGCTACATTAGCTGTTTAAACAAGCTGGCCCCTTCACGCAACCACGTTGTCTTGAACACTGGTAAAAAAGCAGAGCTTCTTAGGCTATGCTTCCAAGAGCAGCCTTCTGTTCATCTGCATTCCCCATGCAGTATCCCAACGCAAACCACAAATGAGATCCTGGCCTTCTGCAGCATTGCTATCAGCGCACACAGTATTAAGAGTCTGAGCAGGTGACAATCCTAGGAAACCTTACAGCAGCTTTAAAAGCCCACAACAAAGTGGAGAAGTTTGTCTCTCTACTTTCCCCAGAATGACAATTGTAATTTGGAGCCACCAGAAGACAACACACCACACAGTCAGCAACACTTACTGGGAAGCGTCTGAAGAGATCGAGGAACATGGAGCTGGTAAGGGCACTGTTCCGTTTAGTCAAGAACTGCGTCAGTGCTTGCCGATATATTCCAGTCACCCTCTCCATATCCAAACAACCTGTGCTCAAAAGCTGTAGGGAAAAAGCAGAACAAAAAAATTCCCAGTGAAGTGCAAGGATGAATTACTAGCAACAGAGTAATTAATTTCAACAAGCGCACACAGATTTTTCCAACAACTAGATATTCTTGGGTAGTTTATACCATACAGGTCTATGAGATACAAAGTAGAACCATGAAGAAACAACAAAGTGGGCTCCAAACATGCTCTCCCAAGTACTCATAGCGGTATGACCCTGTTAGTGAAGGGCAGCACAGCTTTCTAGTAAGACAACATACACTGCATGCAGTGTGGTGTAGCGTGGGGCTGTACTTCCAGGTTTGTGGTGGGCATGTCCAACACACGTTAGGGTCACCAACCACTCACAGAGCATCCTGCAGCAGCTGTGCTGTGCACAGGGTGTTCTCAGATGTAGGGCTATCTGAATCTGTAGATACCAGTGTATGTAGATACCTAGATCTGCATCCACTTAGCAGCCACATCCAGGATTTCCAGGTACCCAGCAGACAAGCCCTAGCTCTGGTCAGGGATTCGGCAACCCCAGAACTGTGTAAATGCTGTAATATCTCCCTCTGGTGGGGAACGGGGAACCCAGACATGCAGCAACCTGCAGAGACCTGCACAGGCCATACGGATCTAAACTAACAACACAGGGGTGAACAAAAAGCAAAGTGAGGACCATCACACCCCAACATTCGTGACTCTTCTCATACTACCAGGGAAGTACAGCATCCTGGGAAGAAAGAAAAATTAAGGCCCAGGAGGTCAAGGCTGTGAGCTTCGCTATAGTGGATGGGCCTTTGTCAACCTCTGCCCAAGCAATTTTTCCACAGCCCCATAGCAAGTTAAAGCCACGTTAATGTTGTGACCTCTTCTGAGGTCGAACTCCCAGTGCTACTGCAGCTGAACACAGGCTAGAGTGGAATAGGGGATGGATCTTGAAATACGTGGCCCCCATTTCCTAGTGAAGTGTCCACACTTAACACTCTCTTCTCCCTGAGATAACTCAACCCAAACTTGAGAGAAATAGGAATTCCCTCTCATCCACCTCTGCCCTGTGCCTCCCTGCTGCTCAGCACCTTTCCAGACAAGAACACAAACAGTGACTGCGAAGAGGTTAATGGAAAAAATAGCAAATCAGCCAGGAGAGCAGCATAAACATACATCAGGCTGCTTAGGCAGTTAATCTGAATCCACTGTACCTCAGCAGCCCCTGGTGCCTATGGGCAAGCAGGCACTGCAAAGGCAGGAGGCTGAGGGCCAGAAGGGGATGGGGAATGTGTCAGCTTTACAGAAAAGAAATCACGTAGATGGGTACCTGCAGGCAGCAGAAACAGTGAGACTGAATAAGCAAGGCTCACTCAAAGAAATGGGGCAATGCAGGTTTTCTGGCAAAAAACACTGCCTGAAGAGCAGCCTGCTGTCTTACCTGACAAGCCTGCGGGACGGTGTTGCTCTCTTTCTCTGGCAGAGGGGTAGTTGTTGTTGATGACTTATCAGACACATTTCCTCTCAACACTTTGAGCAGGTATAATGAGGCACTGAAAAAGAAAAGGAAAGGGGAGACCACAGCAGTTACCACAGCATCACAGTCCCACTACAAAGCCACCTGAGGGCAGAGGCCAAGTGATGCAGGCAGCCTATTCTGTACCAAGGTGGGGTTTAAAGAGAACAAGAGGGCCCCTTCTCTCAGTCTAGCCCACTCATGCCAGATGTAAAACTAAAGAAATCTTAGGAGGCTGTACAATCCTCAAACTCATGCTGCTTCCTATCTTTTCTGACTAACACTGCTTGAGGACTTCTGCGTTCGCCCAGGATCTCAGAGCCTGCGGAGCTCAGCCAGCGCTGCAGTGCAGCCCTCTCAGCCCAGGCTGCTGCGTGGCTGGAGGACTCAGGCAGATCCACTGAGAGAGCACGCAGACAGTCTGCCGCTTTTGAGAAATGTTCTGTTAACTGGGCACAGCTCCGTTCAGGACTGCCACTGCCAGGACGCTGTCAGGGAACCACGCAGCACACACAGCCAGCCCTGTGCTGTCAAGTACCAGGTTCCTGCACAGCCATGAGCCAGGTGTGCTCCAGAGCCAACGCTGCCCAACGGGACTGGGTTGCCATGCGTGATGGTACCCACTACATGCACAGTTGTGTTGAGAAATCCCAGACAGAATACAAAAGTCCTTCTGAAACTGCCTGCAAGTAACAAGACAGTTTACCGGTAAATAGCACTCACATTTACACCAGGAAACAGCAAGGTTGCTCATGTTCCCTAACAGATACACATATGGCTTATCCTAATTGACCTGTATTCAGTGGCAAAGGAGCGAATATCAGCACCTAGTCAGGACTCATAACCACTGTTCTCCTCACTGTGCTATTGTGGAGACAGGAAACCAGAGTATCTGCAGAATGATCATTTCAGATGGACGATAAGTTACACTCATCCTCACACTGAATCACACACAATTCATTATTCCCAGATGAAGCCTCAAGGAAGAGATTTCCATCACCATCAGCAAAGCTCTCCCAGATGATTCCTGTATCACAGAGCCCATAGAAGACATTGGCCAAAAAACTGACATCTGATTGAAAACGCTTCAGACTGAAGACTGACTAGTCCCCATGTAACACAGATGCTGGCACCCAGCCTTCATCGAGTCTCTCGTTTCTCTGAACTGTTCTAACATGCAAATTATGTCTGCTCACAGACCAGCTCTACAATACCAAGTAGAGATGCTCCTTTTTAACACTCACCTGAAATAATAGAGAGCCACTGAAGAGTCAGTGTGCTTGCAGGCTTTTTTCACAAGCCTCTCCACAAAAGCATGCAAATCTTCCTGCAGGGCATCCACTCTCTTGCAGTACTGCTTAGTTCTGCACAATGAGTTCCTGAAAGAGCATGAAAACAAACTCAAAGCCATTAGCTCAAGAAAGAGCTCTGGGGAACAGATGGCTATGAACACGTATCACTGGGCTCAGGGCAACATAAACAAAAATGGTGCTAGCTGTGGGCAGCTGTGTGGGCAGTCACTGCTGTGGCAAGAAGGGTGAGGAGACTCACTGCTCTTCGCCTTCAAGCTCTTACTTCGGCATCAGAGTCGACTCTCCTCCAGAGCTCCCATAAAGGAGACTGGCTGCCTCAAACTGTTACTGCAGAACTGCTTCTCAATGGGAGGTAGAGGAAAACACTGAAAACACTTTAGAGCAGCACTGAGGATGTCAGGGAGGATGTACAGAGGACACATCATGTCACACACCATGTGTTATGTCTGTGTCTAGCCTGTACCATGCCTCACTTCTGGCTGTGAACAGAGAGAATTTGCACTCTGCCTGTCTTGATAATAACTTTTTGGGAGTTTTGGCAGCCATAGCGGCAGCTCTGTAAGCCCAGGGAGCTGTGATGCATGGTCTGACTCAGAGGGCAGAGGCCTGTGGAGATATTCAGTGACACAGCACCATGCCTGCAATACCAATGTTTGTTTTTAAGGTTTCTACCTGCAAACAGGTTTGACACTTCAAGTCCCTTACACTAGAAAACCCAGATCCTAATTTCTTTCCTGCAGTTACGACTACGCATTGTGTGCACATGTGGCGCAGGTAACCTAATTCTACATAATCTGTAAGCATAACAATTGTCTTCAGTCTTGGAAAGACCAGCTTCTAGGATCAACCAACACCACTGGTGTCTATCAAAAGCGATCACCTATTATCTGGAGGACTAAGGACACTTACTTGAAGATATTGGCTGTTTTCTGGAGGAAGTCAACCTCCTGCTTGTCAGAGTCTGAGCTCATGCACTGTTCAATCACCCGAAGCAGGGGCTCAATGATGTCAAACACCAAGGGGTTCTCCGATTGCTTAGTCAGGAACGCTTCAATCAGATCCAGCACCTGCAAACGCAGAGTTACTGGGATGAGAACTAATGCAGGCAGTGAAACATGATGGACCTACCCAGAGCAGCTCTTTCAGATCTGAGCAGGCTACAAAGCAGCTGGATGGGGCTGAAGAAAACTGTTTTCAGCCAAGATCTGTGCACCTCCTGCTGTTAGTTGTACCACCGGGGCACGAGAAACAGAAAATTAAAAATTCTAAACTGAAGATTAAAGGCTGTCTGTTGACTTCAGCCTGCTTTGTGCAGTGACACCATTTAGAAACAGCAGGTATAAGAATCGCTGCCACCCGGCCAGACCTGCAGGCACTGTAACTTGGCACAGATCTCTGTTAGCACCATTGACTGATGGCTCTCGCCCCTACAAGCCCCACTTGACTTCCAGACAGTGCATTAGCATAAAATCAGCCTCTTTTAGCACAGCATCAGAATGAAAATGCAGTAAAGCCAATGACTCGCTACACCACTCAGTCTTCATCTAATGCGACACCAGACATTTCCATGCATGAGCTGTCCCTGGATGCCCGAATATGCTGGACAGTCCACGCTGACCCCAGGCGGCCTGAAGTCAGTACTACAACCACAAATAACCACGGGGTGTTAACCATAATCCTCCGGATTTTATTTGCATTAACAAGGCAAAAAAAAGCTCACATTGAAAAATTACCAGAGGGATTTTATGCATGTCACACAAAGGCACATCAAGACTGTCCAGTTTGCAAAGACTGACAGGCCTCTACCTTTAGGTAGGTGTGGGGAAGGATCTAATAAACTGAAGCATTTCAGATCAGCAAATTGAACCCATGCTTCACTTTTTGATAACACAGTCCTGTTTTTAATTTTGAAGTAGGCATGTGAAGCCCCGATCATTGTCCACACTCTTGTTGTGCCAGGTGCTATACAAAGCCAGAACAATCCAGTGCCAATCTCCAGGAACTTATGACATACATGAATGTCCAAGCTGTTTGGTGTTAAGTAGCTCATGGCACACAGTAGGCTACAACTAACATGCTAGTAAGCCAGAGTTCTTCACACCAAACACTTATCTCCCACCTTAATCTTGAAATCCCTCCGTAGGATCTTCTCTTTCCGCATCTTGTCTTTCTCATCCTTCTTCGCCTGGATCCGTTTCTGCTGCTCCGCAAAAAGGGCCGAGATGTTCTTGTCAAGAGCCATCATAGCCTCGTCATCCAGCTCTTCATCACTCTCATCTCCTCCCTTTTGTTTTCAGAATGCAAAACAACATGTCATTTCATGTACCTCAAAGACAGCAGGGAGAGAGCCACAGCCACGAGCAGACTCACAATCACAGCAGGGATGTAGCTTCCTCTAGACCCAGAATAACAACGTGGGGAGGGAAAACCGATGCTAAGATCAATGAGAAATATAGCTGATGTTTCCCATCAGGTAATCGTAGCCGCACAGTACTAACAGGTAGAGTTAGAGGACTGGGAGAGGGAAGAGGCTGAGGTTTTGACACTGACTCCCTCTGTGCTGTTGCACCTTCAGAGGTTAAGGTTACTACATCTGCAGCCTTTATAGGAATCATTAAACCATACTCCAGCACTGCTACAAGAAGTCTTCGGAGCAGCCTACAGGGATCAGACTCCTCCAGGCAGGCCAGCCAATACAGGCACCATGTAACAGTACCTCAGTGCTTTGGTTCACATCAATCTCATTTATTACAGGCAGGATTACAAGCCATATCAGGCTAGACTGGACAAGCCAAAGCACTAAAGACATACTAACAATAAATAAAAGAACAAGTGACTTATTCCCACAGCTTGCTTTGAAGATTCTGACCTCTCGCTTCAAATGCCATCCAAAGATGACTCTTAGGGTTATCACTGCATGGGCTCAGACAGGATGTGGGCATTAGATAATCTTTCACCACCCCAAGCCCCCTGGTATCTGCATCAAGGCAGGCAGTGAAAACGTACCAACGCATTCCCTGCTTGGAGAACATTCATCAGCTGACTGCGAAAATTATCATCAACTTCTTCATTCTTTTCCTCATCTTCACTGTCGTTCTCTTCCTCAGTGTCGCCTTCGTCTGAGGAGTCCTCGCTTCCTTCCTCATCCTGAGGAAGAAAAGTTAATCTCCTGACCCCACCATTCTTCAAGTCCTATTCAATTCTCAGGTGTATCACTGTTCAGAAATAAAAACTCAAGCCTTCCCCTCACCCCACTGCCTTGCTTCCAAGCCCTCAGAAAATGACATACCAGGACTTCACAAGAACTAAAAGCAGAACATAATACAGACTTCTCTATCACATTAAATTAGTATCAAGAAGAAGGTTCCAAGGAACATCTGCAGTTGCAGCCCCCATATGACTCTACTTTCTGCTAATGTTGGTAATGCTTTGTGACTCCAATCTCTGCAGTTCTTAAAACCCAAGATCTTGAATTCAGATGGCTGTGCATCACAGCAACAATTCAGTCTGTGGCTGCAAAAAAAAAAAAAAAAAGAGCAGCCTGTGCTAATTTTAGGATGCAGTCATTTGTTCTCAGGAAGTCATCTATTCAAACAGCCATACCTATAACAGCATTTTCCTTCAAGGCCAGGAGACTAATAAACATGCACTTCCAACAAGCTATTTGTGTGTCGCGCTTTTAAAATAAATCCTAATAGAGCAACAGCCATTTTACTGAAGACAGCGAAATGCAATTACGTCTATTACCACAGATCAGGAGAAACGTTATTGTTAAACACTGAAGGCCTGAAGAGCATTTGTCACTGGCAATGGCACATCAGTTACCGTGTCCTGTGCAGATTTGATCTTTTTGTCCGATTCTTCCATCACGACAACAGCACTTTCTTCATTTTGCTCCTGGTATGGGTCAAGAACCTGCAAAAAAAAAGAGAGATTGGTGTTTTTTCAGTGTTTTGTTTTGATGTATTTCTTGTACAACAGACAGGAATTTCAGCACAGTAAGTCAGTTGAACAATGAAACAGTAAGTAAGGGCATTCAACTTTCTGTCTTATAATATCATGTTTGTTAAAATGCTAAGTTGTTACTGTAAGTAAGAGAAAAGGTGTAGAAAACTGAAGAGGTTGGTGACATCATGCATTTTTTTTTGTGACAAATTAAGTACTATGTTCGTCATAGAAAATACATGACAACAGATCTTTGCAATCCACATATTACTCTCTCAGAAGATACCACCTTACTCAGTGGTACAACCAACTCAGATTTTCAATGTCACTTTTTTTTAGCACCTCTATGCTTAGCCTTTCTAGAAAAAAAGTTGTTACCATTTATACTCACATATAAAATCTACCACCTATATAAACCAGCACAGGAATTTCTTCAGCCTAAAACTACCAAAGAATACAGCTTAAAATTAGCAGATCTCAGGCTCTAATTAAAAAAACAAACAAAAAAAAAAAAAGACAAGTCTCTGCAAGCTACTTTTAAGCGCAGATTATGTTAGACATTTTCTAAATCAAGGAGGCTTTTAGTTAATCGCAAAATAGAGACATGCTTGTGTGTCTGTTAGGGACAACAGGGTGAACAGTACAACGCCCTACTAGTGCCTCACTTACATCCAGGATCAGCTGCAAGCCCCTCTTGGTCAGATTAGGGCATATCCGTACAAACACACTCTTGGAAATCCGACGTATGAGTAGGCTGGGCTGGGCAAGGAGGGAGAGAAGGATTTCCACCATCACCTCAACCCATCCCGGCTCTGCGTTGTCTGCAGAGGAACAAAGAAACAGTGACAGGAAGGGGCAAAACCACTGCACTGGCAGAACAATACGAGACTACAGAAAAATTCACCACGGAAAAACACATAGTCCTAGCTGACTACCAGAAGTACTCATTCAGCAACACAGACCAGAAACCATCAAGTGTGAAGCTAAAGATTGCAGCTGTACTGGAAGGTTACTAACTGTAAGGAGAAACACGCTTGAAATTGTTTTTCGGCCACTGCAAAGCCTTACTAGGTAACAAAACCTACTATTCATTAAATCATTACTTAGATTAGCCGTTCTGCAAATCACAAACACCTACTTGGCCACATTAAGGCAATCTGCAGCTAGTCAGCAGAAGTATATATATTTTTACAGTGTTCCCAATGAAATCAGGAGCCACATCAGCCCATGAAAAATGCTGACATTTGAAACTGGCCCATTAGTCCAAAAGTCTGGGAATCCTGATCTCCCCATAACCAAGCCACCATAGACTTAGAGCTTTTATTTTCACAGTACCCTCAAATTTACAGAGGTTTAAGGAGAACAAGATCATAGTTAGGGAGGAATTCAAAAGACCAAGACAGGCACTTTCCCAGTAGACTTACAACTTAACTTGGCAGGCCCTAAGCGAGGAGCAGCCTGAATCAGAAAACAGGTTGTATCCTCACACAGGACACATTTAGTTTGCCTAAAACTTGAGCTTTGAAAGCAGCAAGTTTCAGGCCTGCCAGCTGTTAGGAGAGTCCACAGCTTTGCCTTGGCAGATAGATACCACCACTTCGGCCAAGCTCTTGGCCAGCACAGAACAAGGACTCAAAGAGAGGGAACTCTCCTGGACACTGCTCATCTGAACAACAGCCAGCTCTGAAGCTCACCTATCCTTTAACAGGCACAGAGAAACAGAACCCAATGAGGATGTGAATAAAGAGCTGGAGCAAGAGACAAGAGATTTAGAAAGACAAGGAAAGAGTACCAAGGAGAGGGGATTCTCCTGGGGATAAGCGCACCAAGGCAGAACCGATGCAGTCAAGAGCACTTCACTAATGAAGAACTGCCATCTTCTGACAGACTGTTAACAATCCCACTCCATTTCTTTCTGTAGAAAGGACTCACCAGTCTTTTTCTTCTTAGGCTCTTTGCTGAATGCCCTCTCTGTGCAGTTCAGAAGGTCACTCAGAACATCCATTGTTTCGGACGGATTCTGTTTGATGACAAGCAGACAGTAAACACCCTCTCTGAACTCACCAGTACCAACAGCAACAGAAGGAACATGCCCTGAATCGAAAGATGTCTCTAAACAGGTACAGATACTAAAATCACCTACTACAAGCCCTTTGCAGAACAAAGTAGGAATCTAAGTAAAAAATGCTCCACTCAACAGCAAATCAAGGGTAAAACTAATGCTCAAGCCTAGCTTTGTCCCTGTAAGTTATCTACAGTCACTGTGAGAATCACAGTTTATTACTTGCCAATTCCGCATTTCTAGAAGGCAGAGGCTGTGAAAGAGCGTATCTCTGAACAGAAAGAAACTCTCCAGCTCAGTGTTCAGAAAGCTCAGCTATCAGTCCATTTTATACCACTAAAATACGCTCCAGAGGTCTTACCTTGAAAAGATGAATGGCCATTAAAAGCAGAAGTTGCTCAAAAGCCACTACTTTGGCACCATCTGATTTATTTTCCTTCTTCTGCAGATTCTTCACAGCCTGAAGTGTTCTGAAGAAAGAAATCCTTTTGAGTCTTTCACAATTACAACAGCAGATCCTCTCTTATGATCAGACTAAAACCATGACCAAATCTATAGTATCATTTTCTGTACTTAACATGTAATTTATTGAACTTGGACATACATCTAGTATGCAACCTTAAATCAACAACAGCCACCTTGTATGGCTCATAAAAACCTCTGCATTTGGGCACAGGCTTGATTCCTAATACCACAGCCAAGGCACAGACTTTTATGGGAAATCACGCTCAGAAAAGAGCACTAGAAGAGTCACTGAGAAGTTAGTACAGGCATTATTAGCGGAAAAGATTATCAGTTACAATCACGTTTGGGAGAGAGATATCAAGCAATAATAGGAAAGGACATGGCTAGCTACACACAGTTAACACATAGAAGGAACAGGAAGAAAGGAATGAGGTGATGAGAAAGAACGCGCCTCCTGAAACCCAGTCACAAGTGCAGAATACTCAAAGGGAAGAAACAGAACTGCCACTGCTGTGAAATGGCTCTGCTACAACAGCCAGAAGAGCAGGAGGATGAGAGAACACAATTTCTCTTTTACTGGCCCTATCTCACCTCTCCCAGGCATCCCTCTGTTCCTTGGTAAAAGGCTTCACAGCTTTGACATGCTCGCTGGAGAGCAGCTTGTCGGCATACTCAGCAAGGAGAAAGATCCACAGCTTCCCATCTGCAGTCACACCATGGATGTGCTTCTCCCTCAAGGCTGCAGCCTTTGCTGTATCCCCCAGAACAGTCAAGGTGTTTAAAGTCTGAAGTAACCTGCAAAGAAGAACAGCCAGCATGTTACTGTCAGAGGAACCAGATGGCCTCCTCACATTTTCCAAAACAATGCCCACCAGTACAGCTCATTGTCCTGGTGTCCCCAAGCACACGTGGTGCCCCCAAGGACTATTATTCTCAGTTGTTTCCCATTCTGTGTCTCACTATGTTCCCTGCTTTCCCTCTACTGAGGTTGGAGCACCAGCTTTGTCAATCATCTAAACGCACCTATTATTACCAACTCCATCTCCCTTAGTACAGGGAGGACTGCAGAGCCATCAGCAGCTCACGTGCAGAGTGGACAGAAAGCCAACAGGCTGACCTTATGCTCAGGAAAAAAAAGTGAAATTTCCAAGCTTAAAACATGCAAGCAAAATCCTTACCCAAAGAAGTAGTTCTCTGCCACTGAATGAGCCTCTTGATCTAGAGGTTCTGTTGGACGGACATTTGTCTCACGTATTTGGAAAGTCTTTTTCTTAGTCTCAAAGAAAGCATGGAAGAAGCAAAACCTAGAACGGACAGAAACAAGAACAAAATTAACAACTAGCTTGGTCATAACAAAGCAAAAATAGCCCATGTGTGCAAACCAAATAGCACCACGTGTTCCTGACATTTTTATTCAAGGATGTCCAAGCACTGAAAAAAGTCACTATCTACAATAAGACCCTTTCCGCAAGGTACAGAAGGTAAAGAAGAGTGAAGGATGCTCAGGACTTTACAAAAATGAACTGCCAGCACTTAAGACCACAGAATCCAATACTCAGACTGTCAGATTTGGGTCATATTCTCCAAGACTTTTAAACTGACAGAAAAATACTAATTAAGATCTGATGCAAAGATTTGAAGTAGTATCTTCAAGCAGTCTAGGTAAATGGGAACCTAAAATATACTGAAGAAAAAAAAAAAATGGGACTAAGCTGATTTTTAAGTGCCTGAACTACTTATGACAAGAGTTTGTCCAAGTTTTCAGAAGGTATTTTGAAATAGCTAGTCTCCTAAGCGATTTGTGTTATAGAATATTCCCCCCACTGAATTTGCCTAGTGTCATGGGGACAGCTTACTTGGAATAGTGCTCTAGAGCTAAACAGAATTACTCCAAGCACATGTAGCATTAAGTCTTTAAATCATTCTCACCTGGAAATGTCCATCACAAGGCTCTCTTCTTTATTCACTGAACTTTCAATGATGTTAGCAAGTCGGTGGATGATCCATTTCCTTAATCGAGCAATCTTATGCTGTGCTCTTTCAGGAAGGAAGTGGACACAATCACTAGTTTAGATGCCATCCCGAAACAAACACAAATCACACAATCCACTGCAGCAAAAGGTGACTTTCAGGTATTTTGAGGCTTTACACTAAACTTGGCAAAGTTATGTAGTAAGAAACAGGTACACAAAAAGAGATACAGTCTTCACAAGTTTGCTTTTTACTATGCAAAACACAGTGTATTTACCCCACTGAGGTGCTGCAGTCTACCAAAAAGCACTTCAAGAACTGCAGTCATGCACCCATGACCTCACTCTCCTGACAGGTAGTGCACAGACGTGCTGTTCTAACAGCTTACATCATCTTTGGAAGAGGCCCCCATAAGTAACCCAGTACCCACAGCACCAAGCTGTGAGTATTCAGCGAGCAGCAGCGCCAAGAAGGAGGATAAAGCTTTCTCTTGGGAAGTTTTCCTAGCTGGAAATGGCTACAAATGCCTATCAGGGATACAAGTATTTACAGGCTGCTCTTCAGTCATGGAAGTGGGTGCTTTTGTTGTGGGCCACGGAGAAGAGAGCACTCAGGCCACTTTAATAGTCAGATACAAGGGAGGCACAATTCCTACAAAGACCTGAGAGTCTCCAGTGAAAAAGGAAGACAACTGGAGATTTTTGCCTCTTCCTAAAGCAGCTGTCAGGGCTAGAAAAACAAGAGAAAAGGCTTCTTTGGTGACCCAGCCTACTTTGGTCAGGCTGGCTGGTTCTCACCATGCTTGCTCCTATGTGCAGAACTGAATTTTGTCCCAGCAAAAGAGATGAACACTGGGGCTAAATCTTCTGAGACAGAGGATATAGAACAGGCAACAATTGTCAAGTTACAGCAAGGGAACCCACAAACACTGGCTGTCCAAATCGGACTTCACACAGGTAGCTACTCTAACCACAAAACAGAAAGAGAAGAGGAAGGCGCATCATCTATGTACTCACATGTCTACATTTTCCCGGTTCTGTTTTTGTCGGTTACTTGAGAAGTCTAAACAACAGTCTAAGTCTGGCCTGAGGAACATGTCTTTGAGCCAGTCAATGTATTTTTGCAATGCCACTGGCTGCAGGTGTCTGACTACCCTGGAAGAGCTAGAGAACACCGGATAGCCTTGATTGGTGAGAGTAGAGAAGCCAGTCATCACTGCCAGCTGCCTCTCCAGATCATCACAGCTGTTCAGAAATTCATCTATATATGCTTCCATCTCTGGAGCAAACTTAAACCGGTCTGGAAGCTGAAAAACAGAGTGAAACAAACAGGTTAGGAACCTCACACTGAGTCTGAGTGTCTTTATGCATACAAATCACTTTACAGATTTGACTGCAGTAAATAAAGTCACGTGCCTGAACATTTGTCATAGGGCATACAAGAGGTCATCAACTTCACCTCATGGTCTTCCTCACAGCAACCACTGTAAGCAACCACAGAATCCTGCATGTACCAACTTGTACCCTTTAATTTGCACCTTCCCAAACAGTTGGGCTTCAACGGGCTAGACCACATGCTGGCCAGTGCAGCTAAGCTCCTCGGCTGACCCACTCTTATTTGGAGGGAAAGCCCAGTAATGGCTGTTTCTCACATCATCTGCCCCAGAGATTTCCCCTCGATTTGGAAACTCCCCCATGTCAATTCCGGTCTCATCTAGCAGCCCTGGAGCCTGCTGACCTACAGTGGGTAGAACAAATCCTGCCTTCTCTCCCTGCTGTCTCAGAAGTGTTGAGGCATTCTGAAAGGAGGGGGAGTTGACACGTTTAACCTAAAAACACAACCTGAGGTGGTGCTGGTTTGTTCTAAGTCCTATCCTCAGTCCTGCCACTGATCCAGAACACGTACAGCTGGCAGGCTGTTGGCCTTGGAACGCTGTCCAGTAGCATTAAAGCCACCAGGACACGTCCCATCTCACCACACATCCCATTTCCTTATGTTTTTCATAGCCCACAGTGTTCGATCCCATTTATTTGTTCTGGAAAAAAAACAAAAGCATAATCGGAGAAACTTTGAAGACAGCAAGCTGTGGCTTCATTCCAAAAATGGAATGCAACTTTTGTAAATTAATAAAGCAACTTGTTTGCTACAGTGTCACGATCAACACAGTGACCTGGCAGGATAACGGAAGTCTAGGGAACACTGTTTTTTTAAATAAAGGGGCTATAAGTTCCTAAGTAACTATCAAGCCATCCAATTATAACATAGAATCATAGAATGGTTTGGGTTGGAAGGGACCTTCAAAGGTCATCTAGTCCAACCCCCCTGCAAGGAGCAGGGACATCCTGACTAGATCAGGTTGCTCAGAGCCTCATCCAGCCTGGCCTTGAACGTTTCCAGGGATGGGGCATCCACCACCTCTCTGGGCAACCTGTTCCAGTGCTCTACAACTCTCATTGTAAAAAATTTTTTTCTAATATCTAATCTAAACCTCCCTCCTTCTAATTTAAACCCATTACCCCTTGTCCTATCACAACAGGCCCTACTGAACAGCCTGTCCCCATCTTTCCTGTAAAATTTCACACAAAACACAACTAAGCAAGCTCCTGCTTCTACTGTTGGGGAACTCAATACCTGTGCATCAGTATGAAAGCTGCGAGAAAAACTCCAAGAGAGGCTGCTGTCAACAAGCTAATAAATCACAACAGGGATTTCATCAAGCATCTCTCAACAAAAGGAAATCAAGTACAGTTGCTCTCTTGTTGAAAAAAAGTGGATTCAGGAAGGTAACCATCAGTACATATCAAAGTCAAGCTTTATCTAGTTCCATCTCCAGTAACAATCAGGATCCCATAAGAATGTACAAGATAACAATCTTTGCTTTCTGAAGCAAGCAACCTCTTTTTGGAACAAAACAAATCCACAAAACCAACAACAACAAATTCAAACTAAAATATTTTCTGCTTTCTCCTCCTCAACAATATTAAGCGTTTCTCTTTCCATTTAGCCAATCATTGTCTTCAGTGGATTTGTCTGCTTCAGATAGGACTTAAAAGAATAACTTTTTTTTTAATGCACATGGAAGAACACAGCCTAATTCACTGTGCAACAAGCATAAAAAGCAAGAAACAGGAAAACACCTAGAGAAAGTTGGTCCACACAAGGAGGCACCATGATAAGCACTACTTTCAGAGCAAATTCACATATCTATTGCTGCTTTAATACCAAAACAGAAACACTGCAAAGTCTTATTCCTCCCAAGAGAGGGCAATGACTTTTGGGCTTAGGATCATGTTACCACAAAAAGCCAAGTTAAAACCTATTTTTATCCCTATTTCCCTTTTACTCTTCCTCCTTTTATTGCAGAGTTGTGTTGCTTCCCATCTTCCTGGGAAGGAAGGAGGAAGAGGAGTTCCAAAATTCAATTCCCAAATAAAATTTGTGCTTAAAACCTCAGATGTGCTTACTGAAACAAGCACTAACATAAACAAAAGCATGAGTTGTCCCTTTTTTGTCTTTGCCTTCAAATGTTCATGCAACACCCAGCACAATGACAGACAAAAAGGAACTTCTGGACACACAAAATCAAAAGGACTGGTAAAGGATGACATAGGACATTGTCAATATGCTGAGGGCTGCCCTTCCTCTGCTTCCCTCATCGTTAGAGCTTTCTCAGCAACATCAATGAAAGCAGGTGGGTCAGTGCTGAACAATTTCAATATTCAAAATAAGTCTGAACAAAACCACACAAATAGGCAATAATGATTAAACACAGCCTATACTCAGCCCACTGCAACCAGTGGTCATAAAATAACCTTGCTTTTAGTAAGGTCTAAAATTGCATGAACTATTTTTCTACAAGATGACATGAAACTGGAAAGGGTGGTGGACAGGACTTCTGCTCAGGACAGGGTCTTTAGCCCTGAGCAGGACTACTTTCAGAAGACCTACCTGAGTCGTCACCACGTGTTCTCCATAGTGCTGCATCACCTTCCCTTTGAGAACCATCTGTAGCTGATCCAGAGACAACAAGGGGAGAGCACTGCCCAGCAACCGGTAGCACATGTAACTGAGCGGAAACAAAGAAGATTCCCTCAGGCAGAGGCACAGCAGTGAAGCCACACGCAAGGGTAAGACAGAGAAGTGCTGGGGCAGGCTACGTAGAACACGTTGGAAGGCAGAAGTCAAAAATTCATGGATCATGTGTTGAAAAATCCTACTGCTCAAAGCTTTTCTTCTGACTAGCACAGCTGCTAAGATTTCTTCACGTGCCATGTGAACTGCCTAGAAATAGGTAAGTCCTCACCAGCAGTTCCTCCCGTAGTCCACTTGCTAGATCTCTTCTCCCCAGACACTTTATTTCCACAGGCCTAATAACAGCTTACTTAGTTTTTGACTACGCAAATTCACTTAGTTTTGACAACAATTTGCTGTCAAATTTGATCAGAACTGCCCAATGAGCTCAGGAGTTAGACAAGGCAGCACTAGCCTCATTTCTGCAGGAAATCAGGCTAAAAAAGCAACACTTCTGAGCATACAATGGGTATATTCAGACTGACCTAAGCCAAGTAAAACAAGACTTAAACTGCTCAGGCTTGGAAAATGGTTTCCTTTCAGTCATAACATGCTAAGAAATTTTTTGTAGATGCACCTCTAGAACTTTTAAACCCTTGATCTAAGATTAAACCTGGCCACAGACTGCCTTGCTATAGTCCAAATTAAATTAAGCTCCCTCAAAATGCTTACAGATTTGTATTCTGGATTTTGCAGCATTTTTATACAGCATGAGTTTCAACAGACAACTTAAATAATCCTACAAACTTCTAGTATTAGACTTGGAAAAGGAGCAGAAATAGCTAGCGATTTCAGCCACAGCCATACCCTACTTAAAAACACGGACCATGTCAGAACCCAGACATATCCAGGCATTTTAATTTAGTCCAGCCTACAGAGCACAAATCCAGCCATACTGGACAGCATTTCAGAACTAGAGTTTGTCTGCACAGGAGCTGTCCTTCTTAAACCACGGAAACAAAGCTGAATGACTCTCCCCCTCAATCACTTTGAGAGAAAGGGACAGTACAGCTCCTCTGACAAGTTTTGTAGGAGTAAGCTATAGATTTAAGACACCTTCTGCCCACTGAGGTGCATCGTCTTTATGTGCTGTCCTAGTTAACCCCAAATTTGTTATTTGGGGTTAAATTGTCACAATTCTATGAGAAATCTTACTAACTCATGGATTTAGGCACCATATAAAGTTTCTCATGAATACCTAAATTATCAAAAGCAAGAGTTCTCACATTGTTTATGAGAAATCATATGCTCCATCACACCACACAGCAGCAGAAAGACTGAGGCAAGAAACAGAAGGATAATACGGAAAAGAACAAACAACGTATGACAAAACAAACCTCACAGGTCCCGATTTCTCCTTCAATAGCCCGTTCTCCACACCTTCTTTCCAGAACAGTTCAAAGGCATCTTCCTTCAGCGAAACTTGTAGCAAATCAAACACTACACTGGGCAATTTCTTATCCTTCTTCTCAGACTTGGCAGCACTTTGCAGAAGCTCTACAAGTCTAGAAGAAGAAAGAAAACAATACAAGAGATCTAGCCTGGGAGGGGATTGCTGAAGCCCAAATTCATCCTCCTGAAGAACACAGAACATTTCCTGAACGGAGCAGGCTGTGCCTACTGGGAAAAATGACAGAGCTGTAATTCAGCAATCTGCATAACAGTTAGCACCTAACCCTTAACAGCACCTTCAGTAGCAAATACAGGCAGGTATCGAACGAAAGCCACGTTTCTCTCACTGTTAGCCAAGAGATTGAGAGCGTTGCATTTAATGCTCCTTATTTAAGAACTTACCTGGGAAGATTTTCCTCATTTACAACAGTAGATGAGCCAAACAGCTTCTTTAGATTTTTAGGTTTCAGAACTCCAGGGAATTTCTGTATGCCCACAAGCAAAAGGTGCAGGTTCTCTGGAGATGTGAAGGCTGAAGCAAGGTCACTTTGCAAGATGTCAAACAGGACCTCCTTAAACACAGTTTCAGGAACCTAGACAGGAATGAAGGTGAGAATATCTGAGAAAGGTTTGAGAGCATTTTATTAACTTGCTGCATAGCATATTAAAATATCTGCATTGTAGGGCATTTTACTAAATGCTTGCAGTGTTCTAGAAAGTTTAGAAATAGTCTTTATGGCGACACAACCAGAAATAAATAATGGGGACTGCTGCCATGCAGTCCTCAGGTGCTTAACCACGTGGAGTAGGACAATATGTTGTCATCAGATAGCAGCTCTGGTCAACTGACTGGAATTGTTCTCTTGCTGTCTCACTGCTCCTGTCTGTACAGCCACTCAGCACAGGGAGGAGAAAATCCTCCTGTATTAGCTTTTAATTATATTTCCCAAAACTAAGTTGCTTGTTTTAACAGGATTTACTGGTAAACAGCTGCGTTCAATGGTTTTAGAGAAAACTGATCCAATGTTTTCATCAGTAAAATAAGAAAAGCATAAAAACTACTTTAACTTTCAACTATGAAGAAACTAAGGAAACAGCAGCCCCCGAAGCAAAGCCCCCCCTCCTCCCACACACCACGTGCTGTGGCTGTACCTCAGACATGATGTCAATGAGAGTTTTGCGAGGGAGATCTCTGAGGTGTGCTTGGTGATGTGCCAGCTGCTGGAGAAGCTGGATGCTCTCCAGCAGAGCTTTCCGGTCCTAGAAAGGAAAGATAAGCCAAAATCAGAGGACATACATGAAAGACTAAGCTGAAGGCTCAGGTAATAATCCACCCTTGAGACCCTTACGCCTACTTGTAATAAGAAACTGACACAATTGCTTCCTGATAGGCCATTCAGCTTTTCCCAAAATGGTGTTTTCTGGCTGTATGCGACAAGAGATCCCTCCCTTCCAGGAGAGGAAGGAACCTCTTTGCCCTGGTTCCAGCCGTGACAGAGTTAATTTTCACAAGAGGCTGGGAGAGGACACAGCCAGGATAGCTGACCCAAACTGGCCAAAGGGATATTTGATAACGCATGACATTGTGCTCAGCACATATAGTGGGGATTGCGCCAGGGGGTGGGATGCTAGGGGGTGCGATCGCTGCTGGGCATCGGGTTCTGGGTCGTGAGCAAGTGTACTGTGAATTACTGTTAGTAATTAGTACGTGCATTACTGTTATTGGGGATTTTTTTACTGTTTCCTCTTCCTTTGCTGTCCTGTTAAACTGCCTCTATCCCACCCCAAGTTTTGCCTTTCTTTTTTCCCTGACTTTCCTGTCCATCCCACTGGGGACAGGGTGGGAGGAGTGAGCGAGCGGCCACATGGTACTTAGTTGCCAGCTGGGGCTAAACCAGGACACTCTTGTACATTCTGACACAGTTCCTACATTTTAGTCAGGAACAGACTGATGCTTCAAGTCCCATCTCACCCATTAGCCAACGACCCAGCCTTCCTCTGTAGATTCTCTCTCCATTTCAGACAGCCCCAGAACCAGTACTGACAAACAACATAACAACGGAAACGTTACCTTAACAAGCCGGCCAGATTGAAACAGAGCCATAACTCCAAAAAAGTTGCCAAAGGCAGCATTTCTCACAAGTTTCTGAAAAGGAAAAAAAAAGAAAGGGTTTAAAAATCCACTTCACTGAGCAATTAGATTTCACGTTCAGCTACAGCTCTCATCAGTGGAAGAAGATGGCTGGAAGAGCTTGAACACCCTGCCATATGAAGATAACACACTGAAAAGCAATCCTGCTATGCACTATGTTTAAGAGCAACTGTCCTAGATCATCCTTCCATCACATGGGCAAATCTCAGCTAAAAAAGGGCCAGATGACACTGTCATCAACTTCTACTTTTCACAAATATTTCTGTTATTTTATTATAGTCAGTTGCCTTAGCAAGAACCCCAGAACTATAGTATCCAGACACCAAGCCTTCAAACAGCAAACCATTAATTTAAACTAGCGGTTGGCCAATGATGCTATGAGCCGACTCACCTTTTTCACTTTTTCCAGATTGTGTTTTTCTTTTATCTGTTCCAGGACACCGCACATTGGAATTTCCTCAAAAGCCTGTAAAACCTGAGGAGATGGATGGAATAGCTCAGTTTACATTTTTTCCATTTTACAAAGTTTTATCAGGTTCGGCGGAAATAGAGCTGAACCATTCAGCATAGCAGCAGATGCGCTGCTTTATTAGGCAAGAATAGAGACAACTAGATCAGAAGACGTGTCAGAATAGCAACTACTGTGAACATAAATATACCTGCTTATATTCCCTCTTCTTTTTTTCCCATGTACATGACATAGCAAGATTAATAATGAGAATATTTTGCTGTGACCCTGTAATAGAAGCAATTAAACTTTTTCATCACGGGCAAGGCCTGATCTAAGTGGGAAGAATACAGGCTCTCCTGCATTATCAGCTGCTTTGGTGAGATGAGGTCAGATCCCACAGGTGATCCCAATTGCTGGGACTCTGCTATGTTACAGACTCAAAACAGCATGGAGGAAAAGAAAACCCTGCAGCATGTGTTAAAGGGTCACCTTTTTAGATCCCCCAAAAAACCAGCCCAACACCAGCAGCAAGTCAATTTTAAAAAGTCACAATAGTCCTAAATGCAGCATGTATGAAAACCTGGTCAAATTTTGCAAATTATGGATGGCTCTTGAAGCAGGACAGAATTTTGTAGCATGAGTGTGATACTGATCTAGCTCATACCTTTAAAAGTGCTTTTAAAACAGACCAGCGCTGCTGAAAAACGCACTGTTTTCCCGTGCTCGCTGCCAAGAGCCTTCGCAGGTGGGAGCCCCCCAGGCTCCTCACGAAGAGCGAAGCGGGACCCCAGGGGCTGGCGAGGGCCCGCCGAGCGCTCTGCCCCGCTCCGGGCAATACTGACCTGCGCCAGGGCCAGGCTGAAACCCGGGCGAGCGGCCTCCCGGGTGGCTCCCAGTCCTTCCACCAGACGCCGCAGGGTGTACTTCAGCTCATCGTCCTGGAAAAACAGAACCCAGCTGCGGCCGTGCCCACGCTCCCCCGGACCCAGCGGGCCCCACCCCGCACCGCGCTCCCACGCGTGACCGAAGAGCCGTGCCCGCCCGCTGCCACCCCGCACCCGCGGCCCCAGGCCACCCCCTCCTCACCTTCCTGCCCTCCCGCAGGTGCCGCAGGAGGTTCTCGGTAGCCGCCAACCGCACCTCCTGCTCCGGTTTAGCGATGTCCCAAAAGAAGTCGAGGAAAGCGCGGCCCTGCCGCAGCACCCCGCGGGGGTCGGCCACCACCACGGCGCCGCCAGCCTGGCCCTCCAGCTCCGCCATGCCTCCGCCGCCGCCGCACGTGTGCCCGCCGCCCTGCTCCGCCTCTTCCGGGGCAGCGGGGGCCGAGCGGGGCCGGGCCGGGCCGAGCGGGGCCGGGCCGAGCGGGGCCGGGCCTGCCAGCCCGCCCGGGCCGCGGCCTGCCCTTCCCCTCGGCGCCATGTTGCCGGCTCACGCCCCCAGGCCGTGTTGGTGGCTCTCCTGGCCGGAGGGTTTCCTTCGCTCACCCCCGAGCCCGCGTTAGGCGGCTCCCGAGGGAGGTTCGGATCCTCTTCCCGCGGGGAAGCCGGCTGAACCGCCGCGGGGGCACGGAGCGATCGCTGCCCGCCCGAAATAGGCGCTGGGTCAGGGGACGCTTAGGCGCCTTGGTCACTGCACGAGAGTCTGTCTGTCTTGCGGCTTTATTCTAAAACCTGAAATAACGGACTAGGACAAGGAAACAAGTCCGTGCAAAAGGCACCAGGAAACTCTCGGGTGCGGTCTGTTATCTTTATGGGCAGTAAAACACAGCACCGTTCGCCAGCCGCCGTGCAAAAGCTGTGCACGTTTGCCGCCGTCCCTCCAGGCTCCCTCACCCGCAGCAGCGCCAGCCCTGCCCGCGCTCTCGCCAGCCGCCACCCTTGGCGACTTGGGGGACATCCGAGCGCCTAACGCACCGGGCCGGCTAAAGCACGCTAAGGCTTCGGCTTGTGTCACCGATAAACGCCCAGCCCTGAGCCCAGGAGCCCACCGGCAAAGGCGGCGTGGGCACAGCCGCGCCCGTGGCGGCGGCGCCCAGCCGCTTCCCGACAGGCAGTAGAGCGGACAGCCCCGGCGGCCGGGGTGGGGGGGGGAGGGAGCTGGAGACAGGCACGGCGCGGGGCAGCCCTGGCTCGCGCGCCGCCCTATATAAGCGGCGCGGGGTCCTGCGGGCGCGGTCCTGTCACGCTCGCACGGGGAGGAGGCTGAGGTGGCGATGGCGGATTTTGATCCTTACGACGATCGGGCCTACAGCAGCTTCGGCGGCGGCCGGGGGTGAGCGCGACGATGCGGGCGGTGCCGGGGCCTGGGCCGCTGGGGAGCGCCGAGGGCTTTCCCCCGGAGCAGGGAAGGGAGGAGGGAGCGGCCCTCCGCGGCCCCCCGGCCGGGCGAGGAGGGGGCGCGGCCGGGCAGGGCCTGGCCTGCCCCTTTCGCTGTGGAGATGGCGGGCGGGCATGGCGGGGGGGCGAGGGGGAACGCTGCCTCTGGGAGCTTTTCTGACCCGCCTTGCCCCGCCGCTTTCCCATCCCCGGGGGACGGGGGTGAGCCTGGCGGGGCGCGCTTCCCTGCGGCCTTGGTGGGCTCGCTTTATGAGGCGGGGAGGAGGCTGCGGTGTCCCGGGAGGGGGTAGCGGCCGTCCCCTCGCTACGCAAGGTGAGTGCCGCAAGGTTTACGGCCTGGCGGCTTGGAGGCGCTGGGAAGGGGCGGGAGGAGGGTGTCGCTGTGTTCCCGCCGGCCCGGAGGCGAGTTGGGGGGGGGGGGTTTAGGGGGGGGG